>JACDIV010000100.1:0-220627 GCA_022244645.1 Thraustochytrium striatum | reverse complement strand
GCCGGTCCTGCAGGGCCGAACAAAAACCAAGATCGAGATGACCGCCGACACTGAGGCCGTCGCCCAGGCTGATCAGGGCCACGCAGCGACTGAGATCGAGTTTCCCGCTGACGCTGAGGCCGTCGCCCAGGCTGGTCAGGGCCGAGCAACCAGTGAGATCGATCGAGCCGACGACGCTGAGGCCATCGCCCAGGCTGGTCAGGGCCGAGCAACCAGTGAGATCGATCGAGCCGCCAACGCAGAAGCCATCGGGCACATGCTCGACAGCATCCCATCCCTCAAGAGAGAGCCCAGCCTCGGCCCCAGCACCGCCAAAGCTGCTCGAAAAAGGCACCCATGTCGCCGCGGTGCCGTTCCTGCAGTGCCGAGCAGCCACCAAGATCGAGAAGGCCGCCAACGCTGAGGCCGTCCGGCAGGTCGGTCAAGGCCCAGCAGCAAAAGAGACTGAGGTCACCGTCGACGCTGAGGCCGTCGCCCAGGTTGGTCAGGGCCCAGCAGCCAGAAAGATTGAGGTTGCCACGGACGCTGAGGCCGTCTGGCAGGCTGGTCAAGGCCGAGCAACGACTAAGACTGAGGTCGCCGTCGACACGCATTCCCGCGGGCGCCTCGCCACGCAGCAGCAGCTTCCTGGCTTCGCGGGGCGACAAGCAGATCATCGTGCCCTTCTGGTTCTGGTTCTGGTTCTGGTGCTGCACCGCCTGCGCAACTATTCCAGCGCAACGCGCACGTCACAGTCAGTCAGAGTCTCCCAGAATCCCCCTCCCTTTGAAATTGCCTAATTGACGTGACCTTGCACGTGCTCGGCAACCAGTTTCACTGTCGCAAGTCAGGCAACATTTCTGTGTGGGCGCGCTGCGTGCGCCAGCAAGAGAGCACATCCGATGCTGGAGCCTCACGGGGCTGCGAGCTGGGTGCGCCAAAGGGGTCAACGACAAAAGCATCTGCCACTGAGCGCGGAGAGAGTCCGTCGTCGTGAGGAGGAGAGCATTGGCCCGCCGCTGCCCGTTTGCGTGTTCTGCGTGTTCTGCGTGCTCTGCGGTTAGCGAGGGCGGAGCCAACTGGTCTGCTGCCCGTCATACCGGGTACCGGTACTCAGTACTCGACAACGGTGTACAGGCAAGTCCTTGATCGGCCTGGTCCTTCGCTTCTTGTTTCTTGCTCTTCTGGCCGAGTACTGTGTGGCATTCGCGCGCGACAATTACACCGCCCATCGCCTTGACGGCCAAGCTGCCAGCCGTCGCCTGCCTCCTCGTCGAGACGCGATCTTTTCCAGCACCATCACTTGCTCCTCGCGGCCAAGGAACCGGACACATGCGCTAGACCTCGGTGGCACCCGTGGCAGCCTGTGCTTCCCGTTCGGCATTCAAGTGGACGTGGATTACGACTCGGCTTCAGTGGAACAGCAGCAGCTGCTCCTTTCGCCACTCCAGGCGCGCCGCGCTCGCGCTTAGATGCGCTGGTACCCGCCGGGGAAGCTGAGGAACCGCGCGACGCAGCACGCCGCCGCCACGAGCAGACCGCCGCCGACTAGCACCTCCAGCGCCCACCGCGCCGCGCTGCTGCTGTTATCGCCGCTGCCGCCGCTGCTGCCGTCTGTCTCGTTCGCCCCGGCGGCGGCCAGCGCCTGCTCGGCGGTCTCGGGCGCCACCGTGTCGACCTTGGCGGTCTCCGCGAACGGGTTGCGCCACCCGCTCGAGACGTGGCGCTCGCGCAGCGGGTCCCAGTGCTCAAATCGCAGAGCTGCTGCCAGCCGCCGCCGTGGGCGCCGATGTAAGCCTCGTACGCCGCCCGAAACTCGGCCAGCGAGACCTCCGGCTGCAGCGGCTGCGGCGCGGCCATCCCGGGCGCCCACCAGAGCGTCCGGAGCGCAAACTCCGCCCCGCGGCCCTTGGTGGCGTTGCCCTCTCGCCTGTGCAGCTCCCAGATGAAGGTCGTCCCGCTGGTAACGCGGCCGGGCGGCTGGCCGGGCGGCGAGGTGCGCCAGCCGAACATGTGCTCCAGCCCGTACATGAGCTCGCGCGAGCACGAGAACAGCCGCGCGCGCGGCGCCTTCTTCGGCCGCTGCGCCGCGCGCTGCCGGGCCTCGAACGGCGCCAGCAGCCGCTCGAGGAAGGCGCCCGCGAACATGGTCGCGCCGCGCGGGTCGTCGTAGTGGCTGCCCTCCTGCAGCGCGAACGCCAGCCGCGTCAGGTTGGCGTGCAGCTCGGGCGAGAAGGCCGGCGGCAGCGGCACCTCGCAGGCCACGGCCGCGTCCAGCGCGTCGCTGATGTCGCCGATCCATCCACGCGTGCGGGTTGGGCCCGCCCGGCTTGGCGTTCACCGGACTGCCCGTCAGGTTCACGCCGCACAGCGCCTCGGCCTCCCGCGCCAGCGCGGCATGCGCGCCGTCCACGAGGTCGCGGCCTTGGCGCGCGTGCCAGCGCACGATCATGGCGGCGGTGAGGTTGCCGCAGGCGGGCGCCGGCCCGCCCAGCGCGCTGTCCTCCGCGCGCGGCGTCACGGCCACCGGCACGGGCTCGCCCGGGAACAGCCCCTGCGCGATCGCGGCAATGGACCGCTGCTGCCGCAGGCCTGCCGCGCCACGAACTCCCAGTCGCTCAGGCCGGCCTGGTACGTGGGCGGCGTGCCGAGCGCGCCGCGCGCCGCGCCGTCCGCCGCGTGCACGTAGCGCGCGCGCAGCATCGCGCCCACTTCGACCATGGTCTGCACGCCCTGCGGCGTGAGACGGCCCGGCTCGGCCGCAAAGTCGGTGCGCAGCTTGTCCACCGAGGGCCACACAGCGCGACACGACTGCTTCGCCACCACCTTGTCCGGCGTGCGCGCCCCATGCCGCGTCAGCGTCTGCACCATGACCAGCTCGCCGCGGATCGGCGCCGCGCCGGCTAGCAGGACCAGCAGGACTAGCAGGACCAGCAGGACTAGCAGGACCAGCAGCAGCAGCGGGAGCGGCGGCGCCTACCCGCCGCCCGCTCCGCGCGCGGCCCTGGCCGCGCCCGGCGCCGCGCGCGTCGTCGCCTCGCGCAGGGTCATGGCACCCAGGTCCAGCACTGTAGCAGCAGCAGCAGCAGCGCGCGCGCCAGATGTCGGCGGGCGAGGACGCGGCACTGCTCGGCGGCAGTGGCGGCGGCGCGCGCGTACGGCGCCGCTAACGACGGCGCCGCTTGCAATGGCGGCGTGGACGACGGCGACATGGTGAACGGCCGCGCCATAATGCTGGTGCACCGCGAGGAGGGCTATGTGATCCCCAAGCGCGACTCGCTGGTGGTGCCGGCGCCGCTCGCGCTGCCGTCCGAGCCGTTCGCGGAGGTGGACGACCCGCAGCCCAAGCGGTTCAAGTACATTGAGCCCGAGGGCCATTCGCGCGGCGGCTTTGGAGTGCTCTTCCAGCGGCTGTTCAAGGCGCCCGGGGACACCCACGCGCTGTCGGCGCCGCAGCGGCAGGCGCGGCTCAGGCTGGCGCTGGCCACGGCGCTGGTGGCGCTTGCGCTGATCGTGGACGGGCTGCGGCCCATCACGCTCGCTCGTGTGGGCCAAGGGCGGCGCGCGGCGCTACCCGTTCCGGTTCTCGGTGGGTCGTCGTGGTCAAGGCCATGGTGCTGGGCTTCTCGCTGCTGCTCTTCCGCCTCGCGCCAGAGGCGCAGCGGCGCTCGACGAACGGCTGGCGGCGCAATCTGGCGCTGTCGGTCTACCTGCTGCCGCCGACGCTCCTGTATGTCGCCAGCGACGTGCTCAACTTGTTCATGTTCCAGCACATCTCCGCCTCCACCTTCTCGGTCGTCAAGTAAAGCCGCATCATGCTCGTGGGGCTGCTGTTTCGCTACGGCCTCGGCCGCTACCTCTCGCAGGTGCAGCGGGTCGCCATCGCGCAGCTCGTGCTGGCTGCCACGCTCTTCGAGGCGGACAAGATCGACGGCGGCGCGGCGGCTACGGCGGCGGCGGCGACTACGGCGGAGGGGGAGCGCGGCTCGGAGGCGGTTGGCGTGGCCATCCTGCTCTTTAAGTGCCTGCTCGTCTCGCTGGCCATCGTGTGGATGGACCGCTTCTTCAAGGTGCTCGTACCCGCTGCAGCTGGTGTACGGGCTGGCGGCGGGCTTGCTGTTCGTGCTCGCGCAGGAGGGGCCGCGCGCGCTGGCGTCCGAGCCGCTGTTCGCCGGCTGGAACGCCGGCGCCTGGACCAGCGCGGCCCTGTCGGCGTTTTACGGGCGTGTCGCTCGTGCTGCGCTATCTCGACTCGCTGGTCAAGATGATGCAGAGCCTACTGGCCGTGGTGGTAACCGTGCTGGACCACATCTGGTTCGGCACGCGCGTCGACCTGGTCAAGTCCATCGCCATCGCCTTTGTGCTGCTCGCAGTCTTCCTCTACAAGCTCGGTCGAGTGCGCCGTGGCCCGCCGCCACAGCTCCTCGCGGGCAAGCGCTGAGCAACCCAGCGAGCTGCCGGCTTGCTGCCGGGTCGGCCTTTGCTCGGTCGCCTGCGGCCGTCTACGCGCTCCATGGCCGGCAAGAGCCTTCGTTGGCTTGCTGGTTGCGTGTGCGTCTAGGTCTAGCTGGTAGTCGCCTTTGGTGTCGAGTGGCACAGTCGACCGTCTGGCAGCGCATCGTGAGGCTTGCTTGAATGGATGAACCGATCCGACCGCCTGGCGTGGGGTACGCGGAGAGGCCAGGCGAGTTGCCGGCGGGCGCTCAAGGTCAGCAGAGGTCGGATGCTAGCGTCGAGCAGGTGGCCAAGAAGGCAACATGTTTCTTTGGCTCCATTTCGTTTCACTTGATTAGGCGCCTACACGCTTGAGGTCGCTGCGCAGCTGCTCGACGGATACCGGCGCGTTGTGCAGGTCCAGGCCCGTGCGCTCCCAGTGCCGCAGCAGGTCGCGCAAGCTCCACACGCTCTTGCCGCCATCAAGAGTCACCGGGTCGACCACCTTGTCGCCCACGACGCTCACGAGCCGGCTCAGACGCCGGCTCACGCGCTTGCGGAGGCTCTGCCGCCGCTTTGTCTCGGCCAGCTCCTGCCACGTCAGCTCGGCGACCACTTGGTGCCGCTGCTGCCGCTGCCACTCGGGCCACTCGGCGAGCCACGCCTCGAACTGCGCGTCCGTGATGGCCAGCGCGTCGTCCTTGGCCGCCTCCAAATCCTCATCCGTCACATTAATGTAGCTCGGGTAGATCATGGCCGTGGCCGCCACGGGCAGGTCGAGCGCCTCGCGCAGGTCGATCTCGAAGCGCAAGTACACGCAGACGTCGTCCACCCAGCGCAACGAGTCCACCTTGCGCTTGGCGTGCTCGTGCACGACCATGAGCCGCATCACCCTGCGCCCGAGGTCCCGCAGTTGCTCGGCGCTCTCTCGGGCCTTGGCGACCTCCACGACCAGGTGCATCTGGTTGAGCGCCCACACCGGCTTGTCGCCGCACGCGTCCAGCGAGTCGCTCATCCGCAGGAGCAGCTCCTCGCGCACGTGCTCGTCGTCGCCAGACAGCAGCTCGAGCACATCGACCACGCGCTTGGCGAGCGCCTTGCGTGTCTCGGCGATGCCAAACTCCTTGGCATCGCGCAGCCGCGACAAGAACCGCACCAGCGTCGCGTCGTCGGCCTCCGTTGGCACAGCCACGACCTCCACTTGAGCCTCGCTACTCAAGAACGCCACGGCTTCTGCAGCGCTCGCAAAACCAGGCCTTGCTTCAGACTGCCCTCCCCAACGAAGGTCGACGTTGAAACGCAGACCTGGAGCGTCTGCCTCGCGAAGCCACTCGAACATCTCCGTCGAGAGCCTCGAGCCGCCCAGGTAGATGTCGTGCGGATCGCCGCGCTCGTCCGCAGGCCACTCGAGAATGCTGGCTGGCAGACTCTCCAGCGATGTGCACTGATCAAGCCAAAGGTCTCCACCGACGTGCAGGTCCTCCGGTAGGCTTGTGAGAGAAATGCATTGCGTGGCGTCGAGGTCACCAGAGACCCAAAGACCGGCTGGTAGACTCTCTAGCGACGTGCAGTCCTCGAGGTTAAAGTTACCCACTCGAAGGCCATCGGGCAGACGACCTAGCGCTGTGCAACCACGAAGGCCTAGATCGCCATGCACATGCAAGCCCTCAGGAAGACGAGTGAGGGCGGTGCACTCGGACAGGCTCAGCTGGCCACCGATGTCGGCGTAGCAATCAGGGAGCTCGCGGATGGTTGTCCACTCGTCAAGGCTCAGACCACCACTTGGCCCAATGATCTCCCGCAGCGCCACCAGAAAGGCCTCCATGTCTGCCTCGTGCTGCGCCTCCAGCGCCGTGCAACCCGCCAGGTCCAGCGTGCCGTTGACGCGAAGGCTCGTCGGCAAGCCTGTCAGAGCCGTGCAGCCAAACATGTACAGGTCGCCATCCACGACGAGTCCCTCGGGCAGGCTGGTGAGCTCCCGGCAATTCACCAGGTTGAGCGTGCCGTTGACCTTGGTCAGATTCGCGGGCAGGCTAATGAGCTCTGTGCAATTCACCAGGTCGAACGTGCCGTTGGCCTTGGTCAGACTCGCGGGCAGGCTGGTCAGGGCCGAACAGCCGTGTAAATCGAGCTTGCTGCCGACGCTAAGGCCGTCGCCCAGGCTGGTCAGGGCCGAGCAACCATTGAGATCGACTTTGCCTCCCACGCTGAGGTCGTCGCCCAGGCTGGTCAATGCCGAGCAACCATTGAGATCGACTTTGCCTCCCACGCTAATGCCGTCGCTCAGGTAGGTCAGGACGGGACACCTATGAAACTTGAGGTCGCCGTCGACGTTAATGCCGTCGCCCAGGCTGGTCAGGACGGGACAGCCATTGAGATCGAAGTTGCCTCCGACGCTAATGCCGTCGCCCAGGCTGGTCAGGACGGGACAGCCATTGAGATCGAAGTTGCCTCCGACGCTGAGGCCATCTGGCAGGCTGGTCAGAGTCGAGCACCCACGAAGATCGAGATTACCCGCGACGCTGAGCCCGTCAGGCAGGCTGGTCAGAGCCATGCAGCAGCCGAGAAGGAGATTGCCGCCGACGCTGAGGCCGTCAGGCAGGCTAGTCAGGGCCAGCCAGCCGTAAAGATTGAGGTCGCCTCCGACGCCAAAGCCATCGGGAATTTGCTTCACAGCATCCCACTCAGCGAGTGAGAGCCCGGCCTCGGGCCCCAGCACCACCGAAAGCTGCTCAAAGAAGGCGGCCGTGTCGCCGCGGTGCCGCTCCTGCAGGGCCGAACAGCCCTCAAGGTCGAGATGACCTCCGACGCTGAGTCCGTCGCCCAGGCTGGTCAGGGCCGAACAACCGTGTAGATCGAGGTCGCCGCCGACGCTAATGCTATCGCCCAGGTTGGTCAGGCCGAGACAGCTTCGAAGCTTGAGGTCACCGCCGACGCTGAGGCCATCGCCGAGAGTGGTAAGCGCATGGTTGCACTCGAGGTTGAGATGACCGCCGAGACTGAGGTCGTTTGGCAGGCTGGTCAGGGCCTGGCAGCCCTGAAGATCCATGTTGCCGCCAATGCTGAGGCCGTCAGGCAGGCTGATCAGGGCCCGACAGCCAAAGAGACTGAGGTCGCCTCCGACGCCAAAGCCATCGGGAATTTGCTTCACAGCCCGCCAGCCGTCGAGAGAGAGCCCTGCCTCGGGCCCCAGCACCGCCGAAAGCTGCTCAAAGAAGGCGCCCATGTCGCCGCGGTGCCGCTCCTGCAGGGCCGAACAAAAACCAAGATCGAGATGACCGCCGACGCTGAGGCCGTCGCCCAGGCTGGTTAGGGCCGAACACCGGCGAAGGTTGAGGTTGCCGCCGACGCTGAGGCCATCGCCCAGGCTGGTCAGGGCCGAGCACCAGCGAAACTCAAGGTCACCGCCGACGCTGAGGCCGTCGCCCAGGCTGGTCAGGGCCGAGCAACCAGTGAGATCGATCGAGCCGACGACGCTGAGGCCGTCTGGCAGGCTGGTCAGGGCCCCGCACCCGTGAAGATTAAGGTCACCGCCGGCGCTGAGGCCGTCGCCCAGGCTGGTTAGGGCCGAGCACCGGCGAAGGTTGAGGTCACCGCCGACGCTGAGGCCATCGCCCAGGCTGGTCAGGGCCCCGCGCCGGGAAGAGTAAGGTCGCCGCCGACGCCGACGCTGAGACCACTTCCTAGCTCGGTCAGGGCCAAGCAAGCCCAAAGATCGAGGTCGCCGCCGACACAAAAGTCATCGGGCACTTGCTCGACAGCATCCCATCCCGAGAGAGAGAGCCCGGCTTTGGGCCCCAGCGCCGCCGAAAGCTGCTCGAAGAAGGCGCCCATGTCACCGCGGTGCCGCTCCTGCAGGGCCAAACAGCCCTCGAGATTGAGGTCACCGCCGACGCTGAGGCCGTCGCCCAAGCTGGTCAGAGCGGAGCAGCCCGCCAGGCACAGGGTGTCGCCGACCACGAGTCCCTCTGGAAGCGCAGCCACCGTCGAGCAGGATGCCTGATCAAGCCAAAGGTTCCTGCGCACTATCATCCCAGCGGGGGCCAGTCCGCGCTCGATCAGCTGCCGTGCCTCACGTTCGTCGTCGGCCTCCAGCTCCAGCTCCTTGAAGGCTCGGATGATCTTGTCTCTGTGGTCGAATTCGAGAATGCCGACTCTCCGCAGATCCTGATGCGTGAGTCGCCTACAGCGGGAGAGCGTGCTGTACCTCGCTACGATCCCATTGTAGAATGTACTCAACGAAATGCTGTCGAGCACCTCCTTGATCGTCGCTTCCTCACCCCCTGTACCACGCCGCCGCCCGGCTCTGCGCCTAGCTCGCTCGCTCTCGCGCCCCCGCCCTTGTCGAGCGCGTGCGACTGCCGCCCGCCATCGCTCAGCCCACTGACGCCCGCACTGCTCGACGCCCGCACTCCGCCCACCCTGCGTCGGAACTGCCTCCGCCACTGGTGTCTGCCACTTTCTCACCTGCGCTCTCGTACCTCCCACGCTCCCCCTGCCGGTACCGGTACCTACCGGTACCGGTACACTTTACGGTACGGTACCGGTACCGTACCGTACCGGTACGGTACCGTACCGGTACCACGGTACTGGTACGTACAAGTTCCCGCCCTGACTGTGACAAACGAGGCTATCAAGGAGCCTGGTTTGGTTGTTCAAGGTGACTCAAGGGGCGTTGAACGTCGCTGCAGCTGAGCGCCATGGCGCTGCCGCGGGCAGGATCCTTCTCCATGCAGCGGCTTGTCAGTCGCCTGCGCCGGCGCTCGCCTGGGTCCGCCGACGCTTGCGTGGATGAGCTCCTTTCGGATGCCATCCTTTAGCACGAGGCAAGTGAGGGAGCGCAGCCCTGGCAGGAGGGGTCGCTGCCAGACGGGCGCATGGAGGTGCTCTTCGAGCTGGTGCTGCGCAGGCGACGCAGCGGTCTCTGCTGCGACACCAGACCCTCGAGCAGAAGCACACTATCTTCCGGACGCACGAGTAGGCGGCGGGCAGCAGCAAGCACGAGAAGCAGCAGCGCGCTGGCGAGCTGCTCGGTCTGCGCATGCCAGACTCTCTAGCAAACTGCCGCCATCGGCTCGCTCAAATGCCGGTGCTCTTGCGCATGGTCGACAGGCTCAGGTGGAGGGAGAGCATCGCGCCAGTCTGGTGACGCTTGCGCTGTGCGTGGAGGCGACGCCGCTCGTGGCAGGCGGCGTGCCGAGCGCCATCGTGGATGGGTTCGGGGGCAATGTGGTGGCGGCAACGGACGTGCTTACCCGTCTCGGATGGGTGGCGTCGGTGGATGGAGCGTTGGCCCCCGCCGCGGCGGGCTTGGGGCGTAGCGCTGGAGGAGCCTTGCTCGCGCTTGCGCTGCACATTGACAGCTCCCCGCTGTTGCCGCGCAATGCGCTCCGTCTCGTGTGACGCTGGACCTTGAGGTAGCAGAGGCGCGTTCGCCGCCATGGGATCAATTGAGAGCTCGAGCGCACGTGTGAGCTTGGGCGACGCCGCCGAAGTTGAGGCGATGGTCACAGGAAGGGGGATCAAGGCCAGGGTCAAGGCAATGTGGCCAACCTCGAGGACCCCAGGAAGAGCTGGCGGCCGGCCATGGCCGCCGCACTAAGGCCGGCAAGGGGGTGGGTGGCTTGTGCATACATTACTGACGCCGAGTCAAGACTGGTCGCGAGGTTAACAGCAAGCTAGAGTCACCAACGCCCACTTCGATGCCGAGTGGGGCTCCAGGGAGCACAGGCTCTGCCACCGGTATAGAGTAGTCGCACACGATGCGGCGGAGTTTAGACCAGTCGCCGGCCGTACCACCTGCAGTAGAGAGGACCGGGACGAGGAGCTTGTTGTTGGAGCCGAGAGCGGCGTCGTACTTGTCATGCTTGGCCTTGCACGCGGCTTTCGCGACGGCTGGCAAAGAGCGCTCCGTGACAACGCTGATGGTGTTCACGGCAGCCACATCAATGATGACCGGCTTGGCAGGGGCTTGCAAGGTAGCATGGACGTCGACGCGTAGGTTGTAGCTCACCCAAACTTCGGTGCGAGCGGCGCCTCCCAGCTTGTTGAGGTGCTTGCAGAGGGCCGCGTTGTGGGCCACTGTGGGCCACGGTGGCGGTGTTGACGTGCTTGCAGTGGAGCGCGTGGAACCAGTTGGCACTCGGCTTGCGTAGCTCGGTCGCGCCCCAGCCGCACTTGGTGGGACTGGACGCCAGATCGGGACGAGCTTGGCCGAAATATTTTGCTCCGGCTGGACGCGTGGTGGCAGGTCCACGAGGAGCTGGTCCGCGAGCCGACTGAATCACTGAAGCCGAGGCTGGCTTGTTTGACTCCGTTCGGGCTCACTAGCGCCCGGCTGACTGAGGCAAAAGAACGTCACGAGTTCACGAACAAGGTGCAGACGCCCAGGAGAGGGCCGACGGAGAGGCTTGCCGTGCCGGCCCACGAAGCAGTCGACGCCGTTGTCATGGTCCGCTGCACCGCATCAAGCCTGGCGGTGACGGCCGCGTCCTCGCTAGCGCAGGCCGCGCGCAGCATGCGCTTCTTCGTGAGGTCCTCCACCATCTCGGCGACGACCACGGCCGCGAACTTGGCCACCGCAAAGCCCAAATCCGGGTCCATCTCGGGCCGCTCTTGCACTGTTGGAAGCAGCACCTGGACTGCCACCATCGCGATGCCGAGCGCGGTGACGTTCACGCGCTCGCCGACCTCCTCCGCGTAAAGGAGCGCGCTGAGTCTCACACGCCAGTCCTCCCCGGCCCTCGCGGCCAGCCAGAATCGCAAAAAGCCTGGAAGCCAACGCACAGCGAGTGACCGCTGCCTTGCGGCCTGCGCGGAGACCGCTTGGATGGTGGACGTTTTGACGCCGTTCATGGGCACCACTGCAGCCGAACTCTTCTGGTTGCCCAACACAAGAAAATACGCGTACGTCCCCAGCAGCTCCAGGAGCGTGGCGTGGACAGCGTTAACGAAGTCGCAAACACCACCGGCGAGGCCATGCGCAGCTGCACCCACACGCCGCACGAGTGGAAAACCTGACGGCTCTAGCACCGATGAGGCCCATCATTGGCACCCGGGCCTCGAGAGTCACAAAGGTGCCGAATTCGTGGCTCTCGCAACGCCGGCCGCCGTCGCAGCCAGAGCTGGACCCGTCGTCGATCTCGTCGCCACCCTTGCAGAAGCCTTTCGCGACACTGTCGACGTGGCGTCGAGTGGCTGAAGGATTACACTCCGCCAGCATCAATCCGAAGATGTCCGCGTACACCAGCCGCACAAGGCCAGTCGCGAAGAAGGGGTACAACACGCCGCTGATGAGAACATCTGCCAAAGCGCTAGAGTTGTCTTGCCGAACAAGCGCCCCATAAGCCATACAAGCTGCATAGCCGATCGTGATGCTACTACTCGCACACCAAATCAGGCCCATGCGCGAGAAGGGCCATGATCTTCTCGTGGTTTGCACGTACCAGAACGTGGTGGTGGCCAGCTGCAAGGGGGGCAGCAGCGCATAGAGAGCTGCCAGACGAGACGCTGCTCGTGCCGGCAGCAGCAGCCCAATGCCGGTCACTGAAGTGGCGCCGAGTACGCACATCACCGCCACGGCGAGAAGCGCGCGGCGATAGTCTTCTGGATGTGCAAGGAGGCTCATGGAAGCCATGATACACGCGAGACAGAGCCACACCACCGCGAGCATGGCCGCCGGCACGACCGAGTGCACGACTTCGCGCGCCCAAAAGGCACTGGACACGAGCGACACCGTGCCAATCACGAGCGCTGCCGCTGCCGTGATGGACGGCAGCAGAGACACCAAGAGCCGCACGTACTCAACGAGGTCACGGCCGACCGCGGCCAACTGCGCGGGACCGCTGCCCGCGACCAAGGTGCGCTGCGATAAAGCGTCGGCCATCCTTCTCGACGGCCGGCTGAACTGCTGCTGAGCCACGAACCTGGAACTCGGGTCGATCGTCGTCCTCGAACGGATTCGGCACCTCTCCCCTTTCTTTTCTTTTTTTTTGTCTTGGCCGCCAGCCGTGTCCAACGGCTCTGGGCTTTGCCCGGTGCTCCTCTAGCTAGCAAGAGCTAGCGACGCTTCGCGCGGCGCAAGCGTGACGACAGACAAGCAGAATTATTCGTGCGGAGAGATTCGTTCGTGCCCAGGCATAATAGGCAGCAATGCGGCGCGGAAAGCGTTTTCAACGGACCGTAAAGATCCGTTGATTGCCATTCAGACTCGATCGCGTGTTGTTTTTCAGAAGAAGACCTGAGCTTGCGAGCGGGACGTGCTCTGTCCTTTGCCGCTCCGTCCGCGAGTCCACCCGCTGCCGTCCTGCTCGACCTGACCCTGGTCCTTCTCGACCTGTGCTAGGGTCTCCCAATGCGTGCCCGCCGCCCTCGTCAAGCGAGATCGTCGTCGTCGTCGTCGTCGTCAAGTCGCGCTTGCCGAGAGTGAATTACGATTCCGCGCGCCGTGCCTCTCTTGAATGTGGCGTCGGCAACGCTAACGTCCGCGACGTCCCTGCCTCGCTTGCGCCTGCCACTCGGCCCTTCCTCGAGGAACGAGATCATGGTCTACGCTGGCGGCGCTGCGCTGACGCCGCAGCGCTGACCCACATGTCAAAGACAGGAGGATTGCGGACCGGTTGCTGTCGAGGTTGGTGTTCTATTTTCTACGGCGTGGTCTGGCAGGTGATGCCGCGGTCGGCGAAGAACAGCACGCAGTCGGGCGCGCTCCTGCACTCGCGACGGTTGAGGCTGGCGCACGGATCGGCGGCGGCAGTGGGACCGGCCTTGACGGCGTGGCAGCGCTTGTCCCCCTCCTTGAGGCCGTTGCCGAGGTACTTGCCCCACTTGCAGACGTCGTCCGGCTGCTGCTTGCACTCCTTCTTGCGCAGGCCGTCGCAGACGGTGTCACGGCCGCCGGCCTTCTCGAAGCAAGCCTTCTTGTTCGTGCCCTCGTCCAGGCGCCACTCGCAGGTGTCGTCCTTCTTGCACTTGTTCTTCTTGGTGAGGCCAGCGCAGGCCGAGCCACCAGAGTCCTGTTTCTTCTTCTCGTGGCAGCCCTTGCTCTTGCCTGTCTTCCACTCGCAGACGTCGCTCTTCTTCTTGCACTTGCCCTTGGCCAGCTTGCTGCACTTGTTGGAGGTCTCCTCGCTTTCAGGGTCCGGGTAGCACACCTCGATGCCGTTGCTGTCCTCGGTCGTGCCCCAAAGGCAAGTGCCATCCAGCTTGAGACACTTGCGGCGGTTGAACCCCCAGCAGTTGCCGTCCTTGGGCGCAACGTACAGGTTGGCAAAGCGCGGCAGCGCGTCGCACAGCTCCTTTTCCGCGTCCCAAAAGCAGTGCTCGCGCACGAGCGCCTGCTCGACATCGTTCTTGCGGGTCTTGAGGCCGCGGTAGTTGCGCTTGACACGCTCGCAGTGGTCGGGCCGTTCTCCATCGCCCAGCTTTTCGTCCGCGTTGATGGCGAGGCATGGGTTGACTTGCTTGATGACAGGGTCGCACACGGCGTTGCGCATCTGCAGCGCGTACTCGTCCGCGGTCTCGCCCTTGGTCTTGGCGCCACGCAGCCAGGCCACGTCGCACACGCAGTCCGCGAGCGGCGAGAGCTCCTCGGCCTCGCTGGACTGGTAGCACGCCACGGTGACGTCGGGCCGCTTGTTTGCGAGCTTCTCGCGCGCCTCGCACATGGCCTCGAGCGTGCCATCGGGCGCGTTGTCCAGCAGGCCCTCCGTGAACAGCACGATGACCGGGTTGTCCTCGGGCAGGCCATCGAGGTCCTTGGCGATGCCGCCGACCTGATGGTCGAGCAAGGTGAGATCTGTCCAGCCCTGCGCGCCAGAGAGCGCGTCCAGGTAGTTGGTGAGCTTGCCGATGAAGTTGGCGTTGCCCGGCAGCTTGCCGTTCTCCATCTTGCTGATGCCATCGCTGGGCACGAGCGTGAGTGTCTGCTGAGCGGCAGTTCCGACCAAGACCAAGCCCGCGCGCGCGCCATAGTCCGGGTCGATGTACATCGTGTCAAGCAGTGCCTTGGCGGTGTCCTTCTGCGCCTGGAGCGCGTCGGGCGAGGCGCTGACGTCAAAGGCGAGGACCACGCGCGCGTCCGTGCAAAAGCCAAAGGGTGTCGGTGCAGCTGTCGGCGAGGTCGAAGGCGCGGGCGTCGTTGGCGAGGCCGAAGGCGACGACGTTGAGGGCGAAGGCGAGGGCGACGTGGAAGGTGACGTTGAGGGCGAGGTCGACGGCGCTGCTGTGGGCGCCTCCGTCGGCGGGCAGAGGTTTACTGCGCTGTCTCGTTTGTAGCAAAGCCACCCCCCGCCAGATGTATCTACCGTCGTTACCTCACATTTTCCGGCAAAGACCTCAGACGTAGCGGCTGCGTGCACATGTTCATCAGGTTGCAATTTGCCATCCTCGAACAGTAGTATACATGTTATTGTAGTGGAGTGTTTGGTGACGCCAATGCAGTTAGACCACGTTGAACAGAATGCTTGGCATGCCTCCGGAGTCCCGTACTCCGCGAGATAGTAGTACGCGTAGTCATAGCGGTTCATGTGGCCAGTTGAAAGCGCACTCCCCGGCGCCCACGTAGGTGTACGTTTCGAGCCCATGAGCGTACTGCGGTAGACAAGCCGTCGCGAGCGTGCCTAGTAGAGTAGCTCCCAGTAGTCCTCCTTTCATCGTACTACAAGATTTGGCCGCGGCTTCTTGTCTGCTCCGTGAGGTGGGGTTTGCTCTGCGCGCTCGCGTGCCTCGCTCCCTGCTCGAGAATGATCGGGGTCTGCTGCTGTTGCTGCTGCTGATGCTGCTGCTTGCCAAGGGCTTGCGACTATGTTTAGGCAGAGCACGGTCTAAAGCCCTTTGCGGGTGAGGCCCCATGGCCGTTTTGGACGCGAGAATCAAACTCCGCGCCTGGCCGGCCGCGGCCATTTAGACTTGCTCCAGCACGGCGGTCCGTTGCGCTTTCATTCCACCACGCCCACGGGGCTGGTTGCTCGGACCAATGCTATTTTCGGACAGGAGAGACGGGCCGCTCACCGGAAAGCTGAGCGCAAGGCTGAGCGCGGCTCTCACTTCAACGGACTGAACGCCGCCGCGCCGCGCTGTCCTGCTGCGGTTGAACACTCAAAGCAGAGGGTTTAGCGCCGCGGCACCGGCAGATACCGACGGACTCCGCGCCGTGCCGGACCCCGAGTCCGCGCCGTGCCGGACTCCAAGTCCGCTGTCGCTATTGATGAACGGTACGGACATCAGGCCGATCAAGAAACGGGTACCGAGTCCGCGCCGCGCCGCGCTGTCCTGCTGCGGCTCAACACTCAAAGCAGAGGGTTTTGCGCCGCGGCACCGGCAGATACCGGCGGACTCCGCGCCGTGCCGGACCCCGAGTCCGCGCCGTGCCGGACTCCAAGTCCGCTGTCGCTATTGATGAACGGTACGGACGATCAGGTCGATCAATAAACGGTGGTACCGGTCGGGCCCAGCAAACTATGCGTGCCGCCGTCGCCTGACGTGAACTTCGAGTCGCCGGAGCGTGCGCGCGCCAGCCTAGGCCGAGAAGAGGGTGCGGTCGCGGACTATAACTGCGTCGCCACTCTGCGAGAGCCCGCCACGAACTCTGGCTGGCTGGGTGGCTGGGTGGCTGGGTGGCTGGGTGGCTGGGTGGCTGGGTGGCTGGGTGGCTGGGTGGCTGGGTGGCTGGGTGGCTGGGTGGCTGGGTGGCTGGGTGGCTGGGTGGCTGGGTGGCTGGGTGGCTGGGTGGCTGGTGGCTGGGTGGCTGGCTGGCTGGCTGGGTGGCTGGCTGGGTGGCTGGCTGGCTGGCTGGCTGGCTGGCTGGCTGGCTGGCTGGGTTCTCTCGCCTATTTGAATACACAGTTGGTTGATTGATTGATAGACATCGCTAGCGGCGCTGCAGCACTGGCCGAGGCTCGGCGCTAGTGCCACAAAGGCTTTCCTGCTGGCAAGCTCTACTAGCTCTTGCTCTTGCTTTAGCCCTTCTTCGAGCTCAGGGGCGAGTAGTTCCATGCGGAATCAGAGCCCGGGGAAGTGAACGCTCGCACGAGCCGCGAGGCGATGGCGAGCATCGCGGCGGCGATGGTTAACAGCAGCGACCCGTTGACGGCCCTGGCAAAGGGGGAGTTTTCGATCTCCAAGGCGAGGTCCCAGTCCTTTTCCGCCGTGGCGAGCGCGCACGTGCAATTGCGTATCTCCGCCGCAGAGTAGCCCTCCCCGAACAGCACGGTGTCCATGCCGCTCCAGCCGCCATACTTCACGGCGTCGCCCAGGTACCACCGATTGTCCGCGTCCCAGCGCCGCATGTCGCCGTTGCCGGGCAGCGCCCTGAGCTGCTCCTGGCGCTCAAACCAGACGCCCGAGCGAATCTCGCCGATGAGCCTTTGGCGCCAGCGCCGCAAGTGCGCCGAAAAGGTGCGCCGCGGCCACACGAGCGCCTCGGCCGCGGCGTGCGCCGCCTCAGCGACCGCCGCGCAGCAGTCGGCGATGCAGCTGACGTCCAAGGCCCGCACTTCGCGCATAGCCACCGTCTCGGGCAAGCTCTCGGCCCATATGCCCACGGCGGCGTCCTCGCACGTGTAGCTGGGCAGTGTGTAGCGCTCTCTAGCAAGCGCGAGGGCAGCGTCGCGGCCCACAAAGTACCCGAGCCGCCGCGAGGGTACGCCGGGTAGGTCGCGTTCGGGTACTTGAACTCGGCCCACTTGCCGTAGTTGCGCACGGGAACGTGACGCGCGATGTGGCCAAAGACCGTCATCGTGCTCGCCGCCTCGGCGTCCAGACGCGACACCAGCGCCCGCAGCGCCGCGGGGCGCACCACGACGTCGTCGTCCGTCTTGAACAGCCAGCGCGGCACGGGCTCGAGCGCGGTGACGCCCTCCGCGATCGCCTGCAGGGTCTTGTTGGCCAGACCGCCGTACGAGTCGACAACGCCGTCCAGCACCATGAGGTCGCCGTAGCGCTCTTGCTCGCGCTCGATCGACCGAGCCACGTTGCGCTCGCGACGCGTGACGCTCTCTCTCGCGGCAGCGATCTCCGCCTCGCTCTCCTCCTCTTGGACGGGAGTTGAGGGCATCGCTTTGCTCTTGCCGCCGCCATGGGCCTTGCAGAGCCCGCGCCGCTTGGCGCGAGTGCTGCAGCCGTCGACGCTGCAGAGTGGCCTGCTAGATGCCGTCGCTGCTGCACGCTGCACCCGCTGTACGCTGCGGCATCGGCTCCCCCTCGGGATCCTCCACAGCCGCCTCGAACCGTCCTGTGTCGTCGCTCACCGCGCTGCGCTTCCCACCGCCGCAAGCTTTGCAGAGCCCACGTCGTCTCGCGCTGACGTGGCAACCGTCGACGCTGCAAGCACCATCCGCACCGCCAGCCTTCTTCTCCCTGCAATGTGGGTCCTCCACTTCCTTCGCGCGGCGACTGAAGCCGTCGACGCCGCACAGCGGGTTGTCGCCGTGGAAGAGGCACAGGCCGTGGCTCGCTCGGGGGTGAGGCAGTGGCTCACGATGCAAACCCTCTTGTCACCGTGGCGGGCGCAAAGTCCACAAGCAGCGACGGTTTGGTTGCGGTTTCCTGCCGCGCAACGCGGTCCAGCGATCGGTATTCTGCTCGCGATTGTAATTCTGCTCTCTTCCCGGCGGCCACCCGCGCCGCGCCTGGTGCGCTTCTCGCTCAGGGGCCGCCTGCCGCCCGCGCGTCAGGTGCCGCGAAAGCCCATCGCGCTCGCATGCTGAACACCAGGCACTTTGGCGGGGACAGATCAGTGCCATTGGGGCGGCACCGGCGGCACTGCAGCACGCACACTACGGCAGACGTTCAACAGCAGAAACTCTCTCTCTCTACGTAGAAAGCACTACTGGTACTCTTCCAGCTAACAAGAGAGCAAGAGAGGTCGGCCAGCTTCTAGCTCTAGTAGTGCTGGCCGGCGTAGTAGCCTGGCATCGTGGACGTGGCCTGAAAAAGGCCTCGCGCCATCATGCCCTCAATGTCCGGGGGCGGCATCCGCCATCCAGCGAGGTCGCCGCCAGGCATACCTCCAGGCATGCCACCCGGCATGCTCTGCGTGCCCGGCATGCCCGGCATGGCCGGCATGCGTGGCATGCAACCAGCCTGCATCACGTTGGCGTGCATGCCACCAACGCCACTGACGGCATTGCCCATCGGGTACCCGTACGGATAGGACTGGAAGGCTGCGGCTGAGGGGTACGCCGCAGGAAAGAAGCCTTGCGCCGCCGCGACGGCGGCGGCGGCGGCGGCGGCGGCGGCGGTGGCTTGGTTGGTGGCTTGGTTGTTCGCGGATAGCGGCATCGGCGGCAGAACGAACCCGGCCATCGCGCCGTCGTCGCACTCGGGCTCAAGGTGCTGCAGCTGCATGCTGCGCTGAAGCTGCATGCTACGCTGAAGCTGCATGCCGCGCTGCAGCTGCATGCTGCGCTGCATTCGGTGCATGTTGCGCTGCTGCATGGCCCTCGTCATGCCGAGTGGCGGCTGCTTGCAGTGCGAATCCGCCCCAGCCGTCACCTTGTTCTCTTGTGCAACGCTGTCTTTCGCTGCCGCAGGAGAAGCTGCCTTCGGCTTTGCGCTGGCAGCAGCGGCGGCGGCGGCGGCGGCGGCAGCCAAAGCCAAAGCCGAAGAGGTTGAAGCAGTGGAAGTGGCAGTAGTGGCAGCTGATGGCCACGACGGCGGCGCTGCGACGCGAGGCCGCTTGGGGGAGGGCGGCACGGCCCCAGGAGGCCGCTTGCCGCCACCGTGGCTAATGCATACGCCTCGCCTCACCGCGCCATGCTGACAGCCAGGGACTTGGCACCGCTTCCCGCCGCCATGAGCGATGCATAGACCTCCACTCTGCGCTCCAGTGTTGCACCCTTGTATGCTGCACCGTTTGCCACCGCCGTGCCCCATGCAACGCCCGCCAGTCTTGGCGCTTTTGGGGCACCCCGGCACCACGCAACGCTTCTTCCCGCCATGCGCGTAGCACCTCCCGGCGGATTGTACGCCCTTATCGCAGCCGGGAAAGTTGCATCGCGGCTTGCCAACACTATGCGTGACGCACATGCCGCGACGCACGGCCATCTCCTCGCACCCGGCGTATTTACAAGGCTCGGCACCTCCATGCTCTGCGCATAGTCCGTCTGCTTGCGCGACTTTGCTGCAGCCGTAAGCGCTGCAGCGGTGCTTGCAAGCACTGTGAAGGCGGCAGGCGCCGTCCACTTGCGCCACGGTGTGGCAGCCGACGACGCTGCAGCGCTCCTTGCCGCTGGCGTGGAGGGCGCAGAGACCGTCGCGTTTGCTGCTCTTGCCGCAGCCTGGCGTCGAGCAGCGCGGCCCGCCGCCGTGAGCGGCAGAGGCCGCCGCTTTGTACACACTTGTCGCAGCCAGGAACGCTGCAGCGCTTCTTGCCGCCGTGGGCGTAGCACCGGCCAGCTACCTGGACGTTTTTTTCGCACCCACACACCGTGCAGATGGCCCTGGCGCCGCCGTGCGTGAGGCACACCCCGCGGCGCTTGGCGCCGTTGTCGCAGCCGGCCACGGAGCACCGCATGCCGCCGCCGTGAGCCTTGCACAGGCCGCTCATCTGGGCGACCTTGGTGCACCCTGCGCTCGTGCATCGCTTCTTGCCCCCGTGGGAGCCGCACAGGCCGCCCGCGTAAACGGCCTTTGCGCACCCGGGAATGCTGCACAGCTTGCCACCGCCGTGCGTGCGGCACAGGCCGCCGATCTGCGCGCCCTTGAGGCACCCTTCCACGGTACACCGCTTCTTGCCGCCGTGCGTGCAGCACCGTCCGCCGGCGTACACCGCCTTGAGGCAGCCTTCCACCTTGCACATCTTCTTCGTCCTACCGCCGTGCGCCCTGCACCGCCGAAGGCCGCAGCCCGATCCTCTCGCAGCCGACCGCGAGGCACAGCTTCCTCGCGCCCTCGTCCGCATTCGGGCCCAGCGCGGCGGCCGCGCCTCTCCCCGCTCGCCGAGCTCTTCCCCATCCCCGCTTTCCTCCTCCTCCTCGCCGTCGTCGTCGTCGTCGTCGTCGTCGCCGTCGTCGTCGTCGTCGTCGTCGCCATCCTTGCTGTTGCTTTCGATGTCTTCCCCTCCTTCCTCGTCGTCGTCCGTCACCTGCGTCTCTCGCGGCCCCTCCCTCTCCTCAGTGACCCCATCTGTGGCACCGGCGTCTTTGCTAGGCGACAAAGCCGCCTCTTGACGCCGCCGCGCCTCCTCATCCGCCATCGCGGCCCTCGCTTCCCCTCTCAGCCGCTCTCGTTCCTCCTTCCTTCCACCTTGCAAGACAAAATTGCCGGTTAGCGCCACCTGCACCAACGGCGGCACGCCCGTCGTCACGGGCGTCTGCACCGGCGACAACGCCGACTGCGACCACGCACTTTACGTCTGCCCCTTCCCAGCCTACGGCAAGCGCTGCACGCTGGACAAGAGCGTCGGCTGCGGTGCCACTTGTTGCGAGTCGTGAAGGGCGATGCGTGCAGCTGGGGTCGCGGACTGCTGCAGCGGGCGCTGTCGGTGCAACAAGGCCGAGTGGGCTGAGCGGGAGAATACAAAGACAAGAAGGAAAAGAATTGTTGCGCGTCGCCGCCAGTCATCATTGCGTGACAAAGTTGAGCTTGAACCAACTCACGAGCGGGCAAAGGTCGACTGGCCTTCTTGGGCTTTCGCGCTCGGCTTCGAGCTCGGCCAACTTTAGGGCTTTGCTTGATTGCCTTCAACTTGTCGCCGGGCGTCCTCACGATGCACCGAGAAACTTGTCCTTGAACCACCCCACGGGGGCGGCGACGTTGCCCCCACTCGAACTCGTCTCCTGCTGCGCAGCCTCGAGGTTCTTGATGAGGTTGAGCACGGAGAGGTGCTCATGGCGAGCAACGCCGATGAAGATCTCGTTGAGGACGATGAGAGAGCGCTCCGCCACCGTCTCCCACGCCATGACGTATTCGCCTTGCGCGCTGCGGCTGTCGTGGAGGCTTTCACGGTGCGCGTCGCTCAGAGGCGCCAAGGTCTGCATGGGGAACACGTAGTTCACGTGAAAGTAGCCCGAAAACCAGCGGATCAGGTCGCTGTGCTCATCGTAGAGGTCCACCGGTCTCCCCCCCGCGCGTCGACGAGCGGGCATAGGACCACCGCGAAGGGCGGATAGCGATGGATCCCACCCCGTGGCGCTCCATCGCGTGAAGGTGGGCCGAGCATCCGCGCCACTTGGGTGCACATGGCCATGTACGGGCCACCCGACGCATCGCTAGACGGCCTTTTGCGAGCATCGTACGCAGCCTGGATGTACTCGAGCTTGAGGACGAGAACGCGCATGCCAAATGGAAGCTCAATGCCACAGATGTCCTTGTAGGCGCTCGCCGCGGGCTCCGTGTCGTGGAAAACGAGGCGAGCCACGTTTTTGTCGTGGAGCTCCGCGTATAGCCCACGATCGACTCCTACGACGTTCCGCTCGCCCTTACTCAGGTTCGCGTCAAAGTGGACGTCCTTGAGAAAGGTTGACATCTTCCGGGCGGGAGACCTGTACTGGGCCCAGTCCAGCACACCTTCGCGGATAAACGCCTGGGCGTTGCCGTTCACGGCCTGGTCGAGGGTAAAGAGGACCGAGCTCTTGCCGGCGCCGCGGGGACCATAGAGCGTAAAGGGGATCGTGAGGACTCGCCCCGGCTGCAGCACCTGCGTCTGCATCAGCGCGGCCTGTGCGAGCGTCTCCGCGGCAGCGGCGTCCGCGCTCCCCGGGTCGGCAGCAGCGGCCGTCGGCGCCTCGACGCCCATGGACCCGACGGCTTGCTCCATCGTGATGCACTCGACGGGGACCTCGAGTCCCTGGCCCAGGTCGAACATGACGTCCTCGCGGTACAAGTCGCTGCGCTTGAGGAACGCGTTGCGGTGCGCCGCCAGCCCGGAGAGGGATAAGCGCGAGAGCCGCACCCGGTGCGCCCGTGGCGGCTGGTACTCCTGTACGCGCCGAAAGTCCTCGCGGTTGAAGAACGTCACCTCGATCGTGGTGTTCGCGCCGTGCTCGGTGTTGGTCGACGTCGTGCGCCCCAGGCCGATGATCTCGCCCAGCCCCACGCTGGCCGCCTCGAGGTGCGTGTCCGACAACGTGTGGGAGAACGTGATGGACAGCGACTGGCCGTTGGGCTCGCGCTTCTTCTCGATCATCTCGTTGATGACCACCACGTCGCACAGCCCGGCCCCGCGCCGGTAGAACCAAGGGTACGGAAGCTTGACGTGGGGCTTAAACGCGGGCGCCTCGCGCTCCAGGCTGATCGTGCGAGCGTTGTCCCTCGAGGAGGACTCGTCCACGCTAAACTCGGCCGAGACCGCCGCCGGCACCGCCTCCGCCGTGGGCAACTGCAGGCTGAGGTTGGCCGCGTCGCTCGACTCGCGCGCGTCGTGCGCGTCCTGCTTGATGAGGATCGTCTGGGCGCCCAGGTCCGTGAGCACCGTCAGCGTCTCGTTCACGCGCGCCACGTTGTAGGCGTCCGCGTAGCGGTTCGCGTCCACGTACCGCCCCGTGGCGTAGAGCATCTTGTAGAGCTTGCCCGTCTGCCAGCCGCCCGCGGGCTCGGCGCGCGAGAAGTTCTCGTGGAAGGCGTCCAGGCGCAGCTCCGAGCGCTGCACGATCGCGGTGGACTCGGGCGAGACCTTGGAGGCCGTGAGCGCGGCGTCCGCCTCGACGAGCTGCTCGGCGTCCGCGACGACCAGGATCAGTCAGGTCTGGCAGCTCGGTGTCAAAGCCTTGGACGGTCGCGCTCAGGCTGTAGGCGCTAGCCGAGGCGGCTGCCGCTGCGTTTGTGCTGGAGGAGGAGGAGGACGCCGCGCGACGTCCCAGGCTGTTGCGCAAGCCGCGGGCCGCGCGTCGCATTTCGCGTCTGCCATCTCTCTCTCCTCTGGTCGGAAACGAGAACACAAGGGAAGTAGGTTTGGTTAAATGTTTCGTTCTTCAATTCGAGAATAGGTTAGGTTGAGGCTCTGTGGCTGAGAGGACTAATTCGATAGAAAATTGAGTTTTCCGCTAGTTATTGCTACCATTCGATACCCATTGCGAATTCCGTCCTGTTACTTGCCCATTGCTTCCTTTTTTCACACAAAAGCTGGCGTGTGGTCTTCGAGGATCTGCAAAAACGGTTTCTTGCTGACGTTCTTTCCCTCTCACCACAGCGAATAGAAGCAAGGTCTTCACCAGGACTTGTAGTGAGGGTGAGCGGAGGTCGGTGTGCCCGACCTCGCTGTCTTTGAGGCTAGCTTGAGCTCGAGCTCGAGCTCGAGCTTGCCGTCAGCTGGGCGGCCGTCTCCAGGATCGACAACCGGCACCACAGCCAGAACCCGAACCCCAGCAATAGATGCTGCGGGCCCGCGGCGAGGAGCTGCTGCCAAAGGCCTGCGCCGAGTGCTACCGCGGCGCGCCAAGTGCGTGTTCGAGCCTGGCGAGACGACGTGCAGGCGATGCTGCCACTTTGCAAAGCGGTGCCGGCCCCGCGTGGTGCGACGCGAGCGCAACGACTCCAAGGAAGTTATCCAGCGGGGCGCGGCCGTGTCGATGATAAAGCTGACGGCCGTCAACGCGACGCGCGGCAGCACCTGGCCGGCGCGCTCAACGTGGGCAAGCTGATAACGATGCAAGGCTTTTCCGAGGCGCCGCCGGCGATGAGGCACATGGTTTGCGCCATGATGCTCGTGGCCGTGCGCAGCGGCAGCGCTCACCGCCTGCACGCGGCGGCTTGCGCCGCTGCGGCGTGGGGTGCAGACGTCCCGTTTGATTGGCTCAGCGCCAGAGACGAGCAAGCCAGGGCACCTCGACGCCTTGACGGCCTACGTAGAGAATCGCTGCCTTATCGCGCCGGAGCAGGGCGCGTGCTTTGTCTACCGGACGGACTGCGGTCAGTGCGATGTGCGCACCAACGCCGCCTTCGAGATGCACTTTCTGACGCTAGACGAGCCTGGTTGATCGGCTCGCCAGGCGGGTCGCTGCTCTTCGACGCTTGGCATTACTTTCTCGCGGACCAAGATGAGGCGCACGCCTTCCTGAACGAGATGCTGCTGCTCAGCATGAGCGCGACAGCGCACTGTAATGGCTCGGTCGGCTGCATCACGAGACGCGCGCGCGCGTGAACCTCATAGACGTCTCGGGACGCTACTACACTGCGCATATTTGCGCGGCCGGCGCTGCCACGGAGACCACCTGCGTGCTCGGCGTGAGCTTGCGTGGCCTCCGTCCGGGCACAACCTGAAAGCCGATCTTCATGCAAGCACGTCAACACCGCCACCGTGGCCCACAACGCGACCCGCGACGTCATCTGCAGGCACCTCAATTTGGTGGAGGCGTTGGAAGCCCCGCCGAACCAATCGAGATGGAAAAGCTCCTGCTGCGCAATGCGCCACCGTTCGAAAGCAACGACGTCGGCTGGAATACGGGTATCGACCCCGCTGGTAACTACGCGCGAATCCTTGCCACGACTACCAGGCCAGCCTCGATGCGGTCCTCG
This sequence comes from Thraustochytrium striatum, assembly GCA_022244645.1. NCBI lineage: Eukaryota > Bigyra > Thraustochytrida > Thraustochytriidae > Thraustochytrium > Thraustochytrium striatum. Next base: position 195,760 of record JACDIV010000100.1, on the reverse strand, counting down.
ATCAGGTCCAGGAGGAGGTTTGCAAGTGAAGCGCGGTGCCTCTCACGTCAATCACGAAATCAAGATCAAGAATGGTGAGTTGCTTGGCAGGCGTCCGCGTCACGCACTTGACGTCCAAACGGGAAACGTTGAGGTCAGGGCGGTCATTCTTGAGAAGGGACAAACATGCTGGCTTTGGGGTGTCCTTGTTGCACGCTTCGCCCCCAAGTTCACTGTGGCAGGGCGAAGGCTCGAGCGTCGCGGCCTGCTGCTCGCCCGCAAGGCGGCACATGAAGTCGTGCGTGCGCTTGGCGGCGTCCTCAGCCGCTGACACCGTGACCAATGCGGAGCTCTGCAACACGACGGGCACATTTTCCCAAAAGGCGGCCGCCCGGCACGCTCGACGCCAAACGCTTGAGTTCCGTCTCTGGCTGTGCAACCCGAACGGGCGCATTGGCCGCGACACGCTGCGCAAGGTGAACAAGGTGCAGGGCACGGTCGCCGAGGTGTCGGCAACGTTGAGGACGTCGCCAAGGCCGCGTCGAGCGCGCTCACGGCGCTCTCTGCGCGCCCTTGCTCGCCATCGCCGAGGCGGTGCCCGGCCTCCGGGCCATTCTCGCCGCGCTTGGCGGGGCCTGCTCCTCGGCAAGCGCGTGATCCGGCCCGCCCCAGTCGTGAGACCCCCCCCCGTCTCCATCGCCACCGGACAGCTCGGCAAGGCCTGCAACAACGGCGCCGCAAAGAGCGCCAACGTCGCCAAGAAGGCCCACAAGGCCAGCGACAAGCTGGAAGCGTTTGAGACAAGATTGGCAACATGGAGGGCCTCCTCCTGGCCGCCGTCGGCGTCCTCACCGGCATGCCAGTCGCCCTGCTAGTCGCCACCAACGCTCTTGTCGCCGCGCACAAGTGCCCCTTTGACGCCGGCCGCATGGACATCGTCGAGGACATTGAGAACGTCTTTGCCGAGCTGCAGGATCTGGCGGAGGCGGTCGCCCTGGCCCTCGCGGGCGTCAAGGGCCTCGCGCTCGGACCGCTGCAGGCCATCGGCAAGTTGTTCCGCAGCACGCTGCCCACCCATGCCCATGCCCATCCCCTTTTCATTCGTGCATGCGGAACCGGGCTTTTGGTTCCGACAAGCCCAGGCTTGATTTCAATTTGAGCCTGCAGGAATTACATGTCGAATGTCATCAGTGGAGGTCGGACGTTGAAACGTCCGTTTCGGTTTTGCTTTCGTCGGGGATCGGCTTTCACAACTGACCGGATGGACGACCTTGTTGTGCAAGGCACGAACGAGAGCGCGCGCGATGGCACCCAAGCGCACGGGAGGAAAGCTTCAGGACAAGGAGACCAAGTTGCGGAAGAAGTCCGCTTCGGCCGACGGCGACGATTTACGCGCGAAAGAGGACAACGGCTGGACGGCTCTACACTCGGCCTGCGCGTACGGCCGCGAGGGCGTCGCCAGGCTGCTTTTGGACAACGGCGCCGATGTGCACGTGAAAGGCGACGGTGGCGACACGCCCCTGCACGTGGCTTGCTTGAACGGCCATGAAGGCGTCGCCAAGCTGTTGCTGGACAGTGGCGCCGATGTGCACGCGGAAGACGGCGATGGTGACACGGCGCTGCACCTGGCGTGTTCGGAAGGCCACGACTGCGCCGCCATTCTACTGCTGGACAGCTGCGCTGATGTGCACGCGAAAGGCGACGGTGGTGACACGCCCCTGCATGGCTTGTGTTGAAGACCACGAGCCCGTCGCCAAGCTGCTTCTGGACGGCGGCGCGCCGATCTGAACGCGAGAAACAAGTTTGGCAGCACGCCGCTCCACCTGGCCTGCAAAAAGGGTCACGAGGGCGTCGCCAAGCTGCTGCTGGACAACGGCGCCGACGTGCACGCGAAAAAGGACGATGGCTGGCTAGCTCTGCACCTAGCCTGCGCGCACGGCCGCGAGGGCGTCGCCAAGCTCCTGCTGGACAACGGCGCCGATGTGCACGTGACGAAGGACCGCGGCTGGTCGGCTCTGCACGTGGCCTGCGCGAACGGCCACGAGGGCGTCGCCCAACTGCTACTGGACAGCGGCGCCACTGTGAACGCGAAAGAGTACAAGGGCAACACAGCGCTGCACGGGGCATGTTTGAACGGCCGCGACAGAGTCGCCAAGCTCCTGCTGGGTAGCGGCGCTAGAGTGAACGCGAAAGACGCCGCCGGTCGGATGCCACTGCACGTGGCCTGTGTGGAAGACCACGACTCCGTCATCAAGCTGCTGCTTGACAATGGCGCCGATGTGCACGCGAAAACCAACGATGGTTATACGGCGCTGCACTGGGCCTGCGCGAACGGCCACGAGGGCGTCGCCAATCTCCTGCTCGACAACGGCGCCGATGTTGACGCCGAAGACAGCGGCGGTCGTACGGCGCTTTGGTGCGCCCGCGAGACGGGCCACGAGGGTGTCGCCAAGCTACTGCTGGAGCACACGAGTAGCGCGTAAACGCTCCCAGGAGAAAGAAAAAAAACAGATCGATTCACATGTCAAGGCCATCCCTCCGAGCAAGCCCGACCCTGTGGATCGATGAGCCAATCGAGCCACTTGTTGCGCACAACCTTTTATGACGCACTTCACCGATGGCCAGGGCGCGCCAGAACCTCCTCGCGCATGACCTTGGTGGAGGTCATGGGCTAACGCCAGGCGAGATCCGCGCCTACCTCCTTGAACTACGCGCCCATGTCGTTGTCCGAGCACCCGATGATGACGCCCGACGCCGCACTTCCTGAGCTCGCTGTCGGTTTCGGTCCCGACCAGCACGTCGCCGACACCGCTTTCATGCCTCCTTGCCGTGCACGGCGGGGGAGTCCCTGGCCGCTGCTTCGCTATGTCCCAAACGATGAAAGCCAGCTCAAGCGGTGAGGAAGAGGGGATCGGGTCGGCTCGCAACTGCCGAACGAGGCGCCGCAACATCTCAACGTGAGCCACGAGCCAGATCGGCGCGGAGGCGAGAGGATCCCTGCGGAGAGACGGCGCTCGGGCCTCGGTCGCCATTTCTTGAGGCGCACGACCATGATCACGCCGAAGGATACAACTTGCAACGCAAGTGGCAGTTGAATGATGTTGATTTAGCTAGAGAATGCAGGGTTCGCGTCATGCGCGGTCGTAGAGTTGGTGGTCCCCGACGGACGGTATCAGGCTTGGACTCCTCTCGGCGGCTGTGGCGGAGGCGACGGCGGTGGGGGCGGCGGGTGCAGAGCGATGTGCGCCAGGATCTCGTCGCGCATGACTTTGGTTGCAGTCATTGGCTTGCGCCAGGTTAGATCTGCCCCGGCGTCGATGAACTCGGGGCCAATGTCGTTCCCCGAACAGCCGACGATGACGCCCCCGACCCCAAGTTTTCGCAACTTGCTGATGGTCTCAGTCCCAAGCAGCACGCCGCCGACGAGTTCATGTGGTGGTCCACGACCAAAACCTCAAAGACCTCGCCGCTCGTTACGCGCTTGATCGCCTCCTCGCCGTGCACGGCCGTGTGTAGCTCGAATTCGGGCAGCGCGCGCTGCAAAAGTCGACCCATCATGAGCCGCACGGCCGGCTCATCGTCCACGAGGAGAAGTCGCGGCTTGCGGGGCACTTTGGTGGAGGCTTGCTCACCACTGTCATCCGTCTCCCTTCTTCTCCAGCGCCTCGCCCTTTCCTCCTCCTCCTCCTTGCCGCTGCCTTGCACGCGACGACAGGCAGCGTTCCACCCTCGCTGGTCTCTCTGACGCCAAGTATCGATCCACCAATGCCAGCAACCGCGCTTGTGTTTTTGGCAAGGTCGTCCTCCGACGCGCCTCGGTTGCGCCGACCCAGTATGTGCACATCCAGTGGCTCCGACTGGCACACTGACGATGATGCCGACATGGAGTAAGTGTCACCGTGTCCATGCTTTTTCCGTCCGCGCGCCCCGAGGCCCAGTGATGCTGGCGAGCTCGGCACGCTTCGTGCCACCGCTGCAAATGGGAAGTAAAAGCAAAAGCACGAGCCTGGACAGCCGGGCACGCCAGAGGTGTACCGGTTGTCGATCCACAGCCGGCCGCCAATCTTCTCCACCACGAGGGGGAGAGGTGCAGCCCGATGCCACTTCCCTGGTCATGCCCAGACACCTGCGAGAAGCGCTTGAAAAGCTGCTTGGCGGACTCGCGTGAAATGCCCACGCCACTGTCCTCGATGCGCACCTTGAGCAGGTCAGAAGCCACGTCCCGGGCGACGTCGACGTGCACGAATCCCCGCTGGGTGAATTTGAGCGCGTTGCCGGCCAGATTAAGCACGACTTGCTTGATGCGCGTGGCGTCGCAACAGCCTTCGATATCCGCGTCGCAGCGCATCGAAAGTCGCACACTCGGCGCTGCACGACGGCGCAACATGGCCACGACGGGGTCAAGGATCTGCGCCTTGAAGTTGACTCGTGTGGACTGGTACGTGAGCGACCCGTCGAGGAACTTGTTGAGATCCAGCAGGCTCGACAGCAGCTCGTAGATGTAGTCAAGGCTGTTGGACACGAGAGTGACGTCCTGCGCGGCCTCGGAGGCGCCAGGTTGCGTGGCAATGTGCTTTGACTCGACAAACTCGCGGAGGAAGCGAATGCCGGCCTGTGCCGTGAAGACAGGGTTGCGTACCTCGTGCGCCATGTACTCGTTGAGGGCCCGCTCCGCGGTGGCCTTGGCGTCCGCAGCGATGGCATCCTCCTTGGCTGTCACGACCTGCGTCAGGTCTTGCGCGAGGATGTACCGCCTGTGGGCTTGCCTGTCGTGGGGTCGAGTCGAACGGTTGAATTCACAAGCAGGCCTATTGTCCCGCCGCCGCCGCTAGGTCCCTTGTAGCCAGCCGAATGTGGCTCTTCGAACATGTCGGCACTGGTGATTGCCGCATCTGTGCTCGTCGTCGGCGGCTGCGACGGTCGTCGCTGCTGTTGCAGTTTTCGTGCCTGCAGAGGTCCCGGCTGCCGCTTGAGTGTGATGCGGACGTTGGAGACATGCTTGCCGCGCCGCATGCTCTCAACAATGTCCGCTACGACGCCCAGGCTGCCACCGGTGCACACCGCCTGCGAGTGCACCCGAGTGCCCACAACCTCGTCTTCTTCGATGCCGGTGAGGACGGCAATCCGCTGGTTCCACTCGGTGATGCGACCTTCGGCATCGAAACCGATCACCGGGGTGTTGGCGCGGTAGATCATGTCCCGCATCTCGTTCGAGCGCGCCTGCAACTCGTCCACTTGCCGCTCGATGCATTTCACAAGCCGGCGCTCCTCGGCGTGCTGTTCCTTGAGCTCGGTGATGTCCGTGTGCGTGCCCACCATGCGTAGCGGCGTACCATCCTCCGCAAACTCGACCACGCGGCCTTTGCAGCGAACCCAGACTGTAGACCCGTCTTTGTGCGTGTATCGCACCTCTTGCAGGTACGGGTACTCGCCGCGTGTCTCCACGTGCTTGGCAAAGTTTGCCAGTGCACGTTTAAGGTCGTCCTGGTTGACCATGTCCTGCCATGCGCTAGGCTTGTGCTCCTTCTCGTGCGGCTCGTAGCCGAACATGCGCCAGAACTGCGGCGACATGTACTCGTAGTCCTCCGTAATGTACCAGTCCCAGAACCCGTCGAACGAGCTCTCGATGATGGCAGTAACTTGCTCCTCGGCACGCACGCGCGCCGTGACGTCCGTGACCTCCAAGCGAAGAAGTCCCTCTTCCTCCTCCACGGTCTCGTTGCTGCTGGCCTTAGACGACGACGACGCAAGGCTCGTCAGCGTCGCGCCAACGTGCGGGCGCAGCGGCAGGGCGGCTAACTGCCTCTCGATGCTGCGCTCCCACTCTCCATCACTCAACTGCAGGTCCACGAGCTCCAGCCAGCCGAGGACGGATGCGCACTCGGCCGTGGCCGACCCGTGCACGACTTCGCGGTACCGCGCGCTGCTCTCGATTACCGCACCGTCGCGCGCACGCACAATGGCGACGCCAACGCGTCGAAGTTCCGGGCAGCGCTCGCTCATTCTCGCCAGCTTCAGGGTCTGCTCGACATGTGACATGTCGCTCTCCTTGCGTGGCAGTTTCACTCTTTCGGTCGCTTTTGTTCCGTTGGCTTGGTCAACTCTGTTGGGTGTTGGTCTGGACGGAACCGGGCTTTTGGTTCCGATGAGCTGGACGTGCAAGAGTGCACCTTAAGAGGGAGGGACTCTGTGAGGGACGAGCTCTGGGGACAGATCTGTGAGGAGAATGCACAAAAAAAGAACAGAACGAAAACTCTTGCACATGCCACTCACGGAGGAGATTTCGTCGGGGGTCGGCTTTTCATGGGGGGCTGACTGAAGCTTTCATTGACTGCTTGTGAGGTGTGCAGGAAACAGGGTAAACGTCAGGTTTGGGATTGTGATCTCCAGAGATGCAATTTCGAGCGCGCCCACCTGTTGTGCACGGAGCGCCGCCTCGTCAATTGCCTCGTCGTGCTCCAGCCCGTCATCGCTGTCGCCCACCTCCGCCGTGGCGCCCTCAGTGTACAAAGTGTGCGCGGCAGCTGCGCCAGGGTTTCGAGCCCGCGCGCGTCGCGAAACCTGAAGAGCGCCATGGCGAGCAGGGTCTGCCGAGGAGCCTGGCATGCCGCGTGAGGCGGAGGGCGAGATGAACGACGCGCAGCGGTCCCTGCTGAGCGTGCCGTGCTACCGCGACGCGCTGCTCGTGGGCGCGGCCAGTGGGCTGGCGGTAGGCCTGCACAGGTGAGTTGCGCGCCGACGGGCGGGCTCGCGTCGAAAGGCGAAAATCGACTGATGAGGATGGACGGACGGCAGATTTTACGGCACGCGAAACGTGGTCAGGGCTGCGGACTGGAGCATCAAGATGATGTGCGCGACCCGCTTGTGTCCTTTGGGGTCTGTCGCGCTGGAGCTTTCACGAGAGCAAGGTGCGCGTGCAGGAGTCGTTGGAGAACTGCGGGAGAAGCAGAGGCGACAGCGGCAGGAGCGCCTCCACAAGGCGAGTAGTGGCATCGAAGCGTATGTTGCAGTGCCTTCATGGTACGATCGTTCTCTGCTCCCTTGAAGACCCAGTCTAGTAGCTAGCTAGCGACGCTCCTCGAGGAGGATGCTGCGCAGGTCCGCGGCGTGCGGTTGAGACTGCCGGCAGGACCACCATGAGGAACTGCACGTCCTGACTGCGCTGATTCATGCTGCGAAAGCCCTTGTACACTTGGTGGCTGGACCCGAACAAGAGCAGCACGTAGCAAACCAAGACGATGCGACCGATGAAGGTCTGCGACGCGTAGTGATCGCTGGCCTCGTCACGGATCCTTCCATCGAGTGCTCTAGCCCCTCGGCGAGAACGCGCATGTTGTGGTACAGCTCCATTTTTGCCGCACTGCTGTTCGCCAGCTTTCCGTGGCCCTCTTCCGTCAGCTCGTTCAAAAACGTCGTGAAAGCCAGCTGCAGACCGCCTTTCATCAGCTTGCTCATCTTGAGGTCCGGCTCGGCTTGGCACGTGAGAAGCACGCGTCCTCGAAGAACAGCTTGTACTGCGTGGGGTGCGCAGTCTTGTCCGCCATTGGCGGCATTCCGAGGGATTCGTCACCAAGCGTTAGGCGCTCGTGCACGTCGTGGAGCCGATAGTTGATCTCCTCCCCCCAGACGCGTCGATCTTCGGTGCGGCCGTGCCACACGCTCCATTCCGGGTAGGCGCCGATGCGGCTGGTCTCTTCGGCGAGCAGCAGCTTCTGCGAGAGCACCCAGCGCATGCCAGCGCTGTACTCGAGTTCGCCAGCGAGACTCGGGCGCCAAATGCAGCTCCGTCCAACGCCAAGATGCCGCCATGTAGCCCAGCGTGAGGAAGAACGGCGTCGTTTGCCGCAGCACGAGCCCAACAAGCCGGCCAAGGCTCTTGATCTTGGCCCCAATCTGGCGCCGCCTGCTACGGCGTTTGCCAGAGCCCTTGCCAGGAGTCGGCGTGACCTTGTTGGTCCGACGCGTGACCACCGGCAAGCGCGACCGTGTCGACGGACCGCTGTCGTCCTGGCTCGCTGCGTTTGGTCTGTCGATGGCTTGGTCGGGCTCAACTGCAAAATTGACGCGATTCGGGCTCGGCCGCCATAGCCAGCGGCGCCGACGGCCTCGCCCCTCTCAGCGCCGGCGGCGTTGTTTTCTTGCTCGAAATCTTCGTCGCCGTCAAGATGAAGCTTGTCGTGCACCTCCCGGATTCGTTGTGCGGCTTGGCGTGCCATGGAGCGAATGGTTTTGCGCGGAATGCGACTGAACGCGTTGCTGCTCCGCTCGTGCTGGCTTCGCATCCGCGTGATGGCTGGGACGGTGAAGAATAGCGTCCACAGAACCGCGACCACGCCCGCGCTGATGATGTAGATTGTGTTGTACCACGTGGGTTCGAGATCGCCTGCAGCGCCACTTGCAGGTACAGCGCACTCGCGCGATGGCATGCGTCAGAAATGGACGTCGGCCCGTTGTTGAGCATAAACTTGCACGAGTCGTCGCATTCGAGCGGCCGCTTGCGCAGGTATTCGGTCGCGTACGACGCAAACAGGTGCACCGCAACCCACAGGTTCTTCTCCTCGTTCAGCTCGGGCCTAGTGGCGTCCACCACGGTCAGAATCGAGGCCTTGGCGTTGAGGTCCTGGATGGCCTCCAAAGAAGCCGACTCGGACTCGGTGATGCTCACGTGAACCTCGCGCAAGGCGTCCACGCCGATATCCATGTCGCGAAGCATCTCATTGCGGTACAGCTCCCAGTTGGGCTCTTCGGGTGGCTGCTGATGTCCAGGACCTCGTAGAGCAAAGGGTGGTCCACAATGAGAAAGTTGCGGCGCACGGCGTTGTGCATTTGTTCGGCCGCGTCGATGTTGAGGTGAAACGTGCTCATGCGGTTGATCCACTCCGACACGGCGAGGGCCAGGCACACGATGGCAAGCAAGAAACTGCGGCGGCGATACGTTCCCAGCTGGCGCTCATTGCGTGCCATGCCTCTGGAGACCCTCGAAGACGGACCTGCTGCTTATCGACATGCCCGTTCGGGCCGACCCGACCGAGCCGGCATCGGAAGCATCGGGCATTCGGTCCGTGGCTTGCGAGTCGCCAGCGGCATCATCGATTCTCGCGAACGAAGTTGCCCTTGGCACAGCGCCAAGCAGAGGCACAGAGACAGCAGCCCCCACCGGACCTGCAGCGTCACCGTCACCCGACCTTGCCGCTTCCTCAGCTGGCGCAACCGTATGCGCGTTCTCGTCCGCAATGCTATTGCCGAGCGGCAGCAGTGGCGCGGGGCCTCTGGGAGCTACGTGTGCTAAAGGTCAGCAGGTGGAGCTGTTGCCGGCGGAGCTGGTGCCGGCGGAGCTGGTACCGGAGCTGGCCCGCGGGACGCTGCGGTACCAGTTGACTCAAGTGGGGGCGGCACCGGTCCTCTAGGCGCTGCTGCAGCCTCGGGTTCTCGCTGAGGCGCATCGCCCGCCGGCCGATCGAACGGGCTGTTGCTGTCTCCGTCAGAAGAGTCCTCGGAGATCGGCGAGCCCATCGCAGCGATCGACTCGGACACAGTGTGCCGCTCGTAGGATTGGCCTGAAGCAGCAGCGCCTGCGACCGACTTGGATGACCGAGACGCGACTGCTATTTGACCGAGTTTCGCTTGGGAAGGCACAGGGGCCATCGGCGACACGGTCTCCACGCGGTTGATGTGCAGCAACACCATGAAGATCTCTTCGTTCGAGTCCTTGGCCAGCTTGTTGTAGATCTTGAAGGTCATCGCTTCGACTCAATCTCATAGCGCTGACCGTTCAGCGTGACGCACCCATGGTCATCGTTCACAAGCATGCTTTGCAGGTGCGCTTGGTCAAGATCTTCCTCGCTCAGCACGCTGTGAGAGGCCTCTGCCGGAACGTGACCTCCTCGTCGCCCGCATCCTGGATCCCGAGAATGTCTTGCCATGCGCCCTTGGTCGCGAACGCCAAGTCGGTCCCGCCCGTCACCATGATCAGCTCTTCCCGCGTGTTACGGTCCGGCAAGAAGATGCCCGAGAAGATCAATTCACCCGATACCTGGTCCACGCTCGGTCGAACCTCCAGATGCAGTGGGATTGCGTAGCCACGAGCGTGCCGGCCCCCACCTTTACCTTGCGCGTGACAAAGTCTGTGTTGTTCTCAATGTACTTGAGCAGGAACATGTCGTGGATCTTGTCAAAGGGCGGTGGCGTTAGCGTCGACACGTTCTTGCCCAGGAACTGGTCCTTTTCCATGCCGAACAGGGTGCACATCCCCATGGACGCGTCGTGATCTCGCCGAGTGAGCTCTCGCTGCCACTGATCGTCACGTTAGCAGCGTGCATCTTGTTGCCGCGGTCGTCAAAGCCGGCGTCGTCCGAGCCCCCCATCTGCTCGAGCAAGTCGGCATGCTCCTCGAGCAGCTTAGCAGCGCCCTTGTCGTTGAGCACGTACTCGAGAAAGTACGCGTACAGCTTGAAGACGGCCGGTGACTCGGTGGTCAGTCGCAGGAGCTCCTCCAGATGCTGGTTGGCGCGCTGCGACGCTTTCCGAAGCCGCGCACCGCACGCCAGCAGCTCGTCGGCGCCCTTGTTGGACCCAATCACCTTCCAGATCCGCGAGATCTGGTCCAAGGCCTCCAGACACGCTTCTGGGCCTGCGCTGAGTGGTGCTCGAACGCCATGTAGTTCATGGTGTTGCCTGCCACGCCCGTGCTCCGCGACTCGGCGTCCAGACTGTGCTTGAACACGAAGAACCGGTCGTCGATCCACAGCTCGAGGCCCTTGGCGCGGTTCATGTATTGGGTTGAGAATGAAGTTGTGCCCGCACTCGTGCAGCAGCATGGCAAAGTGAATGGTGAGAAACCCGTTCTTCGGGAAGCGCTCGTCGACCTGGCGACGGTACCGCGTCTGGGAAGCCTTCCAGCCGTCGGGCGAGAAGCCGAAGCGATGCGGAAGGCCACCTCGGTCAGCATGGGAGTCGAATTCCACGTCGTTATTGGCCATCGTCGCAAGCTTTGCGCAACGACGGTCCACGAGTGCATCTGTGACGAACCATACCATGGGCGCGGCCAGGGCAAAGGCCATGAACGACCCGAATCGTCCGCGCGTGTCGGCGTCGTACGCGAGCATCTCGAGGAGCAGGCAGATGGTGGATAGCAAGAACACGCCATGAGTGCAGATGACGAGCTTGTTGACCTCCATCTTGTAGTACGGCAGAAAGTACAACGCGGAGGCGCTCATCGTCGCAGCGACGCCAACAAGCACGAGGGCGAGGGCGAGGTCGTTCTCATTGCCAGTGAGGGCGAAAAGGATGCTGATAAAGGCTCGAAGCAGCAGCGACAGGCAGTCCACGCGGCCGTGCGTCTTGGCAGTGTAGTTGAACGTTGGGTCCGCGTGGGAAGTTGACCAGCACCGACAGCGAAGTGAACAGGACGAACAGGACGAACAGGAGACAAACGAATGCGGTGGTGCCGTAGTAGACGGCCCCACTGCACTGGAGGATGACCGAGAGCTGCGCTTCGCAGTCAAAGACCTGCAGGAGCAGGCCCAGAACCGGCACGTACAACACGCTGGTGAGGAGGCTGAGCGTGATGCGCAAGGGCTGGAGCATCCAAAGCGTCGTGACTCCGCTGCTTGAGAACGAGTAGGCGATCCAGGTGGTCGTGCCGAGCGTGATGGCGAGGAGAAAGATGGCGAACACAAAGCCGAACGACGACACCGTCTCGCTGTTGAACGCGGTGACGGACAAGCTGCTGGCCTCGATGACGGGCAGCACGGAGTCAGCGACCCACACGGACCACGGAAAGCCCTTCTTGACGCTAAAGGTGAATGTAAGGAGCTGCATCAAGCTGATGAGCTGCGACAGGAAAAGTGCGGTCATGCTGGCCTTGCCATGCCGCTTGGTGAGCAGACTGAGGACTCCAAAGAGTCCGAAGCGGATCCTACCGAACACAGAGCCTCGCTGGCGTAGGTCAACCATCTCGCCGCCAAAGTCGCTGCGGTCATTGTCGAGGCCGAGGGCCTCGTTCAGGTGCTTGCGCTGGTACTCGGGCGCCATGTCGATGCGCGCTGCCTCTCGCCAGGCGCTCTTCTTCCCGCTCTCGCTCTCTCCAGCTCCTTTCCGTTCAGGCTCTGCTTGCAAGACGGCCTGTGATTCACGACGCGCTTGAGCCTCCCTTCCGAGACCCGACATTTCGCTATCTCAACGCATTTTTGCAAGCAATCGTGGCCGCGCTGCCGCTCGCCTTTGCCGCTGCGGCCGAGCGATCGTACCGGCGAACGTCGACTCCGTCTTGCACGCAAACGGACATGTCCGTGCTCGGTGAGGCCTCGCGAGAGGCCTCGGTCTACTCGCCCTGGGTTGCCCGATCGGTCGGCCGGCTTTCCGCTCCGCGCTGGCCACACGATCGAGTTGGGCTCAGGCAGACCAGGCTTGCCTGACAGCTCTGGCGGTGGCGCAGGTCGGTGTGGTCAACGGATACGCTGTCTCGCGGCACGGACTCCTGGGCTCCGCGCATGCACGCACATGCACAACTTCCCATGCACTAGCATACTCCTACCGGCGGCACTAAAGCAGCAGAGGACAGTTCTCACTCGCGGCCGTCGGACGCGGACGTTTTGCCCTGGCTTCACCGGATCTGTGAACATCCGGCCATTCTGCCAGATCCTTGTAGTCAGCAATTCTCCAACAAAAAGATTCACGCTCTGCTCTCTTCCGCGCTGCACAAGCGGTGAAGCGCGGGCAACGGGGTCGACGACAACGTCGGCCAGGGGCAGAGGCTTGGAGGGTTCCGGCGCCTCGCAGCGCGCCGTAAGACATACGCCGCCCTTGGTCTCGTGCTTTTCTCTTGAGCTAGTAGCGCTAGCACCACGTTCGCGGACGAAATTCAGATTTTGATAGGGACCATCCCAGCAGGGCCGAGAGCTAAATCGGGGAGGAGAGCGCGGCGGGCGAAACGGGCTGCACGAGCGTGCTCAGCGGGGTGGAAAACCTCCGGGTGCACTCCGGGTTGACGGGTAAGTGACATGTTGAGCTCCCGCGACGTGACCCATGTCCATCCAATCTAATTTCATGTCGTGGCAGATCGACGAGCTGTCATGGCAAGCGGACAGTCCGCCGGCGGAGCAAGGAGCACAACAAAGGACACGATGAGTCCTGCGCTTCTTTTGGGCTTCGGCCTTCATTCTTTCTTGCCACTGGCTGCATTCCGGGCAGCCCGAACGTTTTGAACGCGTCGCTTGAACTTCTTGCTGAGGTCGTTGTCGATCTCCAGCTTGTCCCGGAGCTCCTGGGGCAGCTCCTCGCTCCCGAGCGCTGCCTTCATCATACGGCTCGCGGTATGTGCTTGCACGCTCTTGGATGAAGCGCTCCAGCCGATCATCGAGCTGCGAGTGCGGTTCACGTCGCCGTCCGCTGCCAGCGGACGGCGCAGTAGCGACGCCAGGCTGCCCGTGGCCTGCTACGGGCACGGCCGAGGCGCCTTTCACGAGGTAGTTGAGATAATCGGGCTCCAGGTTCGCGGCGTTGCAGCGCTTGCGGTACCCAATCAGCCGCTGCACGACGTTGCGGACGTCGGATTCGGGGGGTGATCAAACCTGTTCTGGTACTCGTCCGCGTTGACGATGACTTCGAGGAGCCATAAAGCGTGCTGCTTGTCCGTGCCCTCGCGGCGAACAGCTCGGCGATCTTTGGGTAGTAGTGCTCGACGTTCGTGGACCCCTCGGTTCGGCCGCGGCGAGGCCGTTTTGCCCACCCTTGCGCGAGGATCCTGCCCTGCAGGTTCACGCCAGCAGCCATTGCCACATCGTACTTGGGCTGGTCCTTACTGCCGTCGCTGACGTCGAGGTCCAGCTCGCGATTGTCCAGCATCTTTCTCAGGTTGCGGACAGCAAACGCACACAAGTCGCGCCGTGTGGTCGCCGCTATCAGCCTTTCAAGACGCTCGGCCCTTCGCATCTTCGCCCTGTCAGCCCGCTTGCGCTGGCTCGGTGTCCCAGGATGCACGACCTCTGCCTCGGCGTCGTCCTCCAAGTTCATGGCCTCGATCATGTGCGCCATCTCTTGGTCCTTCTCGACCCGCTGGAGTGCCTCTTCCTGGAGCAGACCAGCTTCGGCATCCACGTTCACCACGTCATGGGCCGGACCGGCGCCCTCCAGAGAGAGAAGAGCAGGAGCAGCCGTGGCGCGCTCCTCGGCAGGCAGCGCAACAACAGCATCGCAACCCTGCCCAGCCTGGTGCGCCTGGGCCGCGCTGCCTCGCGCTGGGCGCCTCTCTTCCATGCCGAGCTCGAAGAAGAGCCTGCGCACCCCATTGGCAGGGTCGCTGGCCGCCCGCTCGACGACCTCGTAGGTGCCGTAGGACAGGCCGTCGATCTACTCCGGCTCGAGAAGAGAGACACGCGCAGACCGCATCGACCCCGGCCTCCGTGCGCGCTTCAGCGCCGGCTCATCGAGCTCCACGGGTGACTCCACGCTTCCTGCACGAGCAGCGCCGGGCTCGGCTGTCGCCGCCGCGGGCGGCTGTGGCTGCTTTCGTGGCCGCCAGTGCCTTTGACCGTGCACAGCACACGAAGGGCAATGCCGAGTGCACCAGCTGCTGTGCTCGCTGCGTCTCGCCCTGAGGCACGATCGCGAGCAGCCCTGGGCAGCCTTGCCCCTGCCACTGCCACCGCCTGCCCACCCGCCATCCGTCCCGGCCTGGGCCACTTGACCCTACCAACTGGTAGATGACTCTTATGCAAGCTTCGTGATCATGTTGGCGGACACGTCCAAGACCTCGTTTTTAGGCGTTTGGCCGGGTCTGCTGGCATTCCCACATTTTTATTCCATCTGCAAACATTACCCAACACTTTTTGAGCGAGGGGTGCTGGGGATTTTTCTGAATTTCGTCCATAAACGTGGTGCTAGAGCCTCTAGCTAGCTAGGTTTGGTTAGATTTGAGTTCCGCAAGTTAAAAGCGATGGTAATGCTCGCGCAGTGACCGTGTTGCTTCACACGGATTTGGGACAAAAAAAAAAAAAAGATTTGGGACTGACATGACGTGTGACTGTTGGAGCAAGAGACGGAGAGGCGGCCATTCACTCGAGCGACAAAGGCGTGCACTGTCAGCGCATTACGACGGCGCGGTGGACCTGCTCCAGCACTTCGTACCGGGGCCGAGCACGTGCACATTTGTGCTTGGGTTCTCGCAGCCAGGGCCGCAGGACTGGTGAAACTGGTTCAGGTACGTACGGTACCGTACCGTACTTGTGCTATGGACGGCTGCCTCGCGTACTGGCAGACACAGATCGCTCAGGTTGTTGGCATCGATTTGTCTTCAAGTACAGCGCTCGTGCCAATGATGCTTGTGCGCCCGCCGATGTCATTTCCGATGGAAGAGCGGTGCGACTTGGCGAGGTGGCTTTGAGGCCTGGTGGTGGCCCCCATTTCGTTCGGCTTGATGCTGGACTTGACCGGTCTGACGCCAAAGGGGCAGCTGCAGCTAAAGAGCGGGCCGCGCGACGTCATGCGGAAGGCGACCCAACAATTGATGAGCACGTCAAGAGTGCAGAACGAGTAGCATGCGGTCATCGGCAAGCCGTACGGCGAGACGGCGAGACTGGTCAGGTTGGCCATGGTGCTCATTAGGCTGAGTGCAGATCCCTTTAGGTTCTTGAGCCCCACGGCGTGCAGCTTGTCCCGCGAGACACCACCAGCTCCGCTTGTGTCCCTTGTGGAAGCCATGGATCTGCGCTTGGTGGCGGTGCCCAGCACGGACGACACACGGGCGTTCGCCTGCAGAGTAAGCCTGGCGAACTGAAGTGTTAGTCCCAGTGTAAAGAGCGTGTCGTAAAACGCGAGCGGCAGAGCCGACTCGGGCGCCAAACCTATGTGGCAGCCGATGCCGTGCTCGCCAAAGTGGCGCTCGCCCGAGCCGTAGACGAGCATGAGCACGAGCAGCGCCACGAAGGGCGACAGGAGCACCAGGTTCAATCGGTATGCGGTCGACGATTGACGCGGCGTGTTACGACCAGACGAGGCCACATACTGCTTCTCGATCATAAACAGGTAGACGAGCACCTTGGACGAGGCATACAAGAAGGCGCAGCTGTAGAAACCAAACCAACACATAAAGTCGCTGTCCTGCCATAGCTGGTGCACGATGGTCATCACCACGAACAGCAGCGAGTCGCCAATCACCACCGCGCAAAGCACGTTGGCCACGCTGGCGCCCGACCCGCCCGTGCGAATCTTGACCACCTGGAGAGTGAGCAAGGTGCTCGCCAGAGACACGGTGGTCGTGCCGAACAGGATGCCATACCTGAACCTCCCGAGAACGCGAAGGCTTGCTCCTTCAGCGCCGAGTCTACCAGCTCGTGCGGCTCCATCGCGCTAGCGCTATCGACTCGTCAATCAAGGGCGCGCTCCAAATGCCGAACTTGCAAAGCGATCCGAACTGCTGGCGCGCGGCGCGGACCGCGCGGCTGTGTAACTGACATGTCAAATGTTCTTGATAGAATTTGCGGTAGCCGCTCTAAGGCGGCGGTTGGCGCGCCGTCTGAAGCTCTCAAGCCTGCGCGTTGCGCCGGCCGACTGGACTTATGGCGTGAAGAAAAAGCTATCGTCGCCTCTAACAAGGCTCTTGATCAAGAAAGTTGTCCAAGTGTCGGTTGATCGGGTATCGGCGACCGGCAACAAGCTCACACCCACATGTCAACGGTAACCATGATCAAAAACCTTGCCGAACGCACGTGCACACTGCCCTGGGGTTGGGCGCAGCAACAGTGCTTTCGCCGCGGGGCAGCGGCAAGGCTGGACGACCGAGTGCAGGCTCTTCATGCAGCCCGCCGACTTGCGTCGCAAGTGTCCGGCTGCGTCCATAGCGAGTCCCGGTTGCCGTCGTACAGGCGCACGAGTCCTCGCCGTCGCTCCGCACGGTGATCGGGCGAGTCTCCAACTCGGGCGTCTGCAACACGAGCACGTCCAATGAGCAGCAAGACGTGCAGCAGATAGAGCGATGCATGTCCAGCACCTACAGCAACAGCAGACGCAGCAAGGGTCGATGCCGCAGTCGTGGATGGTGCCACAGGCCGTGTTCAAGTATAGCGACAGCAACGACAACAGCAGCAGTCGACAGCAACTGCTGCTCGCGCATCTGATGCACCAGAAGATGGTGAAGATGCGGATGCGGATGCAGCAGGAAATGCGGATGCGACAGCAGATGCGAATGCGTGTGCAGATGCAGATGCAGCTCATGCAGCAGCATGCCATGTCGCAGCAAATGACGCAGGTGTCGGGCGTTGTGCGTGAGCCACCAGCCGCCATGCTGCAGTTCCGCTCGAGCACGAGCAACACGTCCACCCTCAGCAAGAAGCGTCGTCTGCGTTTCGAGGCACAGGGGAAGGAAAGGAAGGCGAACAAGCGGCAAGTTGCGACGCATGCGGCTCCGTTGGCGGCTGAGCAAGGGAAGGAGTCCAACTCTGTCGTAACCGAGAGCGACAACGGCGGGCCGAGCAGCAACGACAAAGGCAAAGGAGGTCACGAGCACGAGCGATGGAACAGCGACTCAAGGAGGGAGACCAGCAGCAATCGTGGCACCGGCAGCTGCACGTCCGAATTAGGCGTGAGCGTAAACGCTAAGAATGGCGCCACTTGGACCTTCTTGGAGGTCTGCAAGCCATTCTCCCTACCGGTCAAGGACATGACAGCGGGCGCCAAGGGCGCGTTGGCCGAGTTCGATGACAGCAGCAGCAGCAGCAGCAACAGCAGCAGCAGCAACAGCGTGCTGCGCTTGCCAGGGCCGTGGCCAAGATGCGCGAGCGGCCGGACATGGTGACCAAGCTGGGTATTGTGCTGGACACGCATACAGGGCTGTGCTTTCGTACATTGGGTAGACACGGTGGACGGCTGTTGAAGCGCAAGCAGCTGTGCGGTGTCGCCGGCTGCTACTCTTGCGTCCAAGGTTCGCATAGCATCGGCCGCTGCATAGCGCACGGCGGCGGCCGTCGCTGCCGGCACGAGGGCTGCACGCACAGTGCGATCAACTCGAGCGACCTGTGCTACGTCCACGGCGGCCGCAGGCTTTGCTCTGTGGACAGGTGCACAACCCCGGCGCAGAGCGGCTTCAACGTGTGCGGCAAGCACGGCGGCAGGAGACGCTGCCAGGTGCCCGGGTGCACCAAGAACGCGCGAACGAAGCGCCTCTGTATGGCGCACATGCGGAATGCGCAAACAGACGGCCAAGTGGTGTCCTCAGCCCTGCGCGTTGGCCGTCCGCTTGGGTTGGTGTAGCGTTGACCCGGGTCGCTCAGCGCGATGGCGTCGATCGAAGAGCAACGCGGAAAGGATTGATGTTTGATCTGCAGACTCTTCCGGGAGTGGCCAGGGTGCACTGTGTGCCCGTCCACGGTTGCGGTCACAAAGTTGGTCATCCCCAGAATGTTCCGGTACAAGTCGGCGGTCGTCGAGGTGTTCCGACAACAGGGCTAGGCTTAGCCCTCTTCTTTGCGTGCAAGAGCGTGGAGCTCTCTAGTATACGATGTGAATGTCCGCCATACGACAAGTCCCCACGTGCAACACGCGCGCGGGGATGTGCGTGCCCTCCAGCGCGGTGAAGTCGGATCTTGTTTACAGTGTACAGCTCAGCGCCAGAACCGTGGAGCCTCTCAGATTGAAATATCAGCGTGGGCGCCGATGTAGCTGCCCAGGCTGGACAGCGTGTGCAACGACCAGGAGGAGAGCAGAGCGTGAAGAATTTTTGTTGATCTGACATCATGACCTCTGGGAAGTCAGGCTAGATCGTCGATGCGTCCGGCGGCCGACATCGACCACTGTGCCCTGCTGCTTTACGTAGTGTCGCCGGTAGGTGCATGATGCAAATTGGGCCATGCATGGCGTTGTCACTGAATGGGGTGCGGGTTGAAGAAGGGGCTCATTGTGGCAAAGCTGAAAGTTTCCGCGACGTAGTCCGGAATCTTGCTGCGGTTCGAGGCCCGTGGGATCAAAACACTCTCGGAGCCGAGAACACCGATGTACAATCTCCAGCGCAGCAGAAAGTACACGGTGGTCTTCTTTCCGGCGAGAAGACCGCAACACAGAATCAGCGGGTAGTAGCGCAGGGAGACGAGCGGGCCCCACATGATCAGATTGTCCTCGGCCATCGTACTCACAGTGTTGTACGGCGGTTCCAGGGTGTATCGACAGGCGCGGCAAACATGGCAAACACAGAGGCTGGTTGTCCACCCAGGCGCATGGCCACCTCGTAAGAACTGATCTCGCTGCGCCGCCGCCCGCGCTTGCCACGCACTCCCGAATTGGCAACGGAGGTTTTGGCTTTTCCTCGCGCGTACAAGCTCATCGGCACACCGACGAGCACTTCCGCGGCAAGCAAGATGCCGAGGCAGACCACGATGCTCGGCGTGTACAGCTTGACGAAGACTTCGAGCCCCGAAAGGCCCACCCCGTCCGCGAGGTTGCAATCGACATTCCGCCCTTCAACGAGGCTAGCCGCCGAGACCTTGCTTCCCGCGACGAGCTGGTTCAGAGCCGAGATTCTGCCCTCTTGCTTGCCATGGCCATCCAGGATCACACAGGTTCGCATGAGCACCTGTCCAAGGCCCCGTGCCTGGCCAATGGCGGCTAGGCGGCTCGAGGCGACCGTGAGCCGGCGCGCCACGCACGCGTAGGCCCAGAACATCGTGCCGGTCGATAGCAAGCGGATGTCACAGTCCTTGCAGCGCAACAGCAACATGCAGAGGCCAGGCAGATGACACCCGCGCATAGTAGGCGTGAAACCACTCGCCTCCAGCCAGAAGAACGAGTGTGAGCCCGTGATCACGCAGAGGATGAACAGAGACAGGCGGCAGCCCGGGGAAGTGAACATGCCACCGCAGAGGTCTGTGTAAACGCGCAAGCGGGCACCGCGAAGCACGACGCCGTACGCAAAGATGGGCGTCATCATGATCCGGCTGAGAACGTTGAGGATCAAGAGGCCGTGCGTAACCACCATGATGTCTTGCCAGTACAGGAAGTCGGCGTTGGCGTTCGACTTGTTGCGGGCCATTAGCGACGTGCTCAGAGCGACCTTCTTGGATCCTCGGTGCGCGTCTGACGCCAGAACTTTGGCCGCGGTTGCTTCTTGCTGGGCATAGCTCACTCCAAAGCCGAGGCTGTTCTTGGTACGATAGAACTCGGCGATCTCGTACTTGTTCAAGAGCTTGGGCACAACACCAGCACCCTGCGGGATGAAGCAGGCCTGGACGCACTCACTCTCCGCTGTGCAGCTCGTGGACGTGATCCCTGTGTGCTCGCGGCCCTCATCGTCCGTGCCCGAGCACGTGTGGCCACCAATGACCAGAACCGAGTCGTCGGGACGCACGATGCCATTGAAGAAGCCGTATCCAGAGTCGAGGTTGAAAGTCGTGCCGCCCTCCGCAGAGCATCCCTAGTTCGCCATTGCTCGAAGCCGTCGGAAACAGAAGCATGTCCACAGTTGCTTGCTGGTACTCCACGCCGGCGGAAGACAGCTCGATCACAAAGTCCTTGCTCACGCTCATGGGCCTTCCCCCCTTTAGATAGAGCTCAAGCTGCGCGATGAAGACCGCCATTGCCCCAAGGGCTAGGAATTGGTGCCGCCTGTCACCAGACGCTTCGCATTGGCCCAGAGCGTGCTGCCTGCAGAGCGCAGCTTGGCCACCTCCGTGCCGGTAGTCGACGACTCTACACTCGAACCTCCTTCGCTCGAAAGGAACGCTTCGCGAAAGGACGCGATTCCTCCGGCCTTCTTGCTGCCAACGCGTTGGTCGCCCCTCGCGTGCTCTCGTACGCCGACGGCGACGCCACGGAGACGCTGCCGCCTTTGCCCTTTGTCCAGCTGTGCACTCTTCGGGCTGGCTAGGTGCTCGTCGTCAGACATCTCGGACATCGTCTTGCCTTCACGCTCGCGAATTGGTGCTGCTCGCTCGATCGCCCCTCTGTGAGTTGTCCTCGCCTCGCAAATTCGGGTTTGCCATCTTCTCAAGGTCAAAACCACTACCGGTGAAAATGGCCACTCTGCACATCGGCCGAACGTTGGTTACACTCTATTCGGCGCAGGCCAGACCCTTCGGGCCGAAGGCCGACAGACGATTGCGTCTGTTTCACGACCCGGGTCTCCGGCGTGCTCTCCGGCGAAGGACTCGGCGGCAATTTCCTCGCGTTTCTCTCCGGATCGGTTTACGGGCTCCTTGCCCGCCTGAAGGCAAGGAGCTAGCCGAAGAAGCGACAGAGACCCGGAGCGACGACGAGCGAGCCGGCCCGAGCGCGTGAACGCGCGTGAACGTTGAGGGCGGGCGGCGCTGCGGTCGGCGATCGCCGGTGACCCTCATTTTGGCCGGCGCCCCAACCAAGTTCCACGCGGCGGCCAGCGCAGAGATGTGCGACAAGAAGCAGCGTTGCTTCTTGCGCTCGTGCTCGTGCTCGCCGCTATTGCCGCGATCGTGGCGACCGTTTCCAACCCGTGCAGCCCCGGGGCGTACTGCAGTGAAACAAAGCAGACGCAGACGCAGAGGCAGAGGAAACAGAGGAGCTGAACGGCGGGCATTTGTCGTGCATGAACGACGCCGACCCCGAGCCGCCACCTGGAGGATCGACAAGCGGAAACGGATCAAGACAGGCTTCATTTTCGTCTCGGTGGCCGCTTACCGTGACGACGAGTGCAAGGACACCCTTTACGACCTCTTCGACAAGGCCGACGTCCCAGACCGCATCTATGCCGGTGTGGTCCAGCAGACCAAGGACGAGGGGAAGATTGCTTGGACAAGTGCGGCGAGTGCAAGAGACGCAAGGACGAGGGCCACATCCGTGTAAAACACTACGACTTCAGGGAGGCCAAGGGCCCGTGCTTCGCGCGCTACTAGGCCTCCAAGCTGTGGACGGTGAGGAGTTTTACCTCCAGATCGACAGCCACATGTCGTTCGAGAAGGGCTGGGACACCACGCTGTTCAAGGAGATCGCGAGGAGCGGCGATTCCAAGGGCATCATTGGCGGGTACCCGCCAACCGCCGAGCAACTTGAAAGCATGAAGAGGTCCAACTTCAAGACCATGATCCACATGTGCGAGCCCGAGATCAACGACGACTGGCTCATTGGGTTCCAAACAGGCATCATCAAGAGCCCGTCGGGTGGTTCCAGGGTAGCCCAACCCTTCTGTGGGCCGGTCTCATGTGCATGCCGTAACGCGCTTTGTTCGACGCTCCGTTCGACCCGTATCATTCATTCCTGTTCTTCGGCGAGGAGGTCCTGCACTACGCGCGGCTGTGGACCCACGGGTACAACTTTACGCGCCTGTCAGGTCGTTCGTCAGCCACCACTACACCCGAGCAGACAAACCCAAGTTCTGGGACAACAACAGCGAGTACGACAAGTGCAGACGCGCCGCCGTTAAGCGCGCCAAGGCCATCCTCCGCCTCGGTCACGAGCGAAACGTCCACCCTTCCTACGCTCAGGACATGGACGTCTACGCTCTCGGCAGTGCACGCACGATCGAGGCCTACTGGAAGAACGCAGGGGTCGACTGGGCCAGGAAGACCACCAAAAAGCAGTGCCATGCCGGGGCCTTACGCCATGCTCAACTCTTGCGCCTGGTCGCACGCGCCTCGCCACTGGGACTACCAGGTACCGGTACCGGTACGGTACGTACGTAGGGTCTAGAAAAATAGCGTAAAAGCGTTCGATCAATCCAAGACCAAGGAGCCTACCTTCTGGAAGGAATCTTGGGGCACGCAGGCGGCGCGCAGGACGAAACGCGGACGCAGGGCGTGCAACAAGGATGGCCAAAGCTGGCAACCTCCGCACGCACATCAAGGCCGTGCACGAAGGGCTGTGCGAGCACACGTGCGAGCAATGCGGCAAGACCTTCACGCAATCTAGCCACATCCACAGGCATATCAAGGCCGTGCACGAAGGGCTGTGCGAGCACTCGTGCGAGCTCTGTGGCAAGGCCTTTGCGAGCTCTGGCAACCTCCGCACGCACATCAAGGCCGTGCACGAAGGGCTGTGCGAGCACTCGTGCGAGCTCTGTGGCAAGGCCTTTGCGAGGTCTGGCCACCTCCGCACGCACATCAACCGTGCACGAAGGGCTGCGCGAGCACAGGTGCGAGCTCTGCGGAAAGGCCTTTACACAGGCTGGCAACCTCCGCACGCACATCAAGGCCGTGCACGAAGGGCTGTGCGAGCACTTGTGCGCTCTGTGGCAAGGCCTTCACGCGGGCTCACCACCTCCGCACGCACACCAAGACCGTGCACGAAGGCCTTCGCGAGCACTCGTGCGAGTTCTGTGGCAAGGCCTTCACGCAAACTGGCATGCTCCGCAGGCACATCAAGACCGTGCACGAAGGACTGCGCGAGCACTCGTGCGAGCTCTGCGGCAAGGCCTTCACGCAAGCTGGAGATCTCCGCAGGCATATCAAGGCCGTGCACGAAGGACTGCGCGAGCACTCGTGCGAGCTCTGCGGAAAGGCCTTCACGGAAGCTGGCTGCCTCCGCACGCACATCAAGACTGTGCACGAAGGCCTGCGACCGCACAGGTGCAACCTCTGCGGCAAGACCTTCACACGGGCTGGCAGCCCTCCGCACGCACACCAAAACGTGCACCGGTCACCCCTGCAGCCTCTGCAACAAAGTCTTCACACGAGCCGACCATCTCTCACGCCATTCGCGCATCATTCACCCGAGACCACCACGGACGAGGCGAGCACTCGTCCTGGCGCTTCAGTGGCCCGGCCGCGCAAGCGGGTGCCTGGCTTTCCCGGCGGGGACACTCTATCTAAACGGCGCCGGTCGACCCGTGCATAACTTTTTCAAGTGGGTACTGGTACGGTACCGGTACCGTACGGTACTTTACTCGAACCATTGCTTCTTTTTTCTTTTGATTCGGGGTCACTCCCGGCGAGGCCTATGTCGTTGGGGAAGGTCTCCATGCCAATCCCGGTCGCGCCGCCTAGTCGTCAGCGAAACGCTCTTCTTGTACCGCTTTCCGTGTCCCTTGCTGTCCCCTTTCCTGGCACCAATCCTCGAGCAGGTCGGCGAAGCCTCGATTAGCTTGCGGTAAGCCTGGTACGCGCTGGCAGAGGACTTTGCGATGCTAAGCGAGAGGTTGCGGATCTTGCTGGCGTCCGGGTGGCGCCCCGAGAGCTCGTTCCAGAACCGGATGAGCTGTTTCACGCAGAGCTCATCTTGCGCGAGCGCCTCGCGCAAGTACTTCTCGGAGCGCACGTAGCTAAGCACGTCCGCGCCACCCGAGGAGCTTGAGCCATCCTCAATTATGCGATTGAGCTTGAAGACCTGGAAGGCCGTGTCCAGTCCCGTGCCGCGCTTGCGCGCCACGAGGATGGCGCGGCGCACGAGCGCCACGCTCTCCGGCAGCAGGTCCATGAGGATGTGCGCATTGAAGACGGCCAGGATGCTTGAGCGAGCAAAGCGCTTTTCGCCCTCCATGTACCAGCGGTTGACCGTGGCAGCTCGCTCCGAAGCCACGGCGCGGTCCGCCTTGCCCAAGTCCGGAATGTACCCCGAGCCGATGCCCTGCAAATAGAAGCGGCACTTGAGCTCCAGCTCGTACACGTTCGCGCACTCTTCCACGTCCGTGGCTAGCAGTGTGCCGGCGGTAGTCCACCAGTACTGGCGTGAGCGGCACCACGAGTGCCAGCCCGCCAAATGATGAGCGCAAGCGGGGACACGCGCTCGCTGTGCCAGAAGATCGTGCAGTGCAGCAAGTTACACACTGCGATCCAGGCCAGCACGTTGGACAGCAGCGCGCGGAGACTGGTGGTGAAGCGGTTGTAGTACGGCTGGTACCGTCATGAGGAAGGCCAGCAAGATAGACCACACAGTGGTGAAAATGGGCCAGGCCAGGCATAGCGTGTCGCTCGGGACCGGCTGTCGCAGGCCCTGGAACAGCATGGCAAAGGTCACCTTGCTGAAGAGGTGCAGCGTCGTGATGCGCGAGTGCGGCCGCGCCGAAGGCGCCGAGGAGACGATGTGCGGGTCGAAGAGCGACACGGCCACCAGGATAGCCGTCAGCACAAAGCCGAGGCACTCGATGATCGTGACCGGAAGCAGTCCGCTACACAGCGTTTCGTCCTCGATGCCGCGGCACACGAACACGTTGCTCAGGACGCTGACAATGGGGATGAACATCAGGCCCGCCATGAAGGTCATCGTGCTGCGCAGGAGCCGGATCGCCCACACGTGTCGGAACTGCTGATTGGCCCAGGCGTACATGACGTACACGAGGTTGGTCAACTCCAAGGCCACCAGGACGAGAAAGATGATCACCATGGTCTGCACGCCGAACGCAGTCGTCAGGTGCTTGGCGATCAGCGAGTACGAGAGCACATTCGCAAGCTGGCCACTGCGTCGGGGTACCCAAAGTCCATGAGCTCGGCGGCCGCAGCACAAAGGCGCACATCTGCAAGCCGTCCAGGATCATCGTAAAGTACGCCAGCACGCGCGAGTCGGTGCCGCGCTTGGATATGGCAAACAGCGCCCCGTTCAGCCCGTCCTTGGCCTTGCGCACCATGTTCTCCAGGCCCCGAGTGGGCGAAGCGTCGTCTAGCGCCCCGAAGAAGATGTCATCCGTGCGAGCCGAGAGGTGCAGCGACGACTGCGCGAGGCTCCGGTCTCCCATATCGTCCGTGGTTCGTTTGTTCGTCCGCTAGAGCACTACGATCACCTAGGCGCCGCTTCTTTCGACCTCACGTCGTCAATGCCACCCGCGTCTTCTCTTCCACGCCGATCGCCACTGCCGTCGTTGTCGCGAGGCGGGCAACTCTCTCCGACTACGTGCCAACTAACGGATAGTGCTCTCTCCGTATTTCTTGGCCACGAGTTCTCGCCGTCGCTCCGCACGGTGATCGGGCAAGTCTCCAACTCGGGCGTCTGCAACATGAGCACGTCCAATGAGCAGCAAGACGTGCAGCAGATAGAGCAGATGCATGTCCAGCACCTACAGCAACAGCAGATGCAGCAGGGGTCGATGCTGCAGTCGTGGATGGTGCCGCAAGCCGTGTTCAAGTACAACGACAGCAACAACACAGCAGCAGTCGACAGCAACTGCTGCTCGCGCATCTGATGCACCAGAAGATGGTGAAGATGCGGATGCGGATGCAGCAGGAAATGCGGATGCGACAGCAGATGCGAATGCGTGTGCAGATGCAGATGCAGCTCATGCAGCAGTGCCATGTCGCAGTCGGGCGTTGTGCGTGAGCCATCAGCTGCCGTGCTGCACTTCCACTCGAGCACGAGCAACACGTCCACCCGCAGCCAGAAGCGTCGTCTGCGTCTTGAGGCACAGGGGAAGGAGAGGAAGGAGAGCAAGCGGAGAGTTGACGCATGCGGCTCCGTTGGCGGCTGAGCAAGGGAAGGAGTCCAACCCTGCCATCTGCGTCGAGCGTAACGGAGAGCGACAACGGCGGGCCGAGCAGCACCGACAAAGGCAAAGGATGTCACGAGCACGACAGCGACCCAAGGAGCGAGAACAGCAGCAATCGTGGCACCGGCAGCTGCACGTCCGAATTAGGCGTGAGCGTAAACGCTAAGAGTGGCGCCACATTGACCTTCTTGGAGGACTGCAAGCCATTCTCCCCTGTCGGTCAAGGACATGACAGCGGGCGCCAAGGGCGCGTTGGCCGAGTTCGATGACAAGCAGCAGCAGCATCAGCAAGAGGAGCAGCGTACTGCGCTTGCCACGACCAAGGCGCTGGCCCAGGCCGTGGCCAAGATGCGCGAACGGCCGGACATAGTGACCAAGCCGGGTATTGTGCTTGAGGCGCATACAGGGCTGTGCTTTCGTACTTGGACAAGCACGGTAGACGGCTACCGATGCGCAAGCAGCTGTGCGGTGTCGCCGGCTGCTACTCGTGCATTCAGGGCCCGCGGAGCATGAGCCCCGTTGCATAGCGCACGGCGGCGGCCGTCGCTGCCACCGCGAGGGCTGCACGCACAGTGCGATCAACTCGAGCGGCTTGTGTGTCAGCCACGGCGGTGGCACGCTGTGCTCTGTGGACAAGTGCACAACCCCGGCGCAGAGCGGCTTCAACGTGTGCGGCAAGCACGGCGGCAGGAGACGCTGCCAGGTGCCCGGGTGCACCAAGAACGCGCGCAAGAAACGCCTCTGCGTGGCGCACTTTCGGAAGGCGCTGACTGACAACACGGTGATGTCCACGACTCCGCGCGTTGGACGTTCGCTTGGGTTGGTGGAGCGCTGACCCGGGTCGCCTAGAGCGTCGTCTCCCATGGCATCGCCCAGGGCGTCGCCCAGGGCGATGACGTTGATCCAAGACCAAAGCGGAATAGGGTTTATGTTCGGCTGGGGCTTCAAACTTTGATGCGCGCCTCAAGGATGACAGCGACCTTGGGCGTGCGACCAACCTTCGCGATGTCTGGCTTGAAGGCAATCGACCATGACTTAAGCAAGATCATCCTCACGGACTTGATGAGGCTAAGGTTGGCGAGCTTGTCCGAGTTGTCGTCGTACTTGGCCTTGAGGCCAAAGTCGATAGAGTTGTGCGCAAACTTGGCGCCGACAAGCAGCTCGAGGCCCTCGCGCGGCTCTTTCGGGATCGGGATCAAGAACAAGATCTTCGCTTGGACACATTCCAAACCATGTCGATGTAATCCAACAAGGCGCCGTCGCCCCAACCGTGTGTCTCGAACGTGTTAGCCTTACAAGAGCGCAGTGCCGAGCTTGCGCAGATTAGTGACAATCTTGGCGGCCAGCTTGAGGCCCCTCGTTGTCTTCTAGTCCGGGTCGTCGGCTGAGAGCTTGTCCAGCCAGTCGGTCGGAAGCGAGTTGGTGGTATGCCGGTCCTTTGTGTCCGGGTTGAGGATCTTTCTGGCGACCGAGTTGAAGCGCGAGCACGTGGTGACGTCAAGCCCGGAAGAAAACTCGTTATTGATCCGCGCGTTTCCGAACGCGTCTGTGCTCTCGACGAAGCGCCGCACACAAGGCGAATCCGCGATCACCTTGAGCTGGTCGCGCAGCGCGTCCAGCGTGTCGCGCACGACATGGTGCACGTTGTTGCGCGAAAAGACGCCGCCAATGTGGATGCCGCCGCCGATGGAAAAGTGCAGCCGATCGACGCCGTTTGGCTCCGAGACGAGGTGCATGTACAGGTTGAAGAGCGGGTCCTCTTCGACGAAGCCGCCAACGATCTTGGCCTTCTGGATCTCCGAGATCCACTTGACGTTGACACCGCCAAAGCCGGCCTTGATGTGCGGGAAGAGAATGGACAGCGTCGCCTTGAGCAGCCTAATGCGAGACCCAGACCCTGATGACTCCAAGTCGCGCGTGTCGCTGCGCAGCGCGCCGAACCTCGTCGTCCATGCCGACCACAATTCGCAGGTTAGGTTAGGCCGTCGAGAGCGCGGTCAAGTCGATGGCATCGAGCTCGGCCTGCAACGCAATAAAGTCGGCGTCCAGCTCCGAGCATGGCGTGAGGCCGATGAAGCAAGTTCTCCTTGACCTTATCAAGATCTGGGCAGTCGGGATCGTGGTTCGGGCGGCCAGCGCACGAGCGCGCAAGCTGCGACAGGGCACGAGGGCGCTCGCAAGGCACTCTCACGGACCTTTGAGCCTCCTCCTGCCCTCTGGGCCGCACTGGCGGCGTTGGCGGCGAGCTGATTCGATCAAATCACCGTTGGCCAAGGTAATCTGCTGGCATGGCGCTACCGCTCGCACCGAAGTTTGGGTGAGCGACAACCTCCGCGTCGACGTCCATGCTACCTTGCAAGCACCTGCCAAGCCGGTCATCATTGATGTGACTGCCGTGAACACTATCAGCTCAACGAGCTTTGTCACGGAGCGCTCTTTGCCAACCGTCGCAGCAGCCGCATGCCAGGCCAAGCATGACAAGTACGACGCCGCCCTTGGCTCCAACAAGCTCCTCATCCCGGTCCTCTCTACGGCAGGTGGTACGGCCGGCGACTGGCCCGCACTCCGCCGCATCGTGCGCGACTACTACGACAAGCACCAACTCGACGGCCTCGCTGCCAGCCGTCGCCTCCTCGTGGAGACGATCTTCCAGCACCAACGGCACCTATTGCGCGCGCTCCTGGCGACCCAGGAGCCGCTCGCCCCACCGCGGTGGCACATGCGCAAGACCTCGGTTTATACCGGTGGCAGCCTGTGCTCCCTGCAGCCCCACTCGGCATCGAAGTGGGCGTTGGGTAACTCTAGCTTGCTGTCAACCTCGCGACCAGTCTTAACTCGGCGTAAGTAATCTTCAACGACCAGATCGACTGTCCCCTGATCCGGCGTTTTGAGCAGGGCGAACGCACGCGAGGCGTTGGCGGCAGCACACCCATGGCAGAGCAGCAGCAGCAGCACAAGCGGCACAAGGGCTCGAGCAGCGCGCTGCGCGAACACCCCCGAATTGAAAGACCTGTCCTCGGATGCCCTGCGCCTCATCGCACAGATGGCGGGCGCTTGGACCATGTGCGGAGCGCGTGAGGCAGAGGCGCTGAGAGCCGCGCTGCCGCAAGCCCTCACCAAGCACGTCGTCGAGTGTTCGGATGGCGCGCCGCCGCCTTCCGCGGGCATGCTGGCGGCGTTTGACGAGATCATCCTCCGCTCGCCTTCCCTGGGTGCGGCCGACGCAGCTTGTTCCGCGGTGCTCAGCCGGGGCCGCTGCCGCTCGATGGGGGTCGCCTACCCCCTCCACACGCCCTGTAAAAGCAGCGCGCCCATCGTCAAGATCTTCGAGTGCGTGCTCGCGCGTGGGGGCACCTCTGTGCAAGCCCTCGACATCGAGTACGGGCTCGTTGTCATGGACTCGCTGGCCAAGGAGATGCTGTGCCGAGTCGTGCGCGCCAATCGCCTGCGCGAAATCCGACTGGACCGCTGCCGCATCGCCCACGACGCCTGCGAGGCGCTAGGCCAAGTGCTCGCCGCGACCTCGAGCGCGCTCCGCGTGCTCGTCATCGACACGGATTTCAGCGTGGAGGACGCCGGTGGCGAGCTCCTGGCCAAGGGACTGGCCCACAACTCCACGCTCACCACGCTCGGGCTCGTCGATTGCATGGTAGACTTTGCAACCTGCAGTGCGATCGCCGTAGCGCTTGCATTTCAGCGCACCGCTCTGCGCACCCTCGACCTCAGAAGAAACGAAGGCATCGACGCCAGGGTGTCCTGGCGTTCGCTGAGTCCCTGCGTCACAACGCCACGCTAACCTCTTTAAATCTTAAGTACTGCGGCGAGATAGACGACCCGTCCTGCGACGCGCTGCGCGAGGCGCTGGTCTCTGGCGCGTCTGTGCTGCGGCATATAGACATGAGCAAGACCTACGCGAGCCCGCAGGCCCAGGACATGCTCGCGGAGGTCGTGCGCCGACGGCGAACGCGCTAGGGAGAGAGAGAGGGGGGGTAAGAGGCAAGCAAGTTTCTTTCGTTGTCCTCTAGCAACAATTGGTGTTTGCCTCGGGGTCACTTTGCGCTTTGATGGTGAGCGCGTCCCTGTAGATGCTTTTCTTCGCGTTCCACCACATTTTCTCCAGCTGTAGCTCGTCGGTGTTGATGCGCCAGTCCGCGCGCGAGGTCAGCGCAGTCCGGTTGTGGCGGATGACCTCGCGGAGCTCCTCGCGAATCCACAACGGCACGCACTCCGAGACGTAGAGGAATCCGACGCTAGACTTGCGCACAGACCCGAGGAAGTCGACCCAGGCTTCCGTGGAGACGTACTGATTGGTTTCGCCCAAGTTTATCGCAACGATCGTCTTGTTCTGCTCAAGTGCCTTGCCCATGCGACGCACCTGGTAGTCGTCGAGCCCCATGTTTTGCGCGTAGACATTCCGAAGCCGCTTGCTGCACGCGATCACGTCGATGGCAAGCGTCTTTTCGCACCATTTACGGGGACTCAGGCTCTCGTTCACCTTCAGGGGCGATTCGGTGCCCTGCAGGATGGACTCGATCTTTCGCTGCTGGTTCGCAGTGAGACTGCGCAGGATGCGGATCCGTGGGAAGGCTATGTCCCCACTCTTAATGCGCGCCACGTCGGGACGCTTGGGCAGGTCGGACGCGATCGGGTTGTTTATGGCTTGCAGCATGCTGTAGCGCATTTTCTTCGCTCGCGCGGACCATGTCTGCACCACACTTAGGCGAGGTTCAGGGATGTCGCGCGCCCTACACAGTTTCTCGGCGACGAGCTTGCGTGCGTTGCGCCTGAGGTACTCCCCCCTCCTCCGTCTGCGCTTCAGCTCCGCCTCGATCGGGTCCCCGCGATCGCCTGGCGCCATCGTGTTGGCCTGCTGGATCCGCTTGCCAGGGTAGGGGGGCATGTTAAGGAGTTGTTCTAACCACGGGATAACGTCAAAATGTCCCCGATTTCCAAGCGTCTGCTTTAGCTTAATATCTTTGGGTTTTAGGCCCCCCTAGATTACTCCGGTGGACCCGAACAATTGTCCCTTGGCTACCCCTCTAGGTTTGGTTAGATTTCAGTTCCGCAGGTTGGTTCACATCCGATCGTGGTGCCCTTGCGCGAGCAGGCGCTCGAGCTTGGCCTCCTCCCGCCTCCGCGCCGGGTCGTCCTCCGCTTCGGCGGACTGCGCGATCTTGACGGCGCCAAAGTCGATGATCTTGACGGACCTGCGCTCCTTGTCCACAACAAAAGTTGCGCAGCGCCACGTCGCGATGGAGCACGCCCTTGTCGTGCACGGCGCGCAGGGAGGGCCGTATGGGCGCCCTCGACAGCTCACTCGAGGAGCTGCACCACGACGGCGTTGTTGTGGAATCAGAGGCGACCAGGAGTGTGTGGCCCTCGTAGCGCGTGATGATCAGGTCCGCCATGCCGTACGGCCCCATTTGCATCACCCTCGGAGTGTGCGTGCCCTCCAGGTCCGAAAGCCGCTTGAGCGCGTCCATCTCGCGCTCAAAGCACCGATCGGCCGCGCCCGCGAGGTCCTGCTTCCAGTCGTCATAGTACTATACCTTGGTCTTGACGACGAGGTCCTCGCCGTGCGCGAAGCGGCGCGAGGCTCGGAGCTGAAGCCCTCGGTCTCGGGTTCGCTCAGGATAGTGGTCGGCAGCGCGAGGTTACGTCGCGCAGCTGGAAAGGGCTTTCCGGTGCTCTTGCCGCCTTGCCGCCCGCCGCTAGATTTGCGCTGGCGATGCATGTGTGCGCGAGGAGCGCGTCGCGCTCTGGCCACGCGGCGTCGCGCTCGGCCGTCGCGGCACGCAACGCCGCCTAAATTCGGCGTTCGCTCGAGCTTGCGCGTCCTCCTCGATGGCCTCGCCCCCGCTCGCTCTCGTCTTTGCTGCCCTTGTCCATGAATCTAGCTTGCTAGTGGAGCAGCACTTGGTCCTCGTGCTTGCTCAAAACCTGGTGATAATGGAGATGGCGCCAGCTTGTGTTCCATACAGAGCTGCACGGCCTGGGCGACGCCCCCAGCCTGCTCGCAAAACATCACCACGCGCTTGAAATGACGGCACATTTCCCGCAGGCTGCGCTGGGCGGCGCGGCCCTCCGCCGAGGTCTTCCACGGACCGCGGAACGTCCGTGCCTCGACTTGGGGCACCCAGCTCTTCAGCGACGGGACGATTTGAGAATTCATTGAGAACGCCCACGACGCCGCTCAGGACTGTTGGCTCAATGCCCTCCTTCCAGATCCCCAGAGCCCACTCCAGGCGCTGGTGCATGCTCACATTGCCCGACGGCGGGCTGATTGCTTGCGAGAGCCAGGCGACAAACTCGCAGCAGCGCCGCTGCGTCTCCTCGGGCACCTGGTCCGTCCGGTCCAGCATGGCGAGGTCCTCCTCGAAAGTCGTGAGCGGTAGCATCGAATGCGGCGGCTGCTCGCCGGCGACGCTCTCGATGTTGCTGACCCGCTCGTCCTTGCCTTCGTCGTTATTGCCGTCGGACACGACGAACGCGACGCTGCTGCCGCCGGTACCACCCATGTCCCGGCGCTTGGGGAACGGTGCGCGGGACGGCGTCAATGCGCTCGTCGCAGGCGACCGGGCGCGGATCTTCCTCGACGCGTCCTGCGCCGACGGGACATCGGCGATGGACCCTCTGTCCCACTGTGTCACCACGGGCCGTCTGAAGACGACGCGCCCGTCAGCCGGGAGCACAAGCTGGACGTACTCGCCGCCAGTCACTCCCGTTGGTGAAAACCAAGATTAGTTTCATTCTGTTTGGAGACAAAGCCCATGAAATACGTTCCGCAAATTTTGGACGTCGCGAGGTTGTTGACATCGAGGACGTCGCAGCGATCACCTCTTCCGCCGGCGCCTTTCGTCGAGCTTTGAGGATGTCGTACATCTCATCGATTGTGTTGTTTTCTCCCTCGTGCACACTCGGAGGGCGATCGTCGCCCACTCGCCATGAGCAATGGCGCAAGCGAGGATAAAACAACAACATTTTTTTTTCAAAGCGGCTTCTTGCGCGCGGCGGCAGCGTGCCTGATGCACAGCTTGTCACGAGCGTTCCTCTGGAATTTCGTGCACCCATTGACCATGCACTTGGCCTTTATCGCTGCGGTCCCGCCGTGCGCCTGGCAGAAACGGCCGGATTGTTCAAGGTAGGGTGCGTGATAGTGGCTCCACGGGGGGCCTTCTCACATCCCGGCATCGCGCAGTAGGCGCTGGGCTTACGCCTCTTGGGCGGGCCACTGTGCTCATTCTCGAATGACGGCTGACGAGGCGGCAACGGGAGCGGCGGGCGCTTGGTGCCCCGCTTGTTGTTGTTGTTGTTGTTGTTGTTGTTGTTCGCGGCACCGGTACGCGCAGCGCAGCCGGCGCAGAAGAGTCGCTCGCCCGGGGCCTTGCCGTCTGTGCAGCGGTGTACCACGCACATCTCTCGGTGAAAAGCCGACGCGAAGAGGAGCGCCAGCTTTGCCAGGTCCTTGCCGCTCGGCGTGTCGTGGGTGGCGCGGTGGTCCTTCATGCGCTCCTTGAATGCCGCGCGTATGTCCGGATCCTTAGCGCGTTGCACCGTCTCCTGGACGCTCGTCCTAGCGCGCTCAAGTGCATCTCCTCGCCCGGCTACGCTTCTGCCGCTGCCGCTGTTGGTGGTGGTATCGGCGTAGTGGGCAAAGCAGAGGTCCTTGCTGCTGGAGCAGTTCTCCAAAACACACTTGTCGACTATGCAAAACCTCCGCGCGCCATCGAGCACCGACAGCACCACGGCCCACGCGGCGTCGTACTTGGCGCGGACCGGGTCCTCCAGGAGGTCCTCCGCCACCTCATCCAAGAGCATGTCCAGGTCCTCGTCGAGCGACGGCGGCGACGGCGGCGCATCCGACGCGTCGATCACATGGCCCGAACGGGTCGGTGCTGCCATTGTCCTCCCGGGCTCGTCGATCTGCTGGTGGTGCTCGGCTGGGGCGCCCGGGTCGTGCGCAGGCGGTGCGCACGTGGCGTCCTCCGGCGCACCACCACCACCCTCGCGACCGGACTCCGTCCCCCGTTCCACGTCCGGCTCAGTCTCCGCCGCGACCCGCTCGACTGATTTCGTAACCTGCGCTATCGCGGCTACCTCCTCGCGGCCTGTTTCGCCTCCTCCGCGGCCACCCAAGCCCTCGTCGCAGCATCCTTAGCGCCCACCACGTCTTCCGCCGCCCTTGCCTCTGTCTTTGCCTTCGCGGCTCGATCAGCGGCGCCCTTTGCGCGCGCCAAGGCCGCGGCGGCTGTGGAACGTGTCGCTGCAGTTGCTCCTGCTGCAGCAGCGGCTGCAGACTCGGCAACCTCTGAGGCTACCTTCGAGGCGGCATTGGCTCTGTTGCGTGCGTCCGAGATCGCTTGCCTCTTGCAGCGCTCCAGCGCCAACGCCTGCTGCGATTGCTCGTCTCCCCTGCGACTCATCGCGTCACGCACGTTCGTTGTTTTGGTGACTGCCCGCTCAGCGACGCACGCTACTTTCACCTGGCAACAGACGTGCTTCCCTCGCTCGATTGCGCGCGTAGACGCGTGTGCGATGGGAATCGAACACTCGTTGTTTCCGGCGACCGACGCGTGCTTTTCCTTGCGTCGCTCGATTGCGTAAGCGGACGCGCGCGCCCGCGCGCGCGAGGGAAGTGCACGCGGCACACCTTGCTTTGGAAAGAGACCCCGACTGAGAACGCGCGTGCGTTTCTCATCGACTGCTATTGTGATTGGGAAACGACCACCGCATGCTTTGCGCTTGTAAGAGAAGTGGTGCAGGTCGTTGCTTACGGCAACGCACGTACGTGCGTTCCCGGGGAAGAAGTCGCTTGCAAACGAACGCAGCATCACTTGTGTGGGAAAAAAAAACAGACACCGCTGCGTTGCTTACGGCAACGCACGTGCGTTCCCGGGGCAAGGAGTTATTCTCGCCACACGAAACGGAATGAACGCAACGTTGCCTCATTTTACACTGTTAATTAATCGCGCTTGAACGAACGTGCGTTTCTCTTGGCAACGCACGTGCGTTCTCGTGGCAACTTTTTGCTCCTGCGAATGAAACGCACGCAACGCGTTCCTCGTGCCACAGCTAGAAGCTGTCGGCAATGATCGCGAGGACGTCGAGTCTGTTTCCATTCGTTCGCGTCGCACGCGAACTCAACAAACGGCTGAAGAGCAAGTCCACCACCCTAAAGATCAACGCCGAGTTCTCGCCGACAGACTGGAAGCAGACCATGCTGTGCATCGAGAGTGTCGCTCTAAGCATGGGTATTCTACGCGCAAAACCACATGTTGAACTCGTTTCAGCTGCGACAGCAGGGACGTGCACTGAGGACCAACCGCCAAATCGTGGACGTGAAGATGGGCACCGTGAGCGACATCGACTGGCGCTACTTTGCTAACGTCAACGCAAGTCGAGCGTTGGCTTCATGAACGCCTCGGAGCATTTGATCGAGAAGAGCACTTCACGCGCAAAGACGCATCATGTTCGCGAGCACGCACGCACGCGTACCGAGGCAGCCACGTCCACCTCTGCTCGTACTCTGCAATTCAAAGTCTCGCAGTTTGCGTTCAGGTCGTTGAATGAGATGGCATGCAACAGAGCAGAAGAGCAAGAGAAGACGATGGCGGGGCGCGAGGGTGGACGCGCGGGACAGCAGCGCGCCGGGAGGGCGACCTGGCGCGACGTGCCGGCGGGCCCAAAGTCGATTGTGGCCGCCATGTTCGGAACGCGCGAGGTCGAAGAACTCGCGGAGGCGCAGGCGCTGACGGCGGTGTTCGGGTATGCTGTGTGCCATGCAGACGTTAACTTCGCGTACCCTCCAGACAAGTTCCTCCTCGGCAAGGGGGCCCAGCAGATCAACGAGGAGGCATGTGATCCGGTCGAGAACGCGCTTGCCAATGACACAACTCTGCGGTCCCTCGAGGTTATGATGAACTCGAAGACAAGGCGCTGACGCGGGCTCGATACGTCGCGATCGGCCGGGCCCTGGCACGGAACACGACGCTCGTCAAGCTCATCTTGGGCACGGAGGAGGGATCGCGTGGCGACGTAGTCACCGATGCTGGCGGGGTGGCCGTGGCACAGGGCCTCACGGGGAACAAGACTCTGCGTGAGCTGCGCTTAAACTCGTTCCAGCTGGGAGAGGAGGATGGCAAGGCGTTGGGAGCTATGCTCGCCGTGAACGACACCCTTGAGTATCTGGATGTGGCGTTTAATCCTAGGCTGAACAACGCCGCCGGGGTGGCCCTCGCGGGGGGTCTCAGACACAACACTGCGTTGCTTGAACTTCGGGCTGATGAATGCTCGTTCGGCCCGGATGCTGGCGAGGCCTTTGGGTCCATGCTGGAGGTCAACAAGGTGCTGCGAGAGCTCATTCTGAGCCACTGTGAAGACATCCAA
Source organism: Thraustochytrium striatum (assembly GCA_022244645.1). NCBI lineage: Eukaryota > Bigyra > Thraustochytrida > Thraustochytriidae > Thraustochytrium > Thraustochytrium striatum. The sequence goes on along the minus strand of JACDIV010000100.1, from coordinate 159,030 downwards.
GACGTGGGATGCGCCGCTATCGCACGAGGCCTGAGCAAGAACAACTCGCTGAAGTTGCTCGCGATAAACTACTGCTCGTTTGGAACGGAGACCTTCAAGGCGCTTCGCATTGCGTTGCGAGAGAATCGCACGATCGAAGATCTCAACGTCGGCAGTGACGAAATCGACGATGAAGGTGCCGAGGCAATCATCGATGGCGTGCGTGGGAACAGCAGCCTGCGCATTTTGCACATGTCGCTTCCTCGTTCTCGCTGGGGTGACGAGGGTGACGACTTACGCAATCTTCTTGCTGAGAAGGGAATAAAACGACTAGCGTAGACGGAAAACTCTTTGGTTACGGCAATCGATTCTGGCACTCATGTTGTTGATTGTCCCATGGCACTCACCTGAGTATCAACGTCGAAGTTCCAAAAATTGCGCGCATGCTTCACAATGCGCGCCCTGTGTGAGAAGCACTTGACCTCGTAGTCCCTCCGTTTTGGGGAAGATCTCATGACTCCACCAAAGTGGCCTGGGCGGCACGCCTTATCCACATGAGATCCAAGCACGCTCAACGCGTGCTCACGGTGTGATTTCTCCCTGCCGTCCCACCGGATCATCCCACGTTTCCCTCCTAGCGCCACGCCTTGGCCAGAAATCTCCACGTCAGTCCCATCAGGCCATTTTGCATGTTTTTGCTTCCAGTTGGCCCTCCCCCCCTCGAAACGTCTTGCACCACTCGAGCACGCCGTCCACAGCCTCCACCACATGCGGCTCGTAAACGAGCACCTCTCTTCGTAAATCGTTGTCCAGCTCTTTTTTAGCTCCCGCGACGGGTCCACAAACTTCATGTTGCCGTTCGACTTGTTGATCTTGACGTAGTTGCTCACGGCGGTGTTCCAGCCGCCCCAGGCCAGCACAAAGTTGGCGCGCGAGTTGGCGTTCGTGTGCCCGTGCTCTCCTCCTCGGCTCTTGTCAAAGATGTGCTCCACGTGGTACTTGTCCGACGGGACCACGTCTTCCGCATACTTGCTGAACGAGTACGTGTGGTCCGCCGGATATTCCTCCCCGCACTCGACGAGCACACACTTGTCATGGTCATCATCATCACGCCTCGCGCACAAGTCCCGCTGGTTCGCCTGTGTTGAGGTATAGGATGCGTCTGCACCGTACATCTCTTGCCCATAGCCTCATGCTCGAGCTCCTTCTTGAAGTTCTCGTTTAAGTCCTTGAAGTCTGGAGAGGGCAGCGCTGGTGTGCTTGCACAGAGCCAGGCGATGGGCTTGGTTTTCAGCTGGCAGATGGCGAGCGTATCCTTCCTGAAAAACAGCTTCCGGTTTTTGGCCTTGACCCGGCGGAAACGCGCGGACGTGCGGGGTAAAGCGCCTCCTTCTGCCCCATCTCCTGCCACGTTGTGGATTCAACAGGGACCTCCACCCCTTTTGGGCCAGCCCGAGCTGGCGGCGGCCGTTGGTGGCGCTGCTTTTCGCGACCGCCGGCTTGCAGCGCGCGCCGAGGGGGCATTCCTTGCAGGTCTTGTCGGCGCGGGCACGTCGCTGCTCTTGACCAAGCGCGCGTACCCTGGAAAGGCCAGTCGTCGGCTCCGAAGGGTTGCCGCTGGGCCGGAAGCGGAGGTCGAAGACGGCGGTGGCGGAGAGGCCCCCGCCGGCTTTGACGGCGCCCCTGCGGATTGCGCGACCCTCGACGGTCTGCAGGTCCCCGGTGTCGGCCTCGAGCGAGAAGAAGCAGGACGGGCCCCTCACCGCGTCATCGTCGCGGACCTCGTTCTGACTCAGGAAGACAGGGTCGCGGTCCTTGGCCTCGATCTCGTACGTAATCTCGAGGTACTCCTTCTTGCTTGGCGCCGGGTCGACGATGAGGTTGGTCAGCACGCCAAAATCCGCGCGGAGCTCGTCCTCGTCCTCGCCGGGGCGGGGCGGGGCGAAGAAGGGCAGCTGCGACATGGCCAGCGCGCTGGCGATGGCGACCTTGACTTTGGGCGGGCCCTGCAGGTCCTTCTTGCCCCTGTCGCGACGCGCGGCCTTGCTGCTGGGGCGGCCGGCGAGCTGGCGGCGGCGCTGCGGACTCTGGTGTTTGCCTTTCCGGCCTTTCCGACCGCGGATGCGCGCCTCCACGAGCGACTTGAGCGCGCCGGCGTTGGTGGCGACGGCGAGAAAGTCGGCGTTCTGAGCGGCCGCGAGCCTGCGCCCGGACTCGTCTGTGGCGGGGTCGGCGAAGGCGTTTTCAAAGTCGAGGAGGTCGCAGGTTGGCATGTCGACGGGCATTTTGTCGCGCAGGCCGTCAAACAGCGTTTCCATCCGCTTGAAAACCCGCGCGACGAGCGCTTTGATCTCGCTGTACACCTTGTCGGCGAGGTCGCCCAGCGCGTCGAGGAAGGTGAACTTGGACAGCGCCAGGAAGGGCAGCGGCAGCTGTGGCACGGGATGAAGCCCACGATGATGCGGCCAATGGGGTCCAACAGCGGTTTGAGGAGAAAGCCCCAGAACCCACCAAGGAAGACCGAGATGACGTCCACGATGGTCTTGATGCCTAGGCTGCCGAGAAGAGGCAGGTCGATGCTGAAGTGCACAAGCCGTCCAAGCCACTTGAGCGGACCAAGGAGGTCACCGAGAAAGTCCACGGCGACCTGCAGGCCCTTGACCATCGGCATAAGTGCCGCTGCGAGATGCCGAAAGCCGGCGAGAAAGTCGAGGACGCCCGGGCTGATGCCCTCGAGCAGGGCCTTGATCTCCTCCGCCAAGGCCTGGATTTCCAGGAATACAGCCTCAAGGTCCTCGACCACGCTCATCCGCTCGGCGTCGAAAGCACACTTGTGGGCGGCCACCAAGGCGGTCGTCGCCATGGAGAGCGCAGCCGGGACACCGATCAGGGCGCCGGCGAAGCCAAGCAACACCATGTCTAGTTTGTCTAGCTTCCTCGCCGCCTTCTCCATCTTGTACATGCTCTTCCCAGCCGTTTTGCCCACAGCGCCGGTGGTCTTGCCGCCCTTGTTGAACACGCTCGCGATCTTGGCCACCACCGCCTTGATGAACGAGCCGATGACCGGGATCCGACCAAACAGCTTCTTGCCGATGAAGAGGCCAGTGTCCACCGCAAAAAGCACATCAACAAGCGGCCCAAAGGCGCTCGTCACGGTGCCGAGAAGCATCGACGGCGCCGAGAGCACTTGCAGCACGATGCCCACCGCCAGGCTCGCGCTCTCAAACACCTTGACCTTGCTCTCCATGACACGCTTCATGGCCTTGACCTTGCGCAGCGTGTCGCGCCCGATGCGCCCGTTGGGGCTGCGCATGAACAGCCGCAGCTCGAGCGTGGTCGCGTCCAGCGTGCCAGCGGGGCGCTCTTTGGCGAAGAACGCGCCCGGAGTCTCGCAGTTGGTGGCAAAGAGGTCGGCGTTCTTGGCTTCCTCGTCCTTGGGCGCCAGGAGTACGCACGTGACGTCTTCGCGCTTGGCCAGGGCCGCGGGCGCCGACTCGCTGAACGACACAGCGCGGCACTCGTCGCCCAGCGCGCGGCAGAGCTCCCCGCAGTCGTCCCGCGCAGTCACGATAAACTCGCTCACGACCGACAGCTTGTCAGCGCACGCCTTGGGATACGGCTCTGCGGAAAACATGTGCCGCACCTCGTGCACAAACACGTCGCGGTCCAGCGAGCCGTCCTTGCCCTCCGGGTCGTTGTCTGGATTGCCGCACACGTAGGCGTCGTCCACCTCGGCGTCCTTAGTCGTGTCGCGCCGCCCGAGCAGCTCGCAGTCGCCGCCTGGGTTTGTGGCGCCGGTCTCCGCGTCCTCCAGGCACGGCACGGCCACGTTGACGCAGCCGGCCTTGGACTGGCACAGCGCCTTGCACTCGTCCGGCGACTTGCCCGTGTACGCCGTCACAGCGTCCGCTCCGATCGGCACGGCCAGCAGCTGACCAAAGCGGTCCTGTGGCACCTTGAGCAGTACCTCGGGGCACAACGGCATGTAGTCGAATCCTGTCGAAAAGAGGCACTTGCCGCCGAGCATGGAGACCGCGCGGCACTCACTGTCGGTGGCGCACAGCCGCTTACAGTGCTCGAGCGACCCCGACTCGGACCGCTGCGCGAGCTTGGTCGGCACGCCGCCGTCGTGGCACACCTTGCCGGACACAAACTCAAACTTGAACTCGTCCTCCACGCTCTGCCGGTACGCCGCGTAGAACACGCCCGAGCAGCCCGAGCAGCCCTGCTCCATCGTAAAGCACGGTTCGTCGAACGTGTCGCCTTGCAGCTCGCACGTCAGACTGGCCGCGTCAAAGTTGAAGCCATGGCACTCCTCGAAGCGCGCATCGCACAGCGCCTTGCACATGTCCAGCGTGGCCTCCAGCGGCAGCTGCAGTCTCGAGCCGGGGCCCGCGCACTTGGAACCGTCGCTCGCGTCGATGTCGGCCGAGTAGTACATGCTAGAGTGCGGCACGAACACGGTGCATTCCTCGCCTTCGTCGGCTTGCCTCGTTGCGCTGTGCAGGACGCACTGGCCCTCGCTCGGGTAGCTGAGCGCCACGCACGCCTCCAGGGCGTCGCACAATGTCGCGCAGAGCTCGACGCCGATCTCCACCAAGTCGTCGCGCAAGACGGCGCCGCCACACTTGCCCTCCGCCTGCGTGTACTTGTCGGCCGTGTACTTGATGCGAAACTCCGCGTCGCTCTCCGTCTCGCAACCCTCCATCTTGTACGCCGTGCCGTCCTTGAGCTGGCACACCAGCGTGGCGGCGTCAAACAGAATGGCGCGGCACAGCTTGTTGAGCTCGCAGCGCCGCTCGCAGCGCGCCAGCGTTGCACCCTCCAGCGTCTCGATCACGCCCGCGCCCGGCTCGTCGGGCATCCGCCGGTGGGCACGGGCATGAACGAAAACTCCTCGTCGACGTACTTGGCGATCGACACGAGCCGGGTCAGGGTCGCACTCGAGTCGCCACAGCCTTGGTTCGTCAGCGCGTTGCCCAGGTGCAGCGCGCACTCGGAGCTTGCAAAGTCGTACGTCAGCGACTGGCAGCGCAGCGGCTCGGCCGCGCACCGCGCCTTGCAGCCCTCCAGGCTCACGTCGCGCAGATCCTTCGGCGAGAACACTTTGCCCGCAAAGCACATGCCGCTCGCCAGTGGCGCGGGCAGCGGCTCGAACTCAAAGTCGGACAGGGCCACCAGCACCTCGGCGCCGCACTCGGTGCCGTTCTTGTTCGCCTGCAGCGGCGCGTCCGCAAAGAGACGGCAGGCGAACAGCTCCTCGTCAAAGGTGACCACGTTGCAGTCCTGAAGCACTTCGCACACGGCCATGCAGCTCTCGGCGCTGGCCACGTCGTCGAGCTGCATCAGCTCACCGCGCGCCTCGCAGCCCAGCGTGAACGGCACGAACTCGCGCACGGGAGTGGCATCGCTCAGCTCGCGCGCGTACATCTCGGCCGACACGAACGCCGCGGCACCACTCTGCTCGGCACTATCGCCATCGGTGAGGACGTTGGCGCCCGAGAAGAGCTCGCACGTCGCGTCAGCCAACCGGTGGCTCCACACGAGGCAATCCTCGACGCTCACGCACAGCTGCGCGCACACGCCGTCGGCCGCGACGCCCGAGAAGGAAGCGACCCGCCAAAGGGCACCACGCCGCTCGCCAGGGCGACGCCCTGCTGCTGCGCCTTCTTGAACTCCTCCGTGACAAGCCGGACGACCTCGGTCGTGTTGTCGCGCAGCTGGAACGCCGCCGCGCTAGCGTCCTCCAGGTGGCACGCCTTCTCCGCAAAGTCAAAGAAGAACTGCTCGCACGCGCCGTCGATGTCGCAGGCCGTGGCGCACGCGTCGTACGAGCTGTCGTTCATCACGCGCGCATTCTCCATCACATCAGCGAGCTCTTCGTCGTCTTGGAGTCCTTGCACGTCGCGCTCGGCCAGCGTGATGCGCGCCTTGTTGCCGGCTTCGCATGGCTCGAGCTTGTTGCTCGTGTGGTACGTGCACGCGGCGCCCGCGCCCGCCGCCACCGCCCGACAGTCGGCCAACGTTTGGCAGATGCGCTCGCAGTCGTCCAAGTCGACGGTCGCCTCGGGCGCCTCGAGCACATACAGCGTCAGCGTGCCGCCGCCGCGCACGCAGCTGGTGTCGGAGAGCGTGGGCAGGCCCTCCTGGCCGCAGTCGGTGGGCGCGCAGTCGCGAGGAAAGCCGATGCCAAAGGCGTCATAGTTGCAGTACTGCCACGAGTTGCGGTTGGCGACGAGGTCGTACTCGGTGCCGTACAGCCCAAAGTCGGTCAGCAAACGGTTGCCGGCGCTCGACCACGTGCGGAAGAGGGTGTCGTACAGCGAAAAGTCGTCCGGGATGGGCGTCAGGCGCCGGTAGAACGCTTGGGGCGCGCCGTCCACGTCAAAGCGCAGCGCGTGAAAGTCGCCCGTCGGCTCGCCGCGGAAGAGGGCGTCAATGTCGTCCTTGCCGTCGTTGACCGGTACGACACAGTCGGTCTGCTCGAAGATCTTGCGCCACTTGAGGACGCGCGGCGCCACGACGCAGGCGCCGTCAACCTCGACCATCTGCTTCTTGGGAAAGGTGGCCGCAGCCGAATCGGTCGCCACGCGCAGCGTCAGACTGCCGCCGCTTGCGCACTCCACCGTGCGTAGCAGCTGGCACTGGTCTGCGCCGTCCGTAAGCACACCGACGCACTCGCGGGGGCCGAGCATGTCGCACAGGGTGCCACAAGCCTTGCCCGCGCCAATGACGCTGGTCGCGCCGTCCGCAGGCATCGCGCACGAAGACTCGGCCACCGTCAGGTAGTCGTCCTCAAAGACCTCGACGACAGACTGGCTCGCGTCGCGGCACGAGCCCTCGCCCATGCGCACCTTGCGCGCCAGCTTGCATGTCTCGCCGGCATACTCGATGGCGCGGCAGCCAGAGTAGTAGGTGCACCATCCGCGGCAGATCTGCGCCGTGGCCACGCCGGTCAGCGTCGTCACGATCGATCCGCCGTCCACGCACACCGTGTCCTCCGAAAAGGCCACGAAGCGGTCAGCCAGCGAACTCGTCACGACCTCGACCTGGTCGAGCTCTAGCGTGCTCCCGGGCTCCTGGGGCTCGCACTGCTCGGCTTTCTGGTACAGGAAGCAGCGCGGCGTCCACAGCGCGGCGTCTGCGGCCGAGATGTCCTCGTCCTCATCCGGCTCCGCCATCCTCTCGGCCGCCGAGCGAACCGCCACGCACAAAGGAAGCGCGTCGCAGAGCGCCTTGCACGCGCCGAGGTCGGCCACGTCACTCGCGTCACCGAGTGGCTCGAGTGTGGCGCAGCTCTGCATCGTCGTGTAGGTGCGCTTGGTCTCCTCCATGACCACCTCGGTGGCCTCCGAGCCGTCAAGCAGGTCGGCGTCGCCAAGAATGCGCAGGTCGGACACCTCGAGAGTCCCGGCGCCCTTGACGACGGCCTTGCCAGACTCGACGGATAGCTCTCCGCTGACCAGCTCGACAGCGCTCTCGCCGTCCGCCTCGATGGCGTAGCCGACCAGCGTCGAAAAGTCCGTGCCGCGGGCCTCAAAGCGCGCGCCGCCTTGCACGGTAACCGCGCCATCCTGGACGAGGCTCGTGTCCACCGCGGCGACGGCCCCAGCGCCGTTCACGTTGAGCCCAGCGCGGAAGAGTCGCATGTTCTCCACCACGAGGGTGCCTTTGACCTCGAAGAACCACCGGTTGGGCGCTAGCATGGTCAGCATGACGCGGTCGTCGTCCTTTTCGAGGTCGAGCAGGTCGGCGCCGATCAGCTCGAGCGTCTTGCGCGGCGGCACGATGAGCGAGGCAGTGCTCCACGGGATGTCCTTGACCACCTCGACGCGGCCCGAGGGGCACTTGGCGACCTGCTCCTCCAGCTCCTCAAACGTTGCCACCTTGCAGGTGGTGGACGGAAGGTCGCAGCAGTTGTCCTCGGGCTCGCCCCAGGCAAACGCGCCGCAGTTGCCCTTCCCGCACACCAGATGGCCAGCGCAGTCCGTGTCGCTGTGACACGAGCCATCCCCGAGACCGCACGGGGCGTCGGGCGTGCAGCATGCCGCAGCCGTCTTGGAGCGCTCGTTGTCGGTCTGGCACACGTTCGGCTCGCGCGAGAAGACGGTGCACGAGGTTGTCGAGTCCAAAAGCTGCAGCGCGCCGCTGACCGGGTCGGCCTGCAGGCACTTGCTGCCGTCGCCCTTGCGCACGTGGCCGTTGGCGTCGATGCGCACGCGCTGCAGGGTGTCGGACATGGAGCAGGTCGCCATCCGGATCTCCGTGTCGCTCTTGAAGCGCAGACACAGGCCGCCCATGGACAGGCGCGAGCCGTCAAAGACCCATGCAGGACTATTGGTGTCGTCGCACGAAATGGCCTTGACCTCGTCGTCACCATCGGCCACATCCAGGCATCGCTCGCCGGCAGCCATCGGCTCGTCGGCGGCGTCCATCTCGAGCATCTGCATGTCCAAGCGCGTCGCGTCGTCCAAGGTCTCGACCTGGCAGCCGTCGTCGCCAGCCACGAGCGCGCCGCCCGCGTTGAAGGCAAAGCAAGCGCCGTCCGCGGCGCCGGCCAGGCGACCAAACTGGTTGAGCGTCACGTGCGTCCGGTCCTGCTGGCAGCTGGCCAGCTTGGCAGCGTCGCCGTCCGCGACCAAGCAGTGATCGCCAGGCGCCGTCACGAGCTTGCCGTCCTCCACGATCCACAGCTGGGCGCCTTCGCAAGGCCCCGCACTAAGCGAGCCCGTCAAGCACTCACCCGTCGCGTTGCGGCGCAGCTTGAAGCGACCAGGCGCGCTCAGGTGCACGGTTTGCGTGGCGTTGGTGCTGGTTGCGCTGCAGCTCTCCACCTTGAGCTCCTTGGCGTACGTGTCGAAGAAGAGACAGCTGCTGCCGCCCTTGATGCGGTTCGCGTTGATCGCCACCAGGCCTGCCTTGTCGCAGTCCTCCTTCACACTGAGCGACTCGAGGTCCAGGCAGCGGCCGCGCGCCTGCAGGCGCGTGCCCTCGTCAATCGCCACCCAGTGCTGCTGGCCCGCGCCAGAGACGCACGGCTGCGCCTCAAGGCGCTCGTCCTCGCCATCGAAGCCGAGGCAAAAGTTGCTCTCCTGGTCCAGCACGACCACAAGGCGCGCCGCCTCGGCGTCAAAAAGGCTCGTGACGCCGCCCGCCTCCGTAGCCCGTAGTCCGTTGCCGCCAGTCGCAACGACGACGACAGCCGCCGCCACCGCCGCCGCCACAGCGAGCCCAGCGCCCGCGAAAAGCTTGCGACGATTGCGCAGCCGCCACGCCCGCCAGCCGCCGTCCTGGTGCTCGTCCATCTCCTCGGTCGTCTCCTTCTCCAAAGCCACTCTGCCCAGCCAGCCTTGGGCTCGATCGATGCGCGCAACGTGAGCAAGCTCCGTCTCAAAGAGACCACCGCGTTGCAACACGTTGTGCGATGTTGCAGCCAGCTTTACCTTCACCAGAGCCCGTGCTGCCTGGTGGAACGGAGGCTGGTCACGACCATCGGCAAAAGCAAGCCCTTGAGCCTTGGTTTGTTTCCCCATGCTGGCTGGCCGAGCCTGGCTGCGAGCGCAGTGGTGAGCGCAGCCCCGAAGGCCGAAAGATCAACTTCAGATTGCGATTGCAACAACGCTGTGGGCCTCTGTGAGCAAACTCCGTGCCTCGCAGCTGCAGCGTGAGACTCGTGCGAAACGGGCGAAAAAAAAAACATCATCGCAGCGTCGGACAGCGGAATTCGGCCGGCGTGGCGCTCGAACACCAGCAGCGATCGAGGTCAACATTCGCTCCTGCGTCGTGGTCGTCGTCTCGTCCGAAGCGGAGTTCGGCCGGCCTGCTTGCCTGGCATTCGGGCAAGCTCCGGCTCAGTACCACCATCGCGTTGCAACACAATGTGCGCAAGCGGAATGCGGAGGCTGCTGCGGGCTGGTGGAACGGAGGCTGGTCACAACCACTGCCAAGCAGGCCAAGCCCAGCGCCACTGCGCAATCGGTTGGTGCGCAGCCAGCAAGGGCAAACAGACTCGCGCGAGCATGGGCCGCGAGCGCAAAACAAAAGCGAACAAGCTTGGCCTGGTTTGCTTCGCAGACAGCAAGCTCCGTGCCTCGCAGCTGCGCCCTGGCGACGAGTTGTTGTGCGACACGTCACCTCGTCATACAGAACCGAAACGAGAATGCGTTGGCTTGGTACCGCCGCGGCATCGGCGGTACTGCTGGCCGCGACAACGCGCGCGCAGGACCCCACGTGCGTCGTCAGCTTTCCCGAATACACCCCTTGCCCTGAAGGCTGCGAACTTCCAATCTGGCTTGAAGCATGGGGCGAGGAGTGGTGCACCTGTTGCAGCTGTCCTGCCGGGCGCCTCGCCGTCGAAGATGTGTGGGCGCGGCCAGGGCAAGGACGGTACGAAGCCATGTGCTCGGAATGCCGTAAGGACCAGATCCTGACCTTTGACGGGACAAGAGGTGGCGAGGAGTGCCAGTTCTGCCCCAAAGGACACGAGCAATGGCGGAAGAGATTCGGGCAAGGGTGGGGGAACCGCCAGTGCCAGCCGTGTCCTAGTCGCGCAGTGCGCGGGCCCAATGGCGACAACGGCGGTAAATGCTATCAGTGCCCGCCAGAGAAGGTCCCGAACTCGGACAGCAGCCTCTGCGTTTTCTGCGACGCTGGAGAGGAACCCAACCAAGCCAAGACGGCGTGCCAGCCTTGCGGCAGCGGCAAGTTTCGCCAGAGCGGAGGCCACAACGGAGGGGTCTGCGCCTTCTGCGACGCTGGAGAAGAGCCGAGCAACAATGGCGCTGCGTGTCAGCCGTGCGACCCAGGCACAGTGCGCATGGGCGAAGATGCGAGTAGCTGCTACATCTGCCCGCCCGGCTCGTTCTGCGGAACTCCAGCCACCATCGAGGAGTGTCCTGCCGGCAGCTTCTGCGACAAGGGCGTCACCGAGCCGACCAGCTGCAGCGCGGGTGAGTATTGCCCTGCGGGAACGAGCGAGCCCGATGCGGACAAGCGCAAGTGCCCAGCTGGGTCATTCTGCGCCACTCCGGCCACTCTCGAGGCGTGCCCTGCTGGTAGCTTCTGCCGCACGGGCGTCACCGAGCCAGTTCCGTGCGACCCGGGCAGCTTTCAGGACCTCGCGGGGCAAGCTGCCTGCAAGCTCTGCGCCATCGGAACTTTCGCGAGCGAGCAAGGCGCTGTCGAGTGCCTGCCGTGCAACGTGGTGGGCACTTTGCCATCTCCCGCGGGCGCCAGCGCATGCGAGCCGCGCCACCCGGCTTTCGGCGGCCCCGCTCGCGACACCGTGAACGGCCTCCAGCTGGGCACTGTCGAGCTCAAGCAGGCCTGTGCGCGCCTTGCGGCCTACCCGTCGGCGCAGGCCTGTGATGCTGTGCCGCTGCACATCCTGTGCGTCAAGCAGATGCTCGCGCAGAACAACGCCGAAGGGGCGGCGGCGCTGGGCGACGCCGCCTTCACCTGCCTCGAGGCCGGCGACGAGGACGGCGCGCTCACCAACATGCTCCGACTCGCCATGGACTCGGCCATCCCGGACCGCGCCGAGTTTTCGCGCGAACCCGACGCAACGGGCGGCACCACGACCCGCGAGATTCGCGTGCAACTCAACGGGCCGCAGCGCCGCATCGCGCTGTGCGAGGTGGAGGTTTGGACAACGCGCAGCCGCCTTGTTCGCCTCGCGAACGCACAACACTCGGGCACCAACGGCGAGGGCGAGTCTCCCGCTGCGCTGGCCGCCGACGGCATCTCGGCCGTATCCTCATCCTCGTGCTCGCGCTCTGGTGCAGCAGATGAGCCGTGGTGGTCGGCGCACTTCGAGCTGGCGCCGTGGGAAGAGGTGGCGCGCATCGAGCTCGCGGGCCTCAACCGGTTCGACTTGCAGAACGGCAACGTGACACTCGACGGCGACCTCGTGGGTCATATCAAAAGCAACCTGCCTCGCGAGGACATCCGCGTCGAGATGGAGGTTGCTGGCAGCCATCCTGTCTTAGGCGGTGCAGACATGGGGGCGCTGCGATTGGAGGGCTTCTCGACGCTCTGCTCGGTGGCGCTTGTGGACACGACCGGCAACAACTTGCACCTGCGCGCACTCGACGGCACCGACTCGGGCTGCATCGACCTCGACGGCGCGGCGTGGGCCTCAGACTTTAGCCTCGCGGGCAGCCCAGTCCTCGAGCTGCGCGTCGATGGCACCGGGGCGAACGCCAAGGCGTTCCTCAACGACGAGCTCGTCGCCACCGGCGCCGAGGGCCGCTTCCTGGTGCCTGGCGTGGTGCTGCCCATGGGCGCCGAGGGCGCCGCCGGGATCGCTCGCCTCCTGGTGGCCAGCGACATGCTGGTGGCTTTTGGCCAGCCGCCGCCGGGACATACCTACTCGGGACCGCTTGTGCAACCAGCCACGACTGCGGGTCGCGTCGCCAAGGTGGAAGCTCGTTTCGCGGTAAATGTGTCTGCCTTGTGCGGCACGATGCCATGCGCGCCGGGCAACATGCGCGACTGGGAGACCGGTCAATGCAAATGCGTGCCCGGCACAAAGCTCGATTCGCGCGGTGTCTGCGTGAAGAACGACGATAACGACAACGACGGCATCTTGCTGGAAACGGAGCTGGCCCTCGCTTACGCGCGGTGCACGATGGTGCCTAGCGCAGCCCTCGGCGTTGTCAGCGCCGCGCCAAAGTTTACCTTCCTCGCGCACGCGGCCTTTGTCGTGGCCCGCAACGACCTGGGCCTTGACGCCGGCCGCAACGCAATGACCGAGGTGCGCGCCATCACGCACCGCCTGATGGCGGCAGAGCAAGACGCCTCTGCGCTCGCTGTACTGGGACGTGCTCAACCTGGCGGACGACTACATGCTCGGCCTGACGTCCGAGCCGCACGTGAACGGCCTCATCCGCGTGCCACCGCGTCCAGTGTCGTTCTACAGGGATGCGGTCGCAGCCTGGGCGAAGCGCTTCGAGCAGGCGGAGAAGCGGCTCGTGCCGACGGCCTCAGACAAGAAGATCTTGTTCTACTTGAAAACCATCGAGAGCAAGGTGGACACGCTCGAGGCGCACCTGCAAACCGTGGGAGTCAATCTGCAGGAGATCGCCACCTTTGTCACCACCGGCAGGGCGTCATCGTGGAGCAGCTGCTCAGCGGCGCCGAGGTGGACACGCTCAACGAGCAGCTGGCCATCGCGAGCCTGGAGAGGGAGGTCAGCAAGGGCCTCGTCTCTGCGCGACGGCATCGCACTGCTAGCGAGCCGTGAGCAGACCAGTCTCGTGCAGCGCCTGCGCACCGACGCCCTCGAGCTCTCGACGCAAGTGCGCGCCCTGCTGGTGCTCCAGAAGCGCATCGAGGGCGACCCGGACGCGGAGAGCTGTCCTCGCGCGCAAGCGGCATTCCGTCGCGGCAACATGATCGCGCAAGGTGCTTCGAGTGCTCTGGACACTGGGCTCGCTGCGCTCTCGGGCGTGTCGAGCTCGGCCAGGTTTGCGGGTGATGAGCAGCGCCGTGCGCTGCAGCAACAGAGCAACGGCGTGCTGTGCGACGAGGCGGGCACCGGTTTCAACCAAGCGGCACTCGACGAGGCGGCGCTGCAGATGCTCGCCACGCACCAGCTGGACGACAAAGTGCGGGTTTTATCCGAGCAGATCGTGCGCGGCACGGAGCTGCCGCTCAAGTCGGCCGTTGAGGCTGTCGTCGCGTGCGCGCCGACCGTGAGCGTGGGTGACGTGTGCCAGCGCGCCTCGGTGCTCGAGGGCGGCGTGGGCGCGACGTTGTCGGCGTTCGTCGGCCTCATCGTGTCGCACGCGGCTCGCCACCGCGATGCGGACACCATGCCCGTTCTCACGGTCCCAAGCGCGCCACCCCCCGACTGTGGTCTGGTTTCCCGTTCGAGCGCTTCGCCGGTGCTGGACGTCGGCCCGTTCTCAAGCTCAGCAACGACGCGCTGGCGACTATGCGTGGCGAGATGGAGCGCGCGATGCAGCTCAACTACGAGAATGCCGTGGCGGACCCCAAGGACGGTGATGACGATGACGAGGTCGCCGTGGTGCTCGCGGCGCTTTCGGCGACGCTTGGTGCGGTCAACCAGATCGTGGAGGCGGCCAACACGCTCGCTGGCGTGTACGCGTCCCTGGAAAGCGAGTTTTACGGCGGCGACGATGAGGGCGTCGTTCCGCTCGGCATGGCGGCGATGTGGGGCCACTTTGAGCTCACCGTGATCAACCTGCTCGACTTTGAGCTCGGGCTGTGTGAGACCACGCGGGCCGAAGCGGACCCCGGGCGGCGCCGCCTGGAGGCGCGCCGCGGGCTGAATGGGGGCTCGGAGGAGCCGATGCGTCGCGCGCTGAGCCGCAAGGCCGAGGTTGTGGACGAGGAGCAGCTGGCCGAGCAAGACCGCCTGGACTATCAAGAGGCGCGTGCCCGGCTCGCGCGAACCTGCGGACAGCTCAAATCGTCGCTAAAGATGGTGGCGCTGCAGGGCACCGACGCGCACGTCTTAACCCTGGACATCGTGCGCGCCATGGAGCAGCTGAGCAAGCACCGCGACGCAGCTGCTGTCTTTGAGAGTCACGAGGACGGAGTCCGCAACGCGCTCGAGCAGCTCAACGCCCGCGACTCGCAGCTGGACAAGATGGTCAAGCGCAACGACGCTGCAGACGCTCAGGCGCGTGCTCTCAGCGAGCTCATCATGCGCACGCGCGGGCAGCTTGCGCTAGCCAAGCTGACAGCCACCGGCGAGGCGGCGCTGCGGCGCTATTGCCAGGCGTACGCTTACGCGCAGCCCGAGTCGATCGCGGCCGGCGATGGAAAGTGCCGGTTCCTCGGTGACTCGCGCGCGGCCGCGCTGCGCCTGCCCGTGGAGCAGACCATTGCCACGCTGAGCAGGGAGTTTGAGGGCCTCGAGACATACTTTTCTTCCTTCGACCCGATCTCCATCGGCGAGCGCAGCAACAAGCGCAGCTGGGTAGACGTCACGGACAAGATCGACCTGAGCGCGCTTCGCGCCGGCGGCATGGCGCAAGAGTTTGAGCTGCTCCTCCGCACGCCGTGCGACGCGGGCCGCAGCGCAAGCGACCCTTTCGTGGACGGCGACAACGTGGAGGTCAAGGAGATTGGGCTCGTGTTCTTCGACAGCGACGACCAGCCCATCCTGGAGGAGCAGCCTGGACGCGCAGACTCGAAGGAAATTACCGTGCTCTTCAAGTACAGCGTCGGCACCAAGACCAGCGGCGACAGCACGCACAACTACCAGCTGCCTGGAAGTGAGATCAGCAGCGCCTACCGTGGCGGCAGCTGCGCGAGCGGACGCGTCGAGACCTTTGACTGGCCCAGTGGCGGTGCCTCGGTGTGTGTGACGAGCGAGCCCGACCCGATCAGCGCCAACGCCAACGCCGTGCTGCGCCCGCCTCTGTACGGGCGGTGGCGCGTCAGGATCGAGGACCTTACGGCTCTCGCGCCAGAGTCCAACTCGGCCCCCGCGGCGCTGGTCGGCGCGGCGCGCGTGGCGCTCTTCTACCACGTTGTGTACGACAACACGATCGGGCGCACCGTGTGCCAGCCGCTAAAGGCATCGGTCGACCAGCCCGATGGGCCAGGGTCTGGGCCAGACCCGGACGTGCCGGACACGGCCACCAAGGTGGCCATCGCGGCCGCCTCGGCTGCCGCCGTGGCCCTCGTCGTGGCCGGCCTCGCCTTGGCTCGCCGCCGCCGCCAGCAGCGCCAGCGGCGCAACGAGGACCCAGAGCTGACGCTGGTGGGCAAGTCGGACCTGCCGGTAGCGCGCCGCGTCAAGGGCAACCCGCTCTTCCGCGCCGACATGGCGCAGCCTGCGGAGGAGGCCTGACTGGATGGGCAGGGCCGCTTTCGTCGTGGCAAACGAATCCAGTTTCTCGCGTCACCTCGTTGACCAACAATGCCTGTTGCCGTGTTGACCAATGCCTGCTCTTGCCACTGGTCTTGGCTTCGTCGTTGAGTTGTTGGGAGGAGCAGTGGGGCCCGATGCGATGGCCTGGAGCAGTAAGCGCCACGCTCTTGGCGCAGGGTGTCGCGTTTGGACGCTGCGGCATCCGCGGGTCTTCTCGGCGTCACACTCGGTCGTCGCGGCGTCGCGCTCGGACGTCATGGTACGTAGTGCTGCTGTCAGTCGGTATCTTTGCGAGCTTGCGCGTCCTCGTCCTGGGCAGCCACGGCCTTGCGCTTGGACGACATGTCTCTGGCGGCGGTGTGTGTTGGCTCGCTCTCATCTCCGCTGCCCTCGTAACACCGCCGCAGCCACAGCAGCCACCCCGAGCACGGCAGCCACCACGCCACCCGTCACCGGCCCGACCGGCGCACCAGCCTGCTGCGCCTGCTTCTCAACAAACGATCCGGCGACAAAGAGAGCTGCCACCGCCTGACGTCATCACACGTCGTCACACACGTCATCACACGTCATCACACGTCATCACACGTCATCACACGTCATCATGAGCCAGGAGCCGGGAAAAGTGAACGAACTAGAACGTGAACTCCAGGCGCCAGGTTGTTTTCCTGCAGAACGCATTTACTCATGCTTTCGGAATTCGGAATTCGGGGAACTAAAAACTATTCTCAGTTTTCACCAAAAAGCTAAGAGTGATGGCATGGACGCGAACTCCATTTCGTCGCAGACAGGCAGAGCTCGGCGGCGCGCGAGGGGTGGGCGCGGGTGGCACGGGCATGGCCAGGCGAGCACAAGGGAGGGCATGTGAGCATTTTCTTTTCATCTTGTTATTGGCTCACCGCGGCGTCGGCTGCATCGGTCGCGGCTTTGACTCGCTCCGCCACAGTCTGCGCCAGCATGAGCTCGTGCGCGGCGAGGTTGGTGATGATCGAGTCGAGCACCGAGATGGCGTTGATGGCCGTGTGGCGCCACGCCCGGCAGAACTGCTGCTTGGTCATCGCGTCCCCGGCGTCGGCAAACGTGGCCTCGAGGGTCTCGTCCGCCCGCTTGAAGGTCTTCATCGCGTAGTAGACGTGTGAGGCAGAACATCTCCTTGAAGGCGTCGATCACCTTTTGCACTTCGTCCAGATACTCATCTCCTTCGCAGACCACCTCGCGGCTGGTCAGCACGGTGGCAAAGGGCGGGTAACGAGCGATGTCACCTGCGCGCTCCTCTTCGTTGCGCACGACGCTGCCGCCAAGCAGGCCCGTGCCCTCACTCTCGCCTTCCAGCTGCTTGACGAGGGCCTTGCGCTCGGGGCTGTCGACTTTCGCGTTGATCGCCTTGGCTACCTCGTCGTAACTCAGCACCAGGATGCGCATGCCAAACGGAAGCTCTCGGCCCTTGCGGTTCTTGTATGCGTTCTTTGCCGGGAGCGTGTCGAAGAAGCATGCGCTTGCGGTGAACCCTTTCGGGTAGCGGGCCACCAGTTCGTCGTCCGGTTCCTTGATGCGCTCGCGGACGGGCTCTTTGGGGTTGAACTGGACGTTGCGGAGGAACGAGTCGACCTCCCGCCCGATCGGCTGATCGAGCTTACGCCACCTGGCGCGCGAGCCCTCGAGGAAGCTGTAGACGTTGCCCCTGATGGCGTACTCGAACGTGAAGATGACGGACGTGCGGCCGCCACCGCGCGGGCCGTAGAGCACAAACGGCACCCACATGTGCTCGCCGCCCTTGAAGTCCTTGTAGGCGGCGGCGCGGTCCTTCTTGAGCGCGGCCTCGTAGTCGGCCTGCGTCAGCTTCTTGCCGTCGGCACCAAACCCGAGCCCCTCCATGAAGGCCTGGAGGCCATCCTTGCCGAACTTGTCCGTGAGCACTTGGAGCGCGCTGACCGGCTCGACACTTTGTTCCGGCATGAACGTCTCGCGCGACTTGGCCAGCTTGCGGTCTTCGCGCGTCTCGTCCTCCTGGAGCAGGTTGGTCTTGCGAAGGCTGGCGAGCATCGACAGAGACCAGCGCAGCGTCTTGTTGCGCCGAGCCTTGCGGTCCATAAACACCTCGGCCTTCTCGAGCACCTCCTTGTCGAAGAAATGGATGGTGATGGTCTTGTCGTTCTCAGACTTGCTTTGGCCTTCGTTGGTGAAGCCGAAGCCGATGATCGAGTCCACAGCCAGCGACGCCTTGTTGATGCGCTCCTGCGTGTTCGTGTGGTTAAAGTGGACGGTAAGCTGGCCTCCGTCACTTGGGAAGCCGCTCTGCTCGACCAGCGCGACCTCCATGCCCAGGGCGGTGGGCAGGTCGCCGTTGTCGTAGAACCAGCGCATCTCGTCCCCCATCTCCGGGATGTACGGCCTGTAGTTCGGCCGGGCCCTCTCAGTGTGACCGTGGCGGCGACTTGGTCCGACTCGGTCCTGGTGGTGTTGCCACTCGCCTCGATGCCGTACTCCGGGATTGTGTTCAATTTTAAGTTGCCCGAACGGATGTTGCCCAGGCTGTCGTACATCTTCTTGTCCATCACGATCATCTTGGCGCCCATGGCCGTCGCCAGGTAGAGAACCTCGTCGGCGCGGTCGTTGGCCATGACCTTCACGAAGTCCTTGGAAGGCATGTAGCGGCCGGTGCGCCCGTAAAACTTGTAAAGGACGCCGACCTCGAAGGGAGTGGACCCTGTGGCGGCCATGGGTAGCACATCGTCCGTGAAGCGCTTGCCGAACTTGCCATCGGCTGCGCGCGTGGTGCTCACCGAGTAGATCTCGATGCGAAAGCCCAGGATGCTGCCCTTCTCAAAGCTCTCCTTAGCATTGCTGAGCTTGTCGTCCTCCGCCACGTAGACAAAGTCGGGGATGGGGGTGCCGTCCGGCGGGAAAATAGTCTCCACCTTGACATCGCTACTGTCCGTCGGTTGATGCATCACGATCGCGCTGATCTTGGTCGAGCCCACTCGCTGGTCCCCTCGCCGCCCCCTGCTACCGCTCAAGCGCTTGACCGCCCGGGCGAGCCTGTTGGGCATGCCGCTCCGCTCGCTCCTGCTCCTCCGCTGTCGTCGCTGCCACGCGTGTTGCGCTTTGCCAAGTGTCCAGCCACATGGCCACCCACATGGCCAGTCCAGCCTGGTGCACACCTTGGAGGTCACACGTCACATCCCACGTCATCACACGTCATCACACGTCATCACACGTCATCACACGTCATTTCGTGTCATCTCACTTCACACAAGTGGAAACCAAAGGGCGATCGATCTCAAGGCAATTGGTCCTTGTGCTTACTCATGAACTGGGCGATGTTGGCAAGGGCGCCCAGCTGGTGATCAATACAGAGCTGCTCGGCCTGGGCGACGCCCCCAGCCTGTTCGCAGAACTTCACCACGCGCTCGAACTGACGGCACTTCTCCCGCAGACTGCGCTGGGCCGCTATACCATCACCGGAGCTCTTCCATGAACCGCGAAACGTCCGCTTCAGGACCTTGGGTACCCAGCTATTGAGCGGTGGGACGAACCGCGAGAATGTATTCTGGCCACCCACGACGCCGCTCAGGACTGTTTGCTCGATGCCCTTATCCCAGACATCCAGCGCCCACTGCAAGCGCTGATGCATGTTCGGATTGCCCCCGGTGGGCCGATGGCTCCCGAGAGCCAGGCGGAAAACTCGCGGCAGCGCCGCTGCGTGCCCTCGTCGGGCTCCGGGTGCGTCTGGTCCAGCATGGCGAGGTCCTCCTCGAAAGTCGACGGCGGCGGCGCCGCAACAGGCGGCGCGGGCGGCACAGGCGGCGGAGGCGGAGGCGGCGGGGGCGGAGGCGGGGGTTGCGAGGGCTGCACCAGCTCGTCCTCATTGTCACTGGTCAGTTCGACCTCGTCACCCTCACTGTCGGACAAAAGGCTAACCCTAACCAGATGTGACCCCAGGGACGCGTCCTGCGCCGACGGGATCTCGGCTGCGGTCTCTTCTTCCCACTGTACCACCACGGGCCGCTTGATGACGACGCGCCCGTCGGTGGAGAGCACGCGCTTGAGGTACTCGCCGCCCGCCATCTCGTCTGCGGGCGAGTGGAAGCCCGTCTTGGAGCGCAGCGCGGCCAGCGGCACGCGACGCAGCTGCTCGACAATGCGGTGTACTCCTTGGTCCACCTCCAGGGCACGCTGGAAGCACGCGAAGCTCCCCACGGCGGACTCCTCGAGCATGGCGGCGCCCGCAACGATCACCGAGGCCATGAGCAAGCAGCGGTCCCTCGGCAACGCGTCGCGGATCTGCTTGGAGAACACCGCGTCCGCCACGGCCTCGCGGAGGCTACTGCTGCTGCTGCTGCTGCTGCTGCTGCTGCTGCTGCTGCTGCTGCTGCTGCTGCTGCTGCTGCTGCTGCTGCCAGTCCGGAGGCGCCGCAGGTGAAAGTCCGCGTAGGCAAAGTGGATGTGCTCCTCGGCCTTCCCGCGGGCCGCCGGTCGGCCAGTACGCGCGCGGCCATGGCATCGATCGCGGCGGACGGCTCGGAAGCAGAGCGCGTGTCGGGCCGCAGCGTGTAGTTGAGATAATGCATCGCCGTAAACTGCTGGCGTTCCTGCGCGCCGCGCGCGGCGCTCCAGCCGAAGCGGCGCCGGAACACCTCCGTGAGCGCGCCGCCGCCCATGCCATCGTCCGGCCCCAGCAGCGCGGCCACCGCGTTGAGCAGCGCGTACTTGCGAACGGAGTGCAGCGCCTTGGTGCCGTGGCGCAGCGTCTCCCAGCAGGAGCGCCTCCCGCCGTGGTTGGCCTCGCGCTCCCGCTTCTCGGCAGCGGTCTGCGCCTCCACGACGCGCTGCTTGAACTTCTCGCCCAGGTTGTTGTAGCCCGCCGGCTCCCACGTGGCCCCGCGGGTCGCGCGCACCGCGAGGCACCGGTCCAGCCAGAGCATCAGCGGCTCCCCACGACAGCCGGTTGTTGACTAGCGGGTCCTCTGCTCCCCCCTCCGCGGCGTCCTCACCGCCGTTGTCCTCGTCGCCATCGAGCTCGCCCTCGCCCTCGCCCTCGTCTTCGTCCTCGCTTGCGCTGCGGTCTTCCCAGGGCACCTCGTTACCGGCATTGACCGGGTTGAGCAGCGCCTTGTGCGCCTCGCTCGCGAGGTCCTTCGAAGGCGCGGGTACGTCATCGCCGATGGAGGCGAGTGCCAGCGCCAGAGAGAGCACCGGGCACAGATGCGGGCGCGCGGGGTTGCTGTACACGTGGAGCCACGGACTGTGCACCCAGCCCTTTCCCTTGGAGAAGAGCGTCTGCACGCGCATGTGCCACCCGTCCTCGGCGGTCAGGGTCAGCGCCCCGCAGCTCTTGATGGTGCATGGCCACAGACTCGAGCCGCGCATGCCGCAGGAAAGGACCTGCGTTAGCGCCAGGTGGCAGCGAAAGTCCCCCTCGCGCAAGAGGTGCGCCCAGGTCGTTCAGCTCCGCGTCCAGGAACGGCACAGAGTGGTTCTTGCCCGGAGCATTGAGGCGACGCCGCGCCGCATCATCGCCCCCGCCGATGCCCTCCTTGCCGGTCTTGGTCGTCGTCGCAGCCCGGCCGACCTCCAGCGCCGCGCGGTCCACGCCCTTGAAGCAGCTGCTGATCAGTTTAGCGAGCTCGCGATTCGCTTGACGCCAACTCTCGCGCTCGGCGTCCCCCTTGCCTTCGAAGCCGAGGATCCGGTAAAAGGCGGCGCGCAGTTCTTGGACGTACTTGGAGATCGCGCCGATCGCGACGGGTTTCACGGGTGCAGCAAGCCTTCTTGGTCCGCGATGAAAACCTGACGTCTTTTGAGGAGCCAGGCCTCACCAGGGCACAGCACGTCGGTCCCATCTCGGTCCTCGTCCTCGCCCTGATCCTCGCCCTGGTCCTGGTCCTCGTCCTCGTCCTCGCCCTTGCCCTTGCCCGCGCCGCCGCCAGCCTTGCCGGCGTTCTGCGCAGAGGGGACGTTCTCCCGCCCAGCGTCCAGCGAGAGGCCGCTCCGGCGCTCGCTCCGGCACTCGCTCCGGCGCTTGCGCGCGGAGACCCACTCGCCGAGGATCACCGCGACGTAGTAAAAGCTATGCTCGATCTTCCAATGCTCGCCGTCGGGGCCCGCTGCGACCTTCCAGTTGTGGAACGTGTCGATGAAGCACCGCACGGCGCTATACGGTTCGCGGATGACTCTGGTCTTGCCTGCTGACCTGTAGAGCGCGTGCTCGGCGGCATCAATGAAGACGCCAAAGCTATTGAGCGCCGTGCGCGTCTGCCGCCTGCACGCGAGGAGGTCGGCGAAGTTGAATAGATGACCCTTCGCCCGGGAGCACTTCAATTGCACCGCCTTCTCGTGGGCTTTGCGTCGCTCAACCATCTCCGCCGCCTTGGCCTCCGCCATATGCTGGTTTGCCTTGTCGCGCAGAGCGCCTTTGACCGCGATCTTCCAAAGCTCCTTGCCGAGCGAGCCCGCCAGCCCAAACCGGTCATTCGTCTGGCCAACCGCCACGCCCGCCACGGCGCTGCCCGAACTGTAGTCGTCCATGATCCTCCACCGCCGCCTGCTCGCCGCCGCTCTGCTTCCAACTGCCGCCCGCCGTGCTGCTTACAGTTATGTTCAGACCCGAACGCAGACTGCATTGCAATCGCACCCTCTGGGTCGCTTGCTCCCTTCCGGCTGAAACCTGTTTTTAATTAATTGGTGCTTTGTTTCAAATTAATTAACGTTTCGACGTGAACGTGGCCCCTTCTTTCTTGCAGGATCTTGGCGATGTTTGAGTGGCCGCGCTCGCGGGCTAGATGCAGCGGCGTGTTGCCGCGCTCGGTCTTTGCGTTCGCGTCGGCGCCATTGTCAAGCAGCAGCTTCGTGACGCCCTTACAGCCGTGCGAGCAGGACCAGTGCAGCGCAGTCTCGCCATTTGGGGTTCTAACGTGCACGTCGGCGCCACGGCCCAGCAGCAGCTTGACGACCCCCTTGTAGCCATATAAGCAGGCCAAGAGCAGCGGGGTGTTGCCGCGCTCGGTCTTCGCGTTCACGTCGGCGGCGGCGCCACTCTCCAGCAGCAGCTTGGCAAGGCCCAGGTTTCCATACCAAGAGGCAATATGCAGTGCCGTGCTACCGCATGGGGTTTTCGTGTGCACGTCGGCGCCGTTGTCCAGCAGCAGCTTGACGGTGCCCACGTGGCCGTTAACACAGGCACAGTGTAGCGGCGTTCTGCCGTGTTTGGTGGTCGCGCGCACGTCGGCGCCGTGTTCCAGCAGCAGCTTGGCGATATCCTCGAAGCCATCCATGCAGGCCAAGTGCAGCGCCGTCTCGCCATCTCGGCTCCTAGCACGCACATCGGCGCCGCTGTCTAGCAACAGCTTGGCTGTGCTCATGTGACCCTGCCGACAGGCCCAGTGTAGTGGCGTCTGGTCAAATTCACCACCCTCTGCGTTCACATCAGCGCCGCTGTCCAGCAGCAGCTTGGCGACGCCCTCGTGGCCCTGCTCACAGGCCACGTGCAGAGGCGTGAAGCCAAATCCATCCAGGTCGTTCACGAGCAAGGCCGCAGAGCCGCACTTCTCCAGCAACAGCTCGGTGACGCCCAAGTGGCCGTTCCAACAGGCGCAGTGCAGAGCCGTCCATCCGTTGCTCCTTCTCACGCGCACATTGGCGCCGCTGTCCAGCAGCAGCTTCGCGACGCCCTCGTGGCCGAACCAACAGGCCAGGTGCATCGGCGTGCTACCATTCTCGTTCTTCGCGAGCATATCTGCGTCGTTGTCCAGCAGCAGTTTGGTGACGCCCACGTGGCCTTCCTGGCAGGCCAGATGCATCGACGTCCTGCCGAGAAGGGTTTTCGCGTGTACATCAGCGCCCCTGGCCAGCAGTAGCTTGGCGACGTCCTCGTTGCCGTTACGACAGGCGTCATGAAGTGCTAGAACGTTGTTGTCGGTTGCTGCGTGCACATCAGCGTCGTTGTCCAGAAGCATCCGCAGCAGCAGCTGCTGCTTGGCGACGCCCCCGCTGACGTTTCTGCAAGTCACATGCAGCGGCGTCCTGCCGTTCTTGTTTGTCGCGCGCACATCGGCGCCCTTGGCCAGCAGCAGCTCGGCGACACCCTCGTTGCCATGACGACAGGCGACGTGAAGTGGTGTGCTGCCAGACTTGTTTCTCACGTCCACGTCGGCGCCCTTGGCCAGCAGCAGCTTCGCGACACCCTCGTGGCCATGACGACAGGCGACGTGAAGTGGCGTGCTGTCGTGCTTGTTTCTCACGTCCACGTCGGCGCCCTTGGCCAGCAGCAGCTCAGCGACGCCCCCGCGACCTTTCTTACAGGCCATGTGCAGTGGCGTGCTACCAAAATTGTTTTTCGCGTCCACAGAGGCGCCCTTGTCCAGCAGCCGTTTGGCTACGTCCTTGTTCCCGTTCCAACAGGCCAGCGAGAGCGTGTCCCAGAGACTAGTGTACGGACACTTGCCTGACAGCAGATCGATCAGATGCTCGCCCGTGAGCAGCGGGTTGACGGGCTGCTGCGACGCGAGCTTCCTCCCCAGCATGATCGAGATTCGGTCCCACGACACATCTGGCGCAGTACGCCACGTGGCAGCCGGTTTCCATCTACCCGACTGGGCACCCTCGTTAGGCCTCTTGGCCTCCGCCGCGTCCGCCGCGTCCGCCGCCCGGTCTCTGCATGCGCGCTTCATAGCCGCTCGTGCCTCGGCCTCTGCCGCCGCTGCCCTCAGGTGTCTTTTGCTCGTTCGCCTCTCGACGCGAACGCAGACTCCCTCTTTCCGAAACACCAGGGTAGGTTAGATTCGGTTAGGTTATTCAGTCGCAGAGATACGACCTGAACGCAGACTCCCTCTTTCCGGAAAGCTAGGGTTGGGTTAGATTCGGTCACGTACACAGTCAGTCAACCACCCCACCTGACTCGCGAGTCGCGTGTCACACAGCACCAGTGAGCACCAGTGGTCTGCGAGTGTGTGGGTGGGAGGGGGGCGAGTGTCTGTGTGCGTGTGTGTGTCCGCCACACAGCTCGACGGATCCGACCGATCCGTCGACAGATCCGTCAATTCCGTCGGACTGTGTGACGGATCCGGCGAGGGACCCACCAGAACCGGACGGATCCGTCGACGGACCTGTCGGAACGGCCGGAATGGCCGCCGGAACGCAGAACCATGGGAACGGAATCGGTCAGTCGTTCCGTCCGATCCGTCACGTTCCGTCGGGAATGCACGAAAAATGGCCGACGGAACGCGACGGAATGCACTCGTTACTCCTACCGAGAGTCACGGCTAAGGCTGTGTGTTAGGGGTTGTTCCTAGATATTTCCCAAAAACGGCTCTAATTGGCCAATTCTCGCGAGTGCACTCGGGTCTGACTCGCGAGTCAGGATCGTTGGGAGGATCTGGCGGTTGGCCTGACTCGCGAGTCAAGGACTGGGCCCGCCGCGGTGTGCATGCTGACTCGCGAGTCACACAGTGGCCTGGGTTGAGCGATGGTGTGACTCGCGAGTCAGGCTGGTCGGCCGGCTGACTGTGTGGTTGTGTACCCTAACCGAATCTAACCCACCCTAGCGCCTCCGAGTAACAGAGTCTGCGTTCATGTTACATCTTCCGAACTGTGTACCCTAACCGAATCTAACCCACCCTAGAGTGATTCCCTGCCGCCGCCGCCTGCCCTGCCCTGTGCTTTGGTGGTACGGGCCTCTCCCGCTCTCTCCTTGTCTGTATCTAGCCAATGCGTTCCGCAAAAATGTCGGATGCGGTTAAATCCTCGAAAAGCATGGACTCGGATCACTATGTAACAAGGAAACACCACTCGTGACGCGAGAGGTGACGCAGTGATGACGTGTGATGACGTGTGATGACGTGTGACCTTCGAGGTGTGCATGGGCTGGACTGGCCACGTGACTGCGCCATGATGCAGAGAAGCCAGACTGTCAAGCTCGAGAAGACGCCTGGGTCTTCAGCCGCAAGAGCTAGGAGAACGCCTCCGGAAGAGGTCGAAGCGCGAGTGTGAGAGCACGAGTAGAAAAAAAGAAGAAAACAATTTGTTGCTTGGGTCCACCATCATCATTGCGTGACAAAGTTGAGTTGGAACCATCTCACGAGGCGAGCAAAGGTCGACTGGCCGCGCGCGGCTTCGCGCTCAGCTTCGCGCTCGGCCGACCTGAGGGCAGCGAGGAGGCTGCTCGCCGAGAGCTGTTCGTGGTGGGCCACGGCGATGAAGATTTTGTTGAGAACGACGAGGGCCCCTTTGGCGACCACCTCCCACTCCGCGAGGTACTTGTTGTAAAGCTTCTTGTCCTTGTCAATGCCCGAAGACAGGGCCTCGGGCAGCGGCGCGAGCGTCTGTATTGGGAACACGTACGTCACGTGAAAGTAGCACTTGAACCACTTGATCAGCTCCTCGTGCACCTCGTTGAGGTCGTCGACAGGCTTGACGAGCCTCTTACCATTGATGCTCGTGACCAGCGGAGTGTGCGAGGCGAGGATCACGGCGAAGGGCGGGTAGCGGTGCAGCGTGCCCTCGGGCACATCGCTGCCACTTGAAGGCGGGCCGAGCATGCTCATGACCTTGATGCGCATGGCCAAGTACGCGTCGCTACTCTGTCCGGCGTCAAAGGCTTCCTGGATCTCCTCCAGCTTGAGGACGAGGACTCGCATCCCAAAGGGCAGCGGCTTGTTGCGAATGTTCTTGTAGGCGCTCACCGCGGGCTCCGTGTCGTGGAAGACGAGGCGCGCGACGTTCTTCTCGCTCAGGTCGGCGTACAAGCCCTTGTCGACGCGCACCATGTTCTGCTTGCCCTCGCTCAGGTCCGCGTCAAAGTGGACGTCCTTGAGAAAGGTGGACATTTCCCCCGCGGGCGACTCGTAGTCGCACCAGTTCACCGCGCCGTGGGTAACAAAGGCCTCCGCGTTGCCGTTCATGGCCTCGTCGAGAGTGAAGAGCACGGAGCTCTTGCCCGCGCCCTCGGGGCCGTACAGCGTGAACGGCACCGTCAGGACCCGCCCGGGGCGCGCCACTTGCGCATGGATGAGCGCGGCCTGCGCGAGCGTGTCGGCCGCCGCTGCGCCATCACTGTCGTCGCCGCCGCCGCCGCTTCCGTCGGGCTGTGGGTCGATGCCCATCGACTCCACCGCCTGTTCCATGGTGACGCACTCGACGGGGACCTCGAGTCCGTGGCCCAGATCGAACATGACGTCGGTGCGGTAGAGGTCGCTGCGCTTCAGGAACGTGTGCCGGTGGGCGGCCAGGCCCGCGAGGGAGCGCCGCGCGCCGTTGACTCGGTGCGCGAGTGGAGTCTGGTACTCTTGGACTGCCTTGAAGTCCGCCTTGGAGAAAAAGGTCACCTCGATCGTGGTCGAGGCGGCAAACTCGGTCGAAGCAGAGGTGGAGCGGCCCAGGCCGATGATTTCGCCCAGGTCCGCGCTGGCGGCCTCGAGGTGCGCGTCCTTGAAGGTGTGCGAGAATTTGATGGTCAACGTGTCGCCGTCCGGGTCCCGTCGCTTCTCGACCATCTCCTTGATGATCACGGATTCGCACAGCCCGGGCCCGCGTCGATGAAACCACTGGAAGCGTGGGTCGTCCGGCTTGGCCGGCTTCACGTGGGGCTTGTAGGCGGGCCGCTCGCGCGCCAGGGTCATCGAGGTCGCGTTGTCGCTCGACGAGGAATTCTCCACGTTGAACTCGGCTGAGACTGACGCGGGCACAGCCTCCGCCGTGGGGACCGACAGGCTGGCGTTGGCCCCGAGTTGCCAGCCTCACGCGCGCCGTGAAAGTCCTGGCTGATGAGGATCGTCCTTGCGCCCAGGTCCGTGAGCACCGTCAGCGTCTCGTTCACGCGCGCGACGTTGTAGGCGTCCGCGTACTGGTGCGCGTCCACGTACCGCCCCGTGGCGTGCAGCATCTTGTAGAGCTTGCCTGCGACCCAGCCGCCCTGGGGCTCGCGACCGTCAAAGGTCTCGTGGAAGGCCGCGTGCTTCTCGGCGAGCTCGATGGGGCCGTCCAGGGGGCTGTGGTCAGCGTCGAGCGTGATCGAAGTTGGGTAGACGCTGCTGACGTGCGATGGGGCTCTGCTCTTGGCCAAAGCGTCCCTGGCCTTGCTGAAGTCGCGGTCCTCGACGATCAAGACAAACTCGGGCAGCTCGGTGTTGACGTCGCAGGCTTGCCAGATCTCGAGCGTGTCGGTGGCGGAGGCGCCCTGATTGCCGCCCCGCCCGCGTCGTCCGCGTCCGAGACTCCGCCGCAGCCGCGCCCGCATTGCGCGACTGCCGCTGCAGCTGCCATCGCGAGGGAAGTAGGTTTGGTTAGACTTTCCGTTCTTCAATTCGAATAGGTTAGGTTGGTAGTAGGTCGCACACAACTCCCAAAAAGCCACGCTGCGGAACGCATTTCGGTATTTGGACAGCTCGGCGAAAGGGTGAGTTCGCGTTCACGTCGCATGGCTGGGACTGGTTGGTGAAAACTGGGAAGAGTTTTTGGTTGATACAAAAAGCACGAGTAAATGCGTTCCGCTGGAAGTGATGGGGGTGCCTGGAGTTCACGTTCGTTTTTTGTTTGTGCACACCCCGTTCTCTCGCCCTGCCCTGTGCTTCGGTGGTAGAGGCCTCTCCCGCTCTCTCCTTGTCTGTATCTAGCCAATGCGTTCCGCAAAAATGTCGGATGCGTTTAAATCCTCGAAAAGCATGGACTCGGATCAGTATGTAACAAGGAAACACCACTCGTGACGCGAGAGATGACGCAGTGATGACGTGTGATTACGTGTGATGACGTGTGACTTTCGAGGTGTGCACTGGGCTGGACTGGCCACGTGGCTGGCCACTTGGCAAAGAGGAACACGCGCGGCGGTGGCGACCGCAGCGGAGGAGCAGGAGCGATAGGTGCGGCATGCGCAACAGGCTCGCCCGGGCAGCCAGGCGCTTGAGCGGCAGCAGGGGTCAGCGAGGGGACTCGACCAAGATCAGCGCGATCGTCATGCAGCAGCCGACGGACGACAGCGATGTCAAGGTGGAGACCATTTTCCCACCGGACGACACGCCCATCCCGACTTTGTCTACGTGGCGGAGGACGACAAGCTCAGCAAGGCCAAGAGGAGCTTTGAGAAGGGCAAGGGCAGCATCCCGGGCTTTCGCATCGAGATCTACTCGGTGAGCACGACGAACGCCACCGACGGCAAGTTCGGCAAGCGCTTCACCAACAATGTGCTGCCTGTGGTCGACACAAGGCCCCCCCTTCGAGGTCGCCGTCCTTTACAAGTTTTACGGGCGCACCGGCCGCTACATGCCTTCCAAGGACTGACGGATTGACCCCGGGGCTACACGGGCCACTGCACTCCGACCCAGTCCGCTCGATTAATGTGCCGCGAGGCCACGTTGGCTCTGAATGGCACGCCGACGAGTCCGTCGAGTGTCCTTTACTGGGGCCGTGACCCGCGGAGGCAGCCGAGGTGGCCGCGATGGCCACCTTGGTGGCCGTGTCCGGCACGTCCGGGTCTGGCCCACCATCGGGCTGGCTGACCGCATTCTGCGGTTTTTTTCTGTTGCATACTTGGCGGCCCTCAATACTGTCATACACAACGTGGTAAAAGAGCGCCACGCGCGCCGCGCCAACCAGCGCCGCGGGAGCCGAGTTCGTTCGCCACCCCCCATGATTCGTATAACTCGCGATCCTGACGCGCCAGCGCCCGTACAGACCGACCTGTTCAAGAAACTCAACAACCTGGCGAACGAGGAGGACTTGTGACAGAGAGAGCAAGCAGAGGGCTCCGAGGGATTCATTGCTTTTTACGGGGCGGTCTGACAGGTGATGCCACGGTCGGCGAAGAACAGCACGCAGTCGGGCGCGGTCCTGCACTCGCGACGATTGAGGCTAGTGCACGGATCGGTGGCGGCCGTGGGGGCCACATCAACGGTGTGGCAGCGCTTGCGGTCTTCGCGAAGGCCGCTGCCGAGGTAACGGCCCCACTTGCAGACGTCATCCGGCTGCTGCTTGCACTCCTTCTTGCGCAGGCCGTCGCAGACGGTGTCCCGGCCGCCGGCCTTCTCGAAGCAAGCCTTCTTGTTCGTGCCCTCGTTCAGGCGCCACTCGCAGGTGTCGTCCTTCTTGCACTTGTTCTTCTTGGTGAGGCCAGTGCAAATCGAGCTGCCAGAGTCCTCCTTCTTCTCGTAGCAGCCCTTGCTCTTGCCGGTCTTCCACTCGCAGACGTCGCTCTTCTTCTTGCACTTGCCCTTGGCCAGCTTGCTGCACTTGTTGGAGACGTCACCCTCGTCGTCGGGGTCGGGATAGCACACGTCGGCTCCGCCACTGTCCTCGGTGGCACCCCACAGGCACGTGCCATCCAGCTTTAGGCACTTGCGGCGGTTGAAACCCAGCAGTTGCCCTCCTTGGGCGCTACGTACAGGAAGGCAAAGCGTGGCAGAACGTCGCACAGCTCCTTCTCCGCGTCCCAGAAGCAGTGCTCGCGCATGAACGCCTGCTCAACGTCGTCGCTGCGTGTCTTGAGGCCGCGGTAGTTGCGCTTGACGCGCTTGCAGTGGTCGGGTCGCTCTTTGTCGCTCAGCTTGCTGTCTGCGTTGATGGCCAAGCACGGGTTGACCTGCTTGATGACGGGGTCGCACACGGCGCTGCGCATCTGCAGCGCGTACTCGTCCGCGGTCTCGCCCTTGGCGTTGGCCCCACGCAGCCACGCTACGTCGCACACGCAGTCCGTGAGCGGCGAGAGCTCCTCCGCGTCGCTGGACTGGTAGCACGCCACGGTGACGTCCGGTCGCTTGTTCGCGAGCTTCTCGCGCGCCTTGCACATGGCCTCGAGCGTGCCATCGGGCGCGTTGTCCAGCAGGCCCTCGGTGAACAGCACGATGACCGGGTTGTTGTCCTCGGGCAGCCCGTCGAGGTCCTTGGCGATGCCGCCAACTTGATGGTCGAGTAGCGTGCTGAGATCCGTCCAGCCCTGCGCGCCAGAGAGCGCGTCCAGGTAGTTGGTGAGCTGCTTGCCAATGTAGCTGGCCTTGCCCGGCAGCTTGCCGTTTTCCATCTTGCTGATGCCGTCGCTGGGCACGAGAGTTACCGTCTCCTGCAGCGCAGTGCCCACCATGACCAAGCCCGCGCGCACGCCGTAGTCCGGGTCCATGTAGATGGTGTCGAGCAGCGCCTTGGCGACGTCCTTTTGCGCCTGCAGCGCGTCGGGTGAGGCGCTGACGTCAAAGGCGAGGACCACGCGCGCGTCCGTGCAAAAGCCAAAGGGCGTGGGCGATGCTGTGGGCAAGGTCGTGGGCGCCATTGTTGTCGGTGCCTCTGTCGGTGCCTTTGTCGGTGCCTCTGTCGGTGCCTTTGTCGGTGCCTTTGTCGGTGCCTTTGTCGGTGCCTTCGTCGGCGTGCAGAGGTATGCCGCGCTGTCTCGTTTGTAGCAAAGCCACCCATTGGCACTTGTATCTACCGTCGTTACCTCACATTCTCCGGAAAAGCTGTCTTGCGTAGGGACCGCGTGGTCACTAGGTACCACTTTGCCATCCTCGAACAACACCAGACATGTTGCTGTCCTGGAGTGTTTGGTGACGCCAATGCAGTCAGACCACGTTGAACAGAGTGCTTGGCATTCCTCCACAGTCTCGCTGCTGTAGTAAGCGTAGTCATAGCGGTATTCGTGGCCAGGTTGAGAAGCGCACTCCCGGCGCCCATGTAGGTGTACGTTTCGGCCCCATGAGCGTACTGCGGTAGACAAGCCGTCGCCAGCGTGCCCAGTAGAGTAGCTCCGAGTAGTCATCCGTCTCTCATCACTAACCTAACCCGATTGCGCCGAGAGTAGTGTCACGCGCGCGCAGCGGCCGCCCTCGCCGTCGCCAACGCCGCCGCCACCGCTGCCGACGTTCGACGACGACCTCGCCATGCTAGACCAAGCAGGCAAGGCGTCCGAGGCTGCGCTGCGGCGTTGCTGCGAGTTCGCCACATGGCTCTCGCAAGCCATCAGCCCGCCGGCGGGCAACGTGAGCATGCACTTGGAGTGGTGCAGGGGCCAGTCCCTCAACCCTGAGGCGCGTCAGCGGCGACCAGTCCACATAGAGGGCTAAATGGAGCATTTCGTGGTCGTGCGGGCCGCTGAGCTCGATAGTCAGGTCCGTAAGGGCGCATGCATCCAACAGGGCGCTGGAGACGGCCCCCGCGCGCCCGATCAAGCTGAGCGCCGCAAAGGTCATGCGATTGAACAAAATGTACTCCTTGAGCGCTTGCCGGGCGTCGCTACTGGCGCAATGCATCGTGTCAACAGCTGCTCCCGCCCAAAGGGCCTCCTGCGGAACTGCACTGTCCGCAAAACGGCACACACAGCCGCGAAAGTGCAAGGGCAGGTCTGGTAGCGCCGCCTTGACCGCGCGTGCGCGCCCCGGGTCACAAAAGGTAAGGGCTTTGCGCCCGAGGAGCTCGCTGATCCTGTGCCATACTTCGCGCGGGACGCGACTCGGGTCGGCCCGCGTGTTCCCGCCACTGCTGTCGCCACTGCTGCCGCCACTGCTGCCGCCGCCGACGCCGCTGCCGCTGCTACCAGCGCCGTGTCTCTTGCGCACAGGTGCACCACGATTGTCATCGCTGTCGCCATCGATGTCGATGACCTCGGCCTCGGCCATTGCCCGCTTCCCTGCGCCAGCGCCCGCGCCACCACCTCCGAACCTCTCTCTTTCGGGGTGGGCAAGCTCGATCTCCGGCTCGGAACTACCAGTAAAGGAACGATTCATCGACAGTCCATCCCATGCTTGAGTTGAGCATGATTTCAAGAACAAAAGTCAAGCTCTTGACTTCTTCCCCGAATCACGAGGTGATGAAGATTACTTACGCCGAGTTAAGACTGGTCGCGAGGTTGACAGCAAGCTAGAGTTACCCAACGCCCACTTCGATGCCGAGTGGGGCTGCAGGGAGCACAGGCTGCCACCGGTATAAACCGAGGTCTTGCGCATGTGCCACCACAGGTGGGGCGAGCGGCTCCTGGGTCGCCAGGAGCGCGCGCAATAGGTGCCGCTGGTGCTGGAAGATCGTCTCCACGAGGAGGCGACGGCTGGCAGCTTGGCCGTCGAGTTGGTGCTTGTCGTAGTAGTCGCGCACGATGCGGCGGAGTGCGGGCCAGTCGCCGGCCGTACCACCTGCCGTAGAGAGGACCGGGACGAGGAGCTTGTTGTTGGAGCCAAGGGCGGCGTCGTACTTGTCATGCTTGGCATCGCACGCGGCTTTCGCGACGGCTGGCAAAGAGCGCTCCGTGACAAAGCTCGTTGAGCTGATAGTGTTCACGGCAGTCACATCAATGATGACCGGCTTGGCAGGTGCTTGCAAGGTAGCATGGACGTCGACGCGGAGGTTGTCGCTCACCCAAACTTCGGTGCGAGCGGTGCCTCCCAGCTTGTTGAGGTGCTTGCAAATGACGTTGCGGGCCGAATCACCGACCAAAATTCGCTCCAGGTGCGCTCAGAAAAAATAGACTTGAACGCGTACTCGATGACGCGGCAACCTGCAACCGAACGTTGACCGTTTTCTTGTCATTCTCACGAGGTCCACCACTCCAGGAAGGCGCACCCCACCCAAACGCCACATCGCCTGCCAGCCAGCCAGCCTTGTGTTTGAGTGCACTTGACATCAGATGTCCCATGTGAGTGTTGCGTGGCATCAGACGATGGCCAGGGTTGGGTTGGCTCAAAACGCGCTCTCGCGCGGCGCGAGCGACGGGGATGGACGGGGCATGGGCAGGCGCGGAAGAGCGCGGCCCTAGCCCGCGGCATAGCGCAGGTGGAAGCGCAGGTGACGGCGGCGGGCGCAATTCCGATGCCCGGCCACACGCTCACGCAGCCCGCACAGTCGACGTTGAACCACCTTCATGCGGCTTTAGAAGAATAACGAGCGGAGCTCACCACAGGACAAATCCCCGGCCTCGCCATGCAGCGGGGTCAGGGCGTCGCGATCGCCAAGCATGGGGTGGCAAATGGTCAGCCTGTGTTGGTTTTTTCTTTCTTTCGGCGTCTTCGTCATCCCCGAGTTGCCGCTCCTTGGCCTCGCTGACCGCATGCGGCCTGCGCTGAGGCGGTTGCTCCGTCGCGACCCCCGCCTTCGCCGCCGCGACGAACCGCTGTGGCTGTAATGCGGCAACGCCCGAGCTTCCGTTGTCGGGCTTTGGTGTTGCAGACAAGCGCTGGATCGTAGTGATCACAACGTACTCGACCACAGCCTTACCCTCGTCCGCAACGAAGGCGTGTAAGCGCATCAAGCCCGTAATGCGCTCGCCCATGTGCCCTTGCAACACTAGCGACTGTGAGCTCGCCACCGTGATATGCCACGTCTTGCTGTCAGGCAGTAGCTGCGGCGGTCGGTACAGCAAAAACTGGGCGATCTCGTTGTGCATCCTTCTGAGCTCGTGCTGGCTTTCCTCTCCGACGATGGTGTTGCAGATGTCGAAAAACGACACATGGAAGCCTGCCTTGACCGGATCAAAGAAGCAGTTGCAAAACAGCTCGTTGCCCGACTCGGCGAAGCCCGTGCTGTCATGGATTGACCGCATCACGGCGGCTGTGCGGTCACCGCCCTCGACGGCACATTGCTTGGACACCTCGGACTCGCTCGCGTCCACGAGCGCAGCAACCTGATCGGGTCGGAGTTCGCGGTAGCTGTCGTCATCAACAAAGGGGTCGATCGCCTCGTCCAGGTGCAGCGCGGTAGCTAGACTCACGGCCGCGTGCAGCTCGGCCAAGTCGCTGGATGCCCTTGCGCGGCGCATGAGCAGGATGATCACAATCCGCAGTTGTCCCGACACCTCGCCGTAATGCGAGTCGCGATTTTCGAGATCATCAAGCAGCTGCGCCACCGCCAAGCGCGTGCGGTGCATGGTCGTGGGGCATGCGATTTCCCTGAAGTACTTGCCTGGGCCGTCAAATGCCACCTCCTCGCCGATCTGAGGGCCGTTCCTGGGCGTGACTATGGACACGCACAGCACCCCGATCGCCTCGCAGCGGGTGCATTTTGTCGCACCGAGAGCCCTGATGCAGGCATTGCGCTGTCCACGACACGCCCGACATCGCGTGGGGACGATATTGCTGCCGCCGGTGCGCCGCTGCAGCGGCAGCCAGAGGCCGCCCTGAAGAGGCCTCCGAATTGAGTCGGCCAGCACCTCCGCCTTCGTCCTTGCAGTTGATGGTTTGTCAGGACCAGCCCCAGACCACATCTTGTGATCGCTCGCTCAGCGATTTGGCACTGGGAACTTCGCCCCTGGCAATTCCCCTGGCCGGCCGGGAGGGGACGATTGTGCCGAGTCCGGAAAAGTCACGGAAACTCAACTTGCACCACCAAAGCGCTGAACGAGACGACGCCAGAGCCAAGCTGAAGCTAACCTAACCGAAACTAACCCAACCTTTGATGCGACGTGAACGCAAACCATGTTGTCAGGGCGTCTGATGATTGGTTGTGAAGCAATGACGCCGCGCGGGCCGCCGGGCATGCGTCGAGGAGGGCCACGCTGTCGCGCACAGCGCTCGTGATGTCGCTCGACTTGTACCCGCTGGGCTCGAGCACGTCGACCGCGCTAGCTACGCTGGCCGAGTGGGCTCACCCCTCGCACCCGAACCCTTCGATACGTAGCGACAGGCTGCAAGTATCCGTTGTCTCACTTGCTTGCCTCTATGATTGCAGGCTGGCAGCGCCAAGTATCCGTTGTCGCGCTTGCTTGCCTCTATGATTGCAAGGCTGGCAGTGCCAAGCAGTGGTTGCGTGCGCCGTGCCGGTCTTCAGGGGCTCAAGCAGCAGACCCTGATCGGCAAGGACAACGGTGCCGAGCGCTGACGAACAAGACGACGAGCAGGAGGACGACGAGCAGGACAATGAGGCGCGTTGATGTTGCGCGCGGCGCCGCGATGGCAGTGCTTGCCGCGCTGTGCCTGCTCCAGCCGATACATGGCGAGGAAACGTACACGCTGATGGGAGACGGGGTGTGTCGCGGGGAGGGCAACCGTCTCTACGACTTGCTTCGTGTGAATCTGCAACAAGAGTCGAACAAGGTGGAGGCGTGCCGAGCCAAGTGCTCGCGACGCGCCAACTGCATCGGCTTCAGCGTGCACCATGACAATGGCGATGGTATGCTCCATTTTGAGAATGGCCAAATCGACCAGGAACAATACAGCAGCACATACTACAGCTACGGACCCTACTCCCAAAATTGCGAGATCACTGGGACCTTTGGGGCGGATAATTACGAGTGCTACAAGCGAGACCTGGCCTGCGGAGGGTCCCTGCCGCCTTCGGCCGCTCCTTCTGCCGCGCCATCAGCTTCGCCATCAGCTTCGCCCATCATCGCTGTGCCGTCAGCCTCGCCGTCAGTCTCGCCTTCAACGTCACCTTCCACGTCGCCGTCAGCCTCGCCGACGCCCGCGCCGTCAGCCTCACCTTCAACATCACCTTCCGCGTCGCCGTCGGCCTCGCCCTCAGCGTCACCTTCGGCCGCGCCGACGACGCCCGCGCCCACTGCCGCGCCCATCATCGCCACGCCGTCCGCCTCGCCGACTGCGGCGCCGACGCCCTTTGGCTTTTGCACGGACGCGCGCGTGGTCCTCGCCTTTGACGTCAGCGCCTCGCACGACGCGCTGCAGGCGCAGAAAGACGTCGCCAAGGCGCTGCTCGACACCATCTACATCGACCCGGACTATGGCGCACGCGCGGGCTTGGTCATGGTCGGAACCGCCGCGCAGCAGACAGTCACACTCATGCCCAGCGACGGCATCAGCAAGATGGAGAACGGCAAGCTGCCGGGCAAGGCCAGCTACATCGGCAAGCAGCTCACCGACTACCTGGACGCGCTCTCCGGCGCGCAGGGCTGGACGGATCTCAGCACCCTGCTGGACCATCAGGTTGGCGGCATCGCCAAGGATCTCGATGGCCTGCCCGAGGACAACCCGGTCATCATGCTGTTCACGGAGGGCCTGCTGGACAACGCGCCTACTGGCACGCTCGAGGCCATGTGCGAGGCGCGCGAGAAGCTCGCGAACAAGCGGCCCGACGTCACCGTGGCGTGCTACCAATCGAGCGAGGCCGAGGACTTGTCGCCGCTTGGATCGTGCGTGTGCGACGTGGCCTGGCTGCGTGGCGCCAAAACCAAGGGCGAGACCGCAGGCGAGTACGCGCTACAGATGCGCAACGCCGTGTGCGCCCCGTCATCAAGCAGGTCAACCCGTGCTTGGCCATCAACACGGACGACGGACTCAAGAACCAAGAACGGCCCTTCCACTGTGCCCGCGTCAAGCGCAACTACCGCGGCGAGAAGACGCGCAAGAACGATCTCAAGCAGGCGCTCATGCGCCACCACTGCTTTTGGGACGCCGACAAGGAGCTGTGCGACGCGCTGCCGCGCTTTGCCAACCTGTACGTGGGGCCCAAGGAGGGGGACTGCTGGGGCTTTAACCGCCGCAAGTGCCAGAAGAAGGAGGGCACCTGTCTCTGGGGCGTCATCGAGGATAGCAACGGTGTGGAGGTGTGCTACCCGGACCCTGAAGGCGATGGCGGCGACACCTCCAACAAATGCAGCAAGCTGGCCAAGGGCAAGTGCAAGAAGAAGAGCGACGTCTGCGAGTGGAAGGCCGGCAAGAGCAAGGGCTGCCACGAGAAGAAGGACTCTGACTCGGTCTGCACTGGCCTCGCCAAGAAGAACAAGTGCAAGAAGAACGACACCTGTGAGTGGCGCCTGGACGAGGGCACGAGCAAGAAGGCTTGCTTCGAGAAGGCCGGTGGCCGTGACACGGTCTGCGATGGCCTCCGCAAGAAGGAGTGCAAGCAGCAGCCGGACGACGTCTGCAAGTGGGGTCGGTACCTTGGCAGCGGCCTTCGCGAGGACCGCAAGCGTTGCCACGCCGTTGACATCGACCCCACGGCGACCGTGGCCGATCCGTGCGCGAGCCTCAACCGTCGAGAGTGCAGGAGCGCGCCCGACTGCGTGCTGTTCTTCGCCGACCGTGGCATCACCTGTCAAACCGCCCCGTAAAATGTACCGGTAATGAATCCCTCGGAGCCCTCTGCTTGCTCTCTCTGCCACAAGCCTGACGACTGTCGCGCTCTGTGCCGCGAGCGCCGTGACCGAGGTCGCCGA
Source organism: Thraustochytrium striatum (assembly GCA_022244645.1). NCBI lineage: Eukaryota > Bigyra > Thraustochytrida > Thraustochytriidae > Thraustochytrium > Thraustochytrium striatum. Next base: position 121,138 of record JACDIV010000100.1, on the reverse strand, counting down.
GATAGCAAGCTGCCTTGGTGGCGCTGCGGTGGAACGATCTGTTTCACGACCCAGGGTCTCCAACGTGCTGCGCAGAAGCCACAGGAGACCCGGCGAGGGAAACTTGGTTTTCTCTTAGCGACTGGCTGACGAGTGCGTCCGGCAAAGGCGAGTCGGGTGCAGACCCGATCCACCCGCCGCGGACGACGCACAACATCGGATTTATTTGGACCCACCCACCGTCCCTGGCCTTCGACGGCCGCTCTACCGTAGTCCGATCGCCCTTACGAAGGCTCCGAGCCCGCCCGCCCGCGCGAGGCGGCGGCCGAGCCGAACCTAGTTCCCGTTCTTCACGTCTTCCTTCCGTCCCGCCTGCACCAGCAGGCGGCACCTTACCCAAGCGTAAGCGCCTCAGCAGCGGTTGATCCACCGTAGCCGAGGTGCCGCGCCAACGGGCGCTTCAGCCAGGAGCTGAAAGGGAAACGCGTTGTGGCACCCCACGACACTTGCGACAGCAGAACGAAGGCGTGGCAACCAAGCGCGAGGCCCTGATGTAAAAGAGGCGGGAATCTGAAAAAAAAAGGAAAGGGGGAGGGCGGGTGGTTGGTGCTCTCTTCGGCGTGATCTTGGCGCCGCTTAACATGTAAGTCGATGATCTTGACAAACTTGCTCTCCTTGTCCACAAAGTTGCGCAGCGCCACGTCGCGATGGAGCACGCCCTTGTCGTGCACGGCGCGCAGGGCCCTGCGGGTGCCCTCGATGGCCCAGGCGGGGAGCTGCTCCTCGACCGACCCCTGGCCGGTGCCAGCACGGCGCGAGTACGAAAAGGGCGTTTTATGGTTGCTCAGATTCTCGCTCTGCGGCTGCGTAGTCGAGGAGGACGCTACAGAGAAAGTTGACGTCGCCATCGTCGACATCACCACCGGCATCAGGTTGTCGCTCTTCGGTGGTGACCTCCGGGGATATCAAAGTGCCCGACGTCGTCGAGCTCTCGGATGCCCCATCGTGCTTCGTGTGCCCCTGCCCATCACTTTGTTCGCTGTGTCCCGGTTGCAGTGGCCGCCCGCCGCCCTCGTGGCCTGTGGGCGCTACTATGACTTGCCGAGGACTGCCGTCTGACTCGGGAAGTTCCTCCATGCGCAGGGCTATGAGCGAGACGTAGATGATGCCGACACTGCCGTCTGATGGCCATGCTGCATCCACTCGCATTGTCGCGGTCAGGCGCTCACCGGCTCGGCCTACAAGCACCAATGGCGCATCACTTAACCCGGTAAGGAGACATAGCCCGCTTGGCGACTGCGGCACTGCGTCGAAGAGCAATTGTTGCGCGACCATCTCGTCAAGCGCCTTGAGAGCCTCCTTGCTCTCGTCGTCCACCAGCGCGACGGAGAGGTCATAGTAGAGTCCCTTGATCTCCTTGTCGGCCACGTCGAAAAAGGTGCTCTTGAACAGCTCGTTGCAGGTCACCTCGGACACTCCCGCGTGCAGCATCTGGTGCGCTTCGGCGAGGCCGTCCGGTTGAACGCCGTCAAGCGCACGCCTGCGCAAGATGCACGCCTCTCCCTCTGCCAGGAGTGACTCGAGACGTTGTCGCTGCGGTGCGGACTCAGACTCAGCACCCGCTTCAACGTCCGCGAGTGAGTCCATCGAGCTATTCATATGCAGCGCGGCGTTTAGGCTCACTGCCGAGTGGAGCAGCGCGAGGTCGTTGGCAGCCCGCGCACGCACCATTGCCAAGCGCAGGTTGCCCAAGACCTGATCCGGCAGCTTGCCCCCGGCTAAGTCCAGGCGGCTCACGTCCTCTAGGAACTGTGCGAGCGCCAAGCGCGTCTTATGCAGCGACGTGGGCCGAATCATCTCCCTGCAGCACTCGCCGGGCGTGAGCCGCTCTTCTTGGCTCTTCAACAGGCCGGCGTTGATCGGCGTGATGCACAGCAACCCGAGCTCTTCGCATCGCGTGCATTTGCTCGCCCCAGGTGGCTTTACGCAGCGCACGCGCCTTCGCTCGCGGCACCATTTGCACTTGCTGTCACCGCTTCGGCCAGCGTCGCCGCCGCCGCCGCCGCCGCCGCCGCCGCGCGGCCCTTGTGCGCGGAGTTGCTCGCCGTGCTCAGTCTCATCTCGACCCGCATGCCCAGCAACACACAGGTCGTCCTTCTGGTCAAACTCTACAAACTCAAGCGGCGTTGGCTCGCAGATGGACCAAGCTTACCTGACCCGGAAAACCAGGGATGCTCCGAATCCCGGTCCTCGTGTTCGTGAGGAGGCAATTTGTGTCCGTGAGGCAATTCGTGAGGAGGAGGCAATTCGTGTTCGTGAGGAGGCAATCCTGTTCGTGAGAAGCCAACAACCAATCCGCCCCATGTCCGGTAATGCAATTTTTTGTTGTGATGGCGGAAGACTCACGACTGTGAGCGCTTGCGGGGCCAAACGTTTTCGAGGCCATCAAGCACTTTGTCTGTGATTGGGGCGACAACCTCAACGACGTCTACTCTAGAGAGGAGCCTGCCCAACTATACAGAATAACCACAAGCAAATGGTCTCGTGCCTCTCAGCGACGCTTGTCGTTTATCGCACGGCGCTGCTACTCAACACGGCTCTGTGAGCGTCGGCCTCCTTGACGCTGCGAATGAGTTGCGATCCAGCCATCCCGGCGATAATTCGCTGCACATCGGGCACGTCACACAGGGGCGCCCGTGCAGCAGCAGCAGCAGCGGCGGCGGCGGCGGCGGCGGCGGCGCTTCGCTTACGCGCCGGCTGTAGGCGCGCGTCCATTACGTCGCGAGAGAACGCGCGGCACTTCGCTGCCGTGCCGGCTGCAGGCGTGCTGCCCCGCTTCCGGTGGAGGCCGCGGCGGCAAGCGCTGCCTCGAGCACCGCGACTCGCGACACGAGATCCTGCACCGACACGCTCCGCGCTGGCCCGGATCCAGCGTCCGTCCTTGTCACATATGAGGCCAGAGCCACTGTCTCACCGGCGTTTGCCCGTTCACGCTCTGGGTCGGCCCACCCGGCGGCCCGGCGCTGCGCGACGCGGCGGGCCTTGGGCTCGGCTGGCCCGTGCTCGGGTTTGGAGATTTTCGGTGAGCGGGTAGAGATTTGTTGTGCAAGCAAGCGGCGGCGGCGTGAGCTCAAGCTTGACGGAGAGCGGCCCAGGGCCGTCCTCTTGGCCGTCCTCTGTCGGAGAGATTCGTTGAGCAAGAAAGGGGCCTGGCGTGTGGCGAGAGCTTCTGATGACGCAGAGCAGACCCAAAACTGGCGGGAGCAGGAGAGCAGGATCGACCTGGGAAATAGAGAGGGGTGAGCGGATGATGGCACTGGCCAAGGAGTCGGACGCCTGCAAGTGGGACAAGTAATTTGACGAGCTCAAGGGCAAGACCAAGAAGGGCTGCGTGGACAAGAAGGCCGCTGGTGGCCGTGACACCGTCTGCGATGGCCTCCGCAAGAAGGAGTGCAAGCAGCAGCCGGACGACGTCTGCAAGTGGGGTCGGTACCTCGGCAGCGGCCTTCGCGAAGACCGTAAGCGCTGCCACACCGTTGACGTGGACCCCACGGCCGCCACCGATCCGTGCACTAGCCTCAACCGTCGCGAGTGCAGGAGCGCGCCCGACTGCGTGCTGTTCTTCGCCGACCGTGGCATCACCTGTCAAACCGCCCCGTAAAAAGCAATGAATCCCTCGGAGCCCTCTGCTTGCTCTCTCTGCCACAAGCCTGACGACTGTCGCGCTCTGTGCCGCGAGCGCCGTGACCGAGGTCGCCGAGATAGCAAGCTGCCTTGGTGGCGTGCTGTGGAACGCGTTGTTGCACCCCACGACACTTGCGACAGCGCAAGGCGCGCGGCAACCAAGCGCTGAGCCATTGCAACGCGGCACCGCCGCCGCGCTCATACTGAGCAGCAGCAGCTCGTTCAGGAAGGCGTGCGCCTCCTCTTGGTTCACGCGAAAGTAGTGCCACGCGTAGAAGAGCAGCGACCCGCCATGGGCGGGCCGGTCGACCAGCTCGCGCAGCGTCAGGAAGTGAGACTCGAAAGTGACGTTGCTGCGCACTTCGCACTGGCCGCAGTCCGTCCGGTACACGAAGTACGCGCCCTGCTCCGGCGCGATAAGGCAGCGATTCTCTACATAGGCCCTCAAGGCGTCGAGGCACTCTGGCTTGCTCGTCTCTGGCGGGCTGCTGAGCCATTCAAATGGGACGTCAGCACCCCACGCCGCAGCGGCGCAGGCCGCTGCGTGCAGGCGGTGAGCGCTGCCGCTGCGTACGGCGACGAGCATCATGCACAAACCACGTGCCTCAGCGAGGTCAACTACGCAAGAGGACCAGGCCGTGGCGTCGAAATTGGCCACAGTCGCAGTCGCAGAGATGGCTGTCCCCGAAGGACCCGTGAGGCAGCTACTGGAGCTAGAAAGGTTGATTTGTTTTCGTCATCCACGGGTCGCTTTATGGTACGGGACGCATTTTGCGGTCGTTCTGGCGCGCTTTGCAGCGGCGCGGGCGGCTGGGGCACAACCAGGCGAGCAACGGCGCGGCCTACATCCGCTGCGTTGGCCAAGAAGTGCGCTTACCGCCACCATGGGCGATGCACAAACCGCGGGTCCTGGCACTTTTGCCACAATCCTCGACGCTGCAGCGTTTGCCACCGCCGTGGGCCTTGCACAAACCGCCCGCCTGGGCACGTCTGCCACAATCCTCGACGCTGCAGTGCTTGCCGCCGCCGTGGGCGAGACACAAGCCCCGGGCCTTGATAGATTTGCCGCAACCCTCGACGCTGCAGCGCTTGCCGCCGCCGTGGGCGATGCACAAGCCGCCGGTCAGGGCATGTTTCCCACAATCCTCGACGCTGCAGCGCTTACCGCCGCCGTGGGCGGTGCACAGGCCGCCCGCCTGGGCACTCTTGTCACAGCCCTCGACGCTGCAGCGCTTGCCGCCGCCATGGGCCTTGCACAGACCGCCGGTCAGGGCATGTTTCCCACAATCCTGGACGCTGCAGCGCTTGCCGCCGCCATGGGCCTTGCACAGACCGCCGGTCAGGGCATGTTTCTCACAATCCTCGACGCTGCAGCGCTTACCACCGCCGTGGGCGATGCACAGGCCGCCCGCCCGGGCACTCTTGCCACAATCCTCAACGCTGCAGCGCTTGCCGCCGCCATGGGCCTTGCACAGACCGCCGGTCAGGGCGTGTTTGCCACAATCCTCGACGCTGCAGCGCTTGCCGCCGCCGTGAGCGTTGCACAGGCCGCCGGTCAGGGCGTGTTTATCACAGCCCTCGACGTTGCAGCGCTTGCCGCCGCCGTGGGCGATACACAGGCCGCTGGTCGGGGCATGTTTGCCGCAATCTTCGACGCTGCAGCGCTTGCCGCCGCCGTGAGCAATGCACAGGCCACCGCCCCTGCCGGCTTTGTCGCAGCCCTCGACGCTGCAGCGCTTGCCGCCGCCGTGGGCGATACACAAGCCCCGGGCCTTGATAGATTTGCCGCAACCCTCGACGCTGCAGCGCTTGCCGCCGCCGTGGGCGATGCACAGGTCACCCGCCTGGGCACTCTTGCCACAATCCTCGACGCTGCAGCGCTTGCTCTGCCATGGCCCTTGCACAGACCGCCGGTCAGGGCGTGTTTGCCACAATCCTCGACGCTGCAGCGCTTGCCGCTGCCGTGAGCGACGCACAGATCGCCGGTCGGGGCATTTTTGCCGCAATCTTCGACGCTGCAGCGCTTGCCGCCGCCGTGAGCAATGCACAGGCCATCACCCCTGCCGGCTTTGTCGCAGCCCTCGACGCTGCAACGCTTGCCGCCGCCGTGGGCGATGCACAGGCCGCCGGTCAGGGCGTGTTTATCACAGCCCCCGACGCTGCAGCGCTTGCCACCGCCGTGAGCGATGCACAGGCCACCGCCCTGATCAGCCTTTTCGCAGTTCTCGAAGCTGCAGCGCTTGCCGCTACCATGGCGCCTGCACAGGCCGCCTGACAGGTCGCCCTTGGTGCATCCCTCGACGCCGCAGCGCCGGCCACCGCCGTGGGCTTGACACAGGCCATCGCCCTTGTCAGCTTTGCCGCAGCCCCGGACTCTGCAGCGCTTGCCGCCGCCGTGCGCGACACACAGGCCACCGCCCCGATTAGCATTGCCACAATCCCCGACGCTACAGCCCTTGCCGCTGCCGTGCTCGTGGCCACCGAGAACCCTACGGCGCTTGTCTCTGCCGCAATCCTGAACTGCTGCGCACCCGATCTTCCGACGTTTGTTCATGTGCGAGGTTTCTCTGAGCAGCAGCAGCAGCTGCTGCTGCTGCTGCGTTAGCCAAAGAAGCTGCTGCTGCTGCTGCTGCTGCTGCGTTTGCCAAAGAAGCTGCTGATACTGCTGCCTTTGCCAAAGAAGCTGCTGCTGCTGCGTTTGCCAACGAAACTGCTGCTGCGGCTGTACTTGCTGCTGATGTCGAAGCTCCAGACCGCAGGCAGAGATGACATTGATAGCATCAGCGACGAGTTCATTGAGATTATAGCGTCCCATGACCCTCCCTGCGCGCCCTCCGTCGCCGCTGCCGCTGCCGCTGCCGCTGCCGCTGCCGCTACACTTTAGACCGTTAGGTTAGGTTTAGGTAGTACCGTACGGTACCGGTACCGTACCAGTACCAGGTACCGGTACCATACCGGTACCGGTACCGGTACCCGGGCAGAGCGCTAAAGCTAATCATGGCTCAATCAATCTGCGCCATCATGACGATTTGCTCTGCCGCCTTTAGCTTGTGCGGCCAAGCTTTCAGCCCTCGCGGCATCCACACCCGTTGTGTCGCCGTCTGCTGCTGCTGCCCACCGCCGCCCGCGCGTCCGCACAGCCCAATGAATGCCAAGAAAACCCTCCTTTTTTTAAATTAACACCGTATCCATGGGAAACATGCGGTATCACTGGGGGGAATGCTCGAAACATAAAGTCTGCTGCGAGCTCTCTGACCTTGTTTCCATGCGCAAATGAAAGAAGACCTCGTGAAACCCGTGAAAGCACCGTCCGCTCGACCATCTCCAAGTGGTTGAGGAGATACGGGCGCTCGAAGGCGACTGGGACAGGCCGCCGTGAGACCCTCAGAAACCCGATTTGGAAGGCCAGGACGGCTGTCTGGGCTCGCGTGGAGCGGGGCCACGTTGGTGCTGGCTTGGGCTGTGCCCTGCAGCTCGGGCAGTGCATTGAATGTTGGTCAGTGATTCGCCTTTCAGTGCGCACGCGCGGTCGGGTTGGGTTCGTACGGCGTTGGCTGGTTGCGGACATGCCCATCGGGCGAGAGTCCCTGCGAGGCCAAGCAAGTATCAGCTTGAGATTGAACTTTGGTTTCTTCGGCCGCCTTGTTCAGCTCTTGCCCTGGGCGGTCATGGCTGATGATCTTGAACGCTACATCACGAAGCAATCGCTGCACGTTGCCCGGATACAGGCACTCTGCAACGGCAACGGCAACGGCCGTCGCGAAGACACTCTGCACCTGGCATGACCAGCCCGGTCCAGGCGACTCGACGCTGCCATCCTTGCGAGCCTTCTCGCCGGGGAGCTTCTTCTGCGTGCTCTCCGCTCTCCGAGCAGCAAAAGAAGCGCCAGATCTTGCTGACCAAGATCCCATCGTCTGGCGCCTCAAACTTCTTTGCCGCATCGCCAGGGCCCAGAGCGCCAGCTGCTCTTCCAACACGCGAGCGCCTTGCGCCCTGGACTTGCGAGCAGGCCCTGCCGATCCGGCCGCCTCGTGGTTGCGTTTTCGCTTTCCGCACTGCCCGCGCTTGCGAGCAAGCGCGATCTCAGGTGCGACGCCATCACAAGCGCAGCCGCACCGCTTGCAGTCGCTGTCGCACTCCGCGCACCGCCCGACCTTGCACGAGCACCTTCGTGCAGCAGAGCGCGAGCAGGCCAAGCCACCGACGAGCCCCAGCAGCAGCCGTTGGCGACGCACGCTTCAGGTCCACGCCAAGCGGGGGACGGGTCGAATGTTTCTGCGCCGCGCACGCACCGCCACATGCCCTCTTCCGGCTCCACCTGGTCGTGGCCTCACCTCCTCGTCACCATAGCCTCGGCCTCGGACTCAGGCTCGAACGACAGCTCGGTCTCAGCGGCCAAGCGTGAGCTGCTGCCGGGCAAACAGCTGCGCGGCCAGTTGCCAGCAGCTCGCGTGCGCGGCGGTATATCGACGCGGACGTAGACGTGGACGTAGACGTGGATGTGGGCGCTATCCATCCGCCTGTCTTGCCGCGGAGAGACCTAACGATGGCCAGCAAGCAGGCACACGCGCACCAGCTGCGTCATTGCTGGCGCTCAACTGGCAAGGCTGGTGGCGCACCTGCGCGCGGACGGATGTGGCTGTCCCTCTTGGAGAGATCGAGGCGAGGGGAGGGCACGAGATGGATGTCTTGTCAGTGTTTGAGAGGGAGCTAGCCTGCCAGCCAGCTGGTCGTCTGCGTTTGGCATGGCAAGGTCTGGCAAGGTAGCGTTGGCAGAGCGAGCTTGGCCGGCTCGGGTGAGAACTCCAGGGAGAGGATTGCTTGACTTGAATGGACGGTGCTTGTTCTCTTCGTCATCAACTTCCCGTGCTCATCTGCTGAGTTGACACCACACCGGGCGTCACGGAGGCGCTGCGCGAGTCGCTCTTCTTGACAGTCTTGGAGGTCTGCAGGACGTTTGCGCCGTGGCCCTCCTCGATGTGCCCGGTGATCTGGAAGATGATCTTGGGCAAGAAAATGCAGGCCAAAGCCCCCAGGTCGTTGAGCGCGATCACGCCCGCCTGTACGAACACGCTCGAGCTGGGGCTGTCGCTCACGATCAGCAGTACCGGAATGGCGATGAGAAGCACCTCCAGGTTGCCGAAGATGGCCACGCTGACGTACTTTGCCTCCGAGAAGGCGCTGCTCACGCCCATGGTCTTGTAGCAAAGCCAAGCGCCCATGAACAGCACCGAGAGGTGGTACAGACAAGTGATGGCCAAGAACAAGTCGCTGTTGCGGCTGTAGCAAAAGCCGACAGAATGCAGCGCGTTGCCGTGCGGGTCGCGCAGCGTCACGTCGCGGTGAAAGCGCAGCGGGTCGGTGCCAAACCACGCAGCGACGAGGGCCAGCTCCACGGCGCAGAAGGCGCCAATGATGCGCAAGATCGTCCCAGTGGACACTTTGACGTGGAGCTTGCCGCCAGCTCTCTTCTTGCTCGTAGAGTTTCTTGACGACGACGAAATGAGGATGCCAAAGACGCGGTACACGCGGAACATCTTGGCAAACAAGCTCGAGAAGCTCAGCATGAAGCCCATCATGAACAAGCTGGCGGACAGGCGGCAAGCGATGTCGGCGGTGGGATTGCCGCCCTTCGGCCCTGCGCGGGGACCCGCTTGGTCGTGGATAGCGAGCGGCAGGATGCTGCAGCTGCTGATGCAGCCCAAGGCGATGAGCAGCAGGAACGGTAGCTGCGCGGCCTTAACGATCGCGTGACTGCGCTTGACAACGGCCCAGCCGATGCACACGAGGGCGCATGTGACGTTGAAGAGTGCCAACGCGATGGCAGCCGTGTCGATGGAGAAGTCGTAGCTGTAGTCCTCGCACACCACCGTGAAGGTCACCGTCTGCTCTGTGCTGGCGCCGCTCGAGTCGGTCACGCGGAACCGCATCTCGTCGCTTGCAGCAAAGGTCCACTCGCCGGGTGAATCGGGCTTCTCTAGGCCGCGCTCCGTGCAGCGCATGGGCTCAAAGGAGAGCATCGCGCGAAGGGGCTCTTCGGCGCCGAGGACAGTGGATGCCGCCACGAGCTTGTCGCTCGACGCGCTGAGCGGCACGGAGGTATTGGCGACGTACACGACGCCGAGCGTCGGCAGGGACGCCCACGCGATCGTGAGGCGCTCGGCGTCGGCGTCCACGCCCACCAGCTCAAAGTGCACGCGGTCCTGCGTCTCGCGGAAGAACGAGTTCTGCGAGTAGCTGTACACCTCCGCAGACGGCGAGACGCTCGCCACGGGCGCGTCTGGCTGCGGTTCAATCTGCACGGTGACGACGTTGTCGGGCGACTGGCGCAGCTCGTCGCCGCCGCAGTCCGTGACCGCGTACGCAAAGGTGTCCTCGCCGAAAGCGTCCGCGTCTGGCACGTAGCGCACTTCGGTGACCCCGTCCATCAGCACGGCAGTCTGCACCTCCTTGGTGCCGGAGAGCTTGATGTAGTCGATGTAGTTCCAGTCCGGGATTGCCACCGTGTCCAGCTCTAGTCGCAGTACGCTGGTGCGGAAGGGCTCGCGGCATTGGTTCTCCTGGAAGACGTGGTAGTCCTGCCGGCTGACGGCCTCGGCGCCCTGAGTCACTTGCGGCGCACCACTAAACGTCAGCACCCAATCGTCCTCTGTGCCGGGCCTCAACGCATAGATGGCCACGATCGTGCCCGGCCCACGTGGCTGGCCCACTTGCACGGAGACCGGGAAGACCGGCTCGGCGTACTCGACCTCGATGAACTCGGTGTACGGCCGGAGCGTCGGCCGCGTTATATTGAGCTGGAAATACGGCACGGCAGCGCTGTGCTCCGTGGCGTACTCGGGCCCCATCATCTCCGAGGCCTCTGTGCTGCGGAAGGTGGCATCGGTGGTGGGGTTGCGGAACCGAGGACACCACACGCCGGTGCCGATTGGGAGCAGCGCGTCGCGCGGTACGTCGTGCGCCTCGAGCAGCGGCGCGTCCGCGGGCTGAATCGCGCACCCGGCAGGGTACTCCATCCGCTCGAGCCGACAACGCACGTAGTGGAGCTGCCCCTCCGTGTCGTACTCGTGCCGGTACAGAGGTTCCTCCACGAGGTCAAAGGTCGCGTCCAGGTCGGTCTCGGTCGCGCTGTCCTTGTTGTGCACAGCCGTCACACGGAAGAAGATCGTCGTCGTGGGGTCGCCCTGAGCGCCCTCGAGCAGCGCAATCTTGCCACGCACCTGGTCGTTGACCAGGATGGGCGCAGGCTTGCTCCCCGAGAAGCGGTCGTCCAGGTAGCACTCACTCTGCCCCTGGCGAGCGCAGCGCCCCGAGCCGATGACGTTGACCGCGTGGTACCCGCTGCTCAGTCCTGTGCCCCAGTACGAGCTCACGGCGCGCACCTTGTAGACATACTGCTGCACGAAATCCTCGCCGACGTCAAACAGCTCGAAGGGCTTTGTGATCTCGCGGTCCTGCGCAGGCTGGCCGCTCATGGCGTAGCTGGCGAACAGCCGGCCATGGCGCGGCAGCTGCGTGATGACAAGTCCGGCCTTGCCCTCGGCGTCGCTCGCCTCGAGGCTGATGCGAACGCCGTCCGCCGAGTCCTCGACGACGCGGGCCACGGCAGGCGCGCCCACTGGCAAGTCGTCGCGCGGGAGCAGGTTGAGACGCACGAGCAGCGGCTCGCTCTCTAGCCCCGAGCGCTCGGACCGAAACACGAGCTCGAACTGGTCCACGTTGAGACCCGAGACATCCGCCTCTGGCACGTAGACGAGGTCGCCGCCGACATCCTCGATAACGTCGCCAGACGCCAGCGGCTCGCCCAGCTTGTCCAACGATTCCCAGCCGACGTTGTACACGCTGCCAAACGTCGGCGCCTTGGCCAGGATCGCTGTGGCGCGCTCCCCGCTGGGCACTGCGCCCACGCGGACCGCGATGAGGCTCAGCTCGCCGTCTTCCACGCCGTTGAGCTCGAGCGGATTAGCGTCCAGCTCGGGTCGCAGGAGCGGCAGCACGTGGACGTCGTGCGCGACGCGTGGGCCGCCGCCGCTGGGCTCGAGCTCCAGCGCAAACCGCCACGTGGCATGGCTGGAAGAGGAGCCGCCAGAAGCCGCAAGCTCGTCCATCGTCGGGAGCTGCACACGCAGCGCCTGTGCACCGGCTAGGCTGGTGCCCGGTGCGGCCGGTGAGGCGGACCCGCGGCCGTCAATGACCATGAGAGTCGTCCCGTTGGAGGGCGTCGCGCTCAAGCTGACGGCGGTGAACGTGCCAAAGGCAAGGAGAGCGACGTCGATCGCGTCGCCAAGCGCGGCCTCGAGCACCGTGGGCGCGGCGGGGTTGAAGGCCTCCGCGGACAAAGGGGCGGTGCTGCGGTGGAGCACCGGCTTCTGGATGAGGCGCGTCGCCGGCTCGTCTGGCGCGTCGAACACGCTCCGATAGAGGCGACTCGGTCCGCCCGGCGCGTAGTTGAGAAGGCCGCGCAGCAGATCATACTCACGGCCTGCCGCCGTAGTTTCGTACGATGTCCTGGTCGATGCCGCACTCGGCGTTGTCGTCCGGCGTCTGCGCGCAGTGGTCCACGTCAAAGGTGTAGGCTAGTACAGCGTCCGCGGGCAGCGCGGACACGTCCAGCGGCGCGTTCATGAGAGCACGGATCTCCTCTTGGCTCAACGCGCGGCTCCAGACCGAAAGGTCGTCGATCTCGATCAATACGCTCCCGGCCTCGTTGAGCTGGGGCTCGACAGCTGCGGCTGAGTGGTACACGTGGCCGCCAATGCCCATGAAGGTTCGCGGCCCGCGTACGCTCTTCGTCTCACCCAAATCAAGCTGGCCGACAGCCTCACCGTTCATGTAGACGGTCGCCACGCCGTCCGTGTTGAGCGTGAAGCCGCAGTGGTGCCACTCGCGAACGTCAGGGCTGAGCGCGTCGTTGTACTCGAGCACGTTGAGGTAGAAGATGTCCTTGCGCGGGGGGCGTCACCATGATGAAGGGCTGCAGGAGGTTTTCGTTGAGCTCGTTGACCCACTGGAAGGAGAACTGCATCGCGGCGCGCGAGCGCGCGTAGGCACGCATCCACACCACCACGGAGATCTCCGACTCGAGCTGCGACATTCCAGGGTCGTCAAAGTCCACAAAGCCCTTCTTGAGAGCCACCAAGCTGGTCGGCTTGTTGAGCGCGAGCGAGTACCCGCGGCTTGCGGCGGCAGGTTGCTGCACAAGCGTCGCCAGCATGACGCCTACTACGCCCAGGAGCGTCGTCGCGGTCTTCTTCATCGCCCTTGTCTCTGTCGCCACGTCAAGCCGTCTTCCGCGCAAGACCCGTTGGCCTCTTGTAACTGTTCGTCGTCTCTGCTCCATGCAGCGCCCAATGGTACCTGGTATCATCCTCGTCGGTTACAGCAATGGCCACGCAAGAAGACGTGGAGCGATCGATCGACGCCGACCGACAGTGCCTCACACGCCAATCTTTGTAACTGTCCCCATCACGCCCATCCATCCATCCATCCATCCCTCGATCAAGATTTAAGAGAGCTCAGGACCGACCTGTTGTAGGTCGGACAACCGTCCGTCCGACTCTTGGCACATGTCCGATCTTGATCAATCGGTCGCTCACGAGTCTCCCTCGCCTTGACAGAAAAGAGACCTTGTTTGCCTCTTTCTATGTTCTTTTCTTCGCCCTTCGCATTGCCATTCGACACTCCTTCGGCCTCATCGAAAGCCGCCGAACCTCAAGTCGCCGGCACGAGTAACTGCCATCCCACGGAAGCCAACGGAAGGAAAAAACCGACATGAACGCAGGAGGCAGCGACGTGTGGAGTTTACGGTGCCAGTACCGGTACTACCGGTACCGGTACCGGTACACAAGTGCTGGACAAGGATGGATCGAGCAGGACCAAAGGCGGAGGAACGAGAACAAGCCTGATTATCATGACCTGCACGTCGCTCACGAGTCTACCAGCCGGCCTCTGGATCTCTGGTGAGCTCGACGCCAGGTAGTGCACTTCTCTCACAAGCCTGACGGAGGACCTGTATGATGTCGGTAGACACCTCGTGCTTGATCAGTACACGTCGCTGGAGTGTCAGCCAGCCAGCATTCTCGAGTGGCCCACGAACGAGGACGGCAATCCGCACGACAACTACCTGCGCGGCTCGGGGCTCTCGGCGAAGACGCTCGAGTGGCTTCGCGAGGCAGGCGCGCCAGGTCTCCGTTTCTACGTCGACCTTGGGGGCGGCGAGGCTGAATCAAGGCCTGGTCTGCGAGCGCTGCAGAAGCCGCGGCGTTCTGGAGCAGCGAGGCTCAAGTAGAGGTCGTGGCTGCGCCAACGGGAGCTGACCAATGACGCTGGTGCGGTTTTGTCGCGGCTGCGCGACGCCACGGAGTTTGGCATCGCCGAGACAGCAAGGTGCTCGCCAACCGCGTGGTCGCGGTACTCGAGCTGTTGTCTGGCGACGAGCACAGGGAGAGTGCTGCTCTGTGGATGGAGCAGATCAACGGACACAAGCAACGAGCAAATCAACGGACACAAGCAACGATTGTCGAAGACGAAAATGCACGGCGCCTGTTTACCACCAAGTATCGGTTGGCCGCACTTGTTACCACCAAGTATCGGTTGGCCGCACTTGCTGCCGCCGCGGCCCCGGGTGGCCGAGCCTCGACTCGCCACTCCTCTGCCCAGGTACGTAGCCACAGAGCTGGTGGAGCAGCAGAGCCCGATCGACCGAGAGTGTTGGCGAGAGACCTGGTGCAAGGACGACTTGAGGAGGATGGTGAAGCGCGCGACGCAGCTAGTCATGGTATGTGCGGCCTGGGCCTGCTGGCCTGCCGTCCGAGCGGACATGGTCGAGCGCGGCTCGGGACGGCTGCTGCTGGACAACGTGGTCTCGGGAAGCTTTTCTGGCCGACGCAAGACGTGCCCGCGACGCGGCTCACCGCGGCCAACGACACTGACATCGAGCGCCTCTGCGAGCTGCACACGGCGTGGGTGGAGGGGAGCGGCACGGTGGCGCCGACAGCGACTTGACGGCCAAGTTCCGCGGCAGCTTTGTGCTGCTCTCATTGCCGATGCTGTGCTCGAACAATTGGAGCGAGCGCATAGCCATTGCTCCGCTGGCTATCTTGAACGCCAGCGTCATCGTCTTCTCCACGCGCGATACGGTTGAGACCCTTGAGCATGAGCTACTACCACAACGGCGACAAGTACGCGAGCGTGGAATTCCTCAAGCCACTGCAATGGCTCGCCACCAACTCGGACCAGGTGGCCATCGCCCTCAGCGCCGAGATCCTCGCGCTTCCCGAGGGACAGCAGAGTCTCAATGTCTCGATCACTGTAGACCCGAACCCCTGGCAGACTGGGTTCCAGAGCCCGCTGAGGCGCGCAAGCTTTGGCATCTGCGCGGTGGTGCTCGTACTCAACTCCGCCCTCGCGGTCCGCACCTACGTGGAGCGTCAGGCCCTCAGCAAGCGCGGCAAAGCGAGCAAAACGAGCCGCTTTAGCATCCCGAACGTCGTCCTCGGCACCAACGTGAATCATCAATCTGTTTCTCGGCGTTGTCCTGGTCGGGGTGAACGGCTTTCGCATCAACGCAATCCTCGGGCTCGACGCGTGCGACTGTTCTCCACAGCGTTCCACAGCACAACAACGGCCTGCTCATTGCTCCTGGTCATCTTCTGGAACCAGCTCGTGAAAAAGTCCATTGGCGGCGCCAAGAAGGCCGGCTGCCTCCCGGACTCTGTCATCGTGGTCATTGCGGTCATTCTGGTCGCGTTGGACTGGCTAGCGGGCGTGGGCCTGCAGGCTGGCATGGTGCCTGGCCTTGTGTTCGGCATTGTGGCGATGCTCTCTGCCTTGTTTATGATTGTTTCGCTGTTCACGCTCAACAGAGCCACATGGGCTGCGCTCAAACTCATGCAGGGCTCGACTGGGTCGGCCAAATCGTCTGGTGGGGGTCAGATCGCGATCCTGGTGAAGCGCATCGCCATCCTCATTCGAATCGCCACCGTGTCGAGCTTGATCTCCGGCATCGCCACCTTTCTCTTCCCGTTCGCGATCAATGGTGATGCGACGGACAACCCGTCCACGGTGCTCAACTTTGACTTCATGATCGTCTTTGCGGACGCGATCCACCGTGGCACACAGATCCTCATTTTCTGGCCTGTCCGCGATGTCGCCAAATCCTCGCGCGTGAAGGTATCGCACTCGCAAGCTCCAGTTTCAGGTGCGCCTTCAACCGACTCCCAGCGCTACCATGTCGTGAATGCCATGCCAAATGACATGTGAAATCAGGCTTGCTCTCGTTCCTCCGCCTCTGGTCTGCTCGATCATCCTTGTCCAGCACTCCCGTACTGGTACCGTACTCGGTACGGTACCTGTATGGCTTGCACAATGTCTGGCTGCGTATCGTGAGGCTTGCTTCCATGGATGGCTGATCCGAGTGCCTAGCGTGGGATGGCTGGGAGGCCAGGTGGTTTGCCGGCAGTCGCTTGCGGTGGACTACATAGACTAGGTGCTAGCGCCGAGTTGGCGGCCAGGCAGATACAACATCGTTTCTATTGATCTGGTCAGGCGACGACACGCTTGAGGCCGTCTTGCAGCTGCTGTGCGCTGACAGAGCTGTTGTGCAGGTCTAGGCCTGTGCGCTCCCAGTGCTTTAGCAGATCGCGTAGCTCCACACGCTCTTGCCGCCGTCCAGCGTCACCGGGTCGACCACTTGTCGCCCACGACGCTTACCAGCTGGTTCAGGCTCACGTGCTTGCGGAGGCTCTGCTGCCGCTTGATCTCGGCTAGCTCCTGCCACGTCAGCTCGGCGACCACTTGGTGCCGCTGCTGCCGCTGCCACTCGGGCCACTTGGCGAGCCACGCCTCGAACTGCGCGTCCGTGATGGCTAGCGCGTCGTCCTTAGCCGCCTCCAGATCCTCGTCCGTCACGTTGATGTAGCCCGGGAAGATCATGGCCGTCGCCGCCACGGGCAGGTTCGAGCAACTCGCGCAGGTCGATCTCGAAGCGCAGGTACACGCAGACGTCATCCACCCAGCGCAGCGAGTCCACCTTGCGCTTGGCGTGCTCGTGCACGACCATGAGCCGCATCACCCTGCGCCGAGGTCCCGCAGCTGCTCGGCGCTTGCTCGGGCCTTGGCGATCTCCACGACCAGGTGCATCTGGTTGAGCGCCCACACCGGCTTGTCGCCGCACGTGTCCAGCGAGTCGTCCATCCGCAGGAGCAGCTCCTCGCGCACGTGCTCGTCGTCGCCAGACAGCAGCTCGAGCACATCGACCACGCGCTTGGCGAGCGCCTGCGTGTCTCGGCGATGCCAAACTCCTTGGCGTCGCGCAGCCGCGACAAGACCGCACCAGGTCTCACTGTCAGCTCCCGTTGGCACAGCCACGACCTCCACTTGAGCCTCGCTGCTCCAGAACGCCGCGGCTTCTGCAGCGCTGGCAAAACCGGGTCTTGCTCCAGACTGGTCGCCCCACGGTCGACGCGGAACGGAGACCTGGCGCGTTTGCCTCGCGAAGCCACTCGAGCGTCTGCGCCGAGAGCCCGAGCCGCCCAGGTAGATGTCGTGAGGTATGCGGTCTTCGTTCATGGGCCACTCGAGGAAGCTGGTGGCAGACTCTTCAGCGATGTGCACCGCTCAAGCACGAGGTGTCTACTACGTACAGATCCTCTGGCAGGCTTGTGAGTGAGGTGCATTGCATGGCATAGAGGTTCAAAGAGACCCGCAGACGGCTGGTAGACTCGTGAGCGACGTGCAGGCCTCGAGGTTTAAAAAGCGGTCCACTCGAAGGCTGTCGGGCAGACGACGTAGCGCTGTGCACCAATCGAGACGCAGAATGTCACGCACGTGCAAGGCCTCAGGAAGACGAGTGAGGGCGGTGCACGCGTAAAGGTCCAGCTGGCCACCAATGTCGGCGTAGCAGTCAGGCAGCTCGCGGATGGTTGTCCACTCGCGAAGCGCAGACCACCGCTTGGTCAATGATCTCCCGCAGCGCCACCAGAAATGCCCCCGTGTCCTCGCTGTGCTGTGCCTGCAACGCCGTGCATCGGTCCAGGTCAAGCGTGCCGCTGACGCGAAGGCTCGTCGGCAAGCTTGTCAGATTCGAACAGCCGGCCAAGTTTAAGTCGCCATCCACGTAGAGCCCGTCGGGCACGCAGGTGAGTGCCGTGCAATCTTCCAGGTCGAACGTGCGGTTGACCCTGATCAGACTAGCGGGCAAGGCGGTTAATGCCGAGCAGCCCTCGAGACTGAGGTTGCCGCCGGCGCTGACACCGTCGCGATGTTGGTCAGGGCCGAGCAGCCATTGAGCCAGAGATGGCCGCCAGCGGTGAGGCCCTCGCCCAGGCTGGTCAGCGCAGAGCAACCACCGAGGCTAAGGTCGCCGCCGACGCCAAAGCCATCGGGCAATTGTTTGACAGCATCCCACCAGCGAGAGAGAGCCCGGCTTGGGCCCCAGTATCGCCAAAATCTGCTCAAAGAAGGCGCCCATGTCGCCACGGTGCCGGTCCTGCAGGGCCGAGCAGCCACCAAGATGGAGATGGCCGCTGACGCTGAGGCCTTCCCCCAGGTTGGTCAGGGCCGAGCAACCGTAGAGATTGAGCTTGCCGCTGACGTTGAGTCCGTCACTCAGGCTGGTCAGGGTCGAGAAACCCTCGAGATCGAGGTCGCCATCAATATATCCGAGCGGGCGGCTCGTCGCGCAGCAGCAGATCGCGCGCCTCCTCCGGCGGCAGACATATTACCGTGTCTTGCTCCTGCTGTTTGCTGCTGCCGCCGCCGGTGGTCGTCCCCCGCCATCGTGTTGCAAGCCCTGCTCTGCCTCCCTCTCCTGCTGCTTCGTTTGTGATGTGAAGATTACTTACGCCGAGTTAACAGCGTAAGTTAAGACTGGTCGCGAGGTTGACAGCAAGCTAGAGTTACCCAACGCCCACTTCGATGCCGAGTGGGGCTGCAGGAAGCACAGGCTGCCACCGGTATAAACCGAGGTCTTGCGCATGTGCCACCGCAGGTGGGGCGAGCGGCTCCTGGGTCGCCAGGAGCGCGCGCAATAAGTGCCGCTGGTGCTGGAAGATCGTCTCCACGAGGAGGCGACGGCTGGCAGCTTGGCCGTCGAGTTGGTGCTTGTCGTAGTAGTCGCGCCACGATGCGGCGGAGTGCGGGCCAGTCGCCGGCCGTACCACCTGTTGATGTGAGTATCGGTACCGAAACGGTACGGTACCGGTACCGTACCGGTACCGGTAGTACAGATCGGTACCAGTGCTGTACGTTTCCTGTCAAGCCAGAGGCATAAAGGCTCATGGCTAACATAAACCCTAGAAGTTTCTGCCACCTGCTTATTTCCTTATCAAAACAAAGTGTATGACTTTTTGAGACGGTCGAGTCTAAATATTTCAACAGCTCGCATTTCGATCATCCTTGAACTTTCAAAACGCTGGAGCGCCCGAGGCCCAACGCGCACCGATCGCGACAAAGGAGGAGGTGTCGAGGCCGTAGCGTCACCTCTATTGGCCACATGGGAGCTCACAGCCCCTCTCTTGGCTTCCACCAAGAGGACGAGCATGAGCAAAAACATACTCTGCTTGCCTTATTTAGTGCAACAGTTACCCGCACCAGCGTATTTCATAGGCGCCAAGATGAATTTTACGTTTTCCAAAATTAAAAACCCCGCGCATCAGTATGAATGACTGGGCTTTACAGGAAACGTACAGCACTGGTACCGTACCGGTACCGGTACCGTACCGTACCGGTACCGGTACCGGTACGGTACCGGTACCGTATGGTACCGTTTCATGGTACGTACGTACGGTACCGTACCGTATCATGCACCCATGCACACAACCCTAGCAACCTGCGGAACGTAAATCTAACCGAACCTAGCGACGTGAACGCAAACCCATGCAACCATCCCTCGCAACCTGCGGAACGCAAATCTAACTAAACCTAGCCACATGAACGCAAACTCCCAACGTAACTTGCGGAACTTAAATCTAACCAAACCTCTAGTAGAGGGTATCGTCGGACGTACGCACGACACGAGCAGTGGAGACGGGAGCGAGCAGACGACCGAACCCCAGCGACATGTCGCCAAGACCACCCAGGGCGATGACGCGCTATTGCGTCGCACTGCTCCGAGTCTCGGACGGCGCCCAAGCGGTAGACTTTTGTCGTGACCCAGCCAACCACGTTGACTGCGTCCTGATGGACCTCAACATGCCACGCCAAGTCCGCGCCAGAGTCCAGGTACTCGGCGGCCACGCGACCTCCAATCAACCATCCTCCTGACCTGGCAAGAGGCGAGGCGAGAAGCCCTCGCATGTCACACAGTCCATGCTCTCGAGTTTTTTTCTCATTCTTGCTTTGTCAGAAGCATTTGTGGCGCTTGTAGTGAGAGAGAGCGAAAATTGGGGGCCTCATGTTGCGGCCAACCACACTGTCTACGAGGGGCCTCTTCTCTCGCTGGTGGCGGGTCTCGGCGGAAACGACAAAGGACAGGCTAGCTGAAGCTTGAGCTTGCTTTGGGCAGCTGGACGGCCGTCTCCCGGATCAACGACCCGTGTTGCAGGCGGAACCCGAACCCAGACAAATGCTGCGGGCCCGCGGCGCAGCGCTGCTGCCGAAGGCCTGCGCCGAATGCTACCGGCGGCGCGCCAAGTGCGTGTTCGAGCCTGGCGAGACGACCTGCACGCGATGCTGCCACTTGGAGAAGCGGTGCCGGCCCCGCGTGGTGCGGCGCGAGCGCAGCGACTCCAAGGAGGGTATCCAGAGGGGCGTGGCCGCATCGATGATCAAGCTGACGGCCGTCGACAGCGACGCGGGCCAGCACCTGGCCTGCGCGCGCTCAACTTGGGCAAGCTGATCACGATGCAAGGCTTTTCCGAGGCTCCGCCGGCGCTGAGGCACATGGTTTGCGCCATGATGCTCGTCGCCGTACGCAGCGGCAGCGCTCACCGCCTGCACGCAGCGGCCTGCGCCGCTGCGGTGTGGGGTGCTGACGTCCCATTTGAATGGCTCAGCAGCCCGCCAGAGACGAGCAAGCCAGAGTGCCTCGACGCCTTGACGGCCTACGTAGAGGATCGCTGCCTAATCACGCCGGAGCAGGGCGCGTGCTTTGTGTACCGGATTGACTGCGGCCAGTGCGACGTGCGCACCAACGCCACCTTCGAGGCGCACTTTCTGACGCTGCGCGAGCTGGTTGACCGGCTCGCCCACGGCGGGTCGCTGCTCTTCGACGCGTGGCACTACTTTCTCGTGAACCAAGAGGAGGCGCACGCCTTCCTGAAGGATTTCCTGCTGCTCAGTATGAGGCGGCAGCGGTTCCGCGTTGCAATGGCTCGGTAGGCTGGCACCACGACGCGCGCGCGCGTGGACCTCATGGACGCCTCGGGACGCTACTACACTGCGTATGTCTGTGCGGCTGGCGCTGCCACGGAGACCGCCTGCGTGCAGGGCGTGAGCTTGCGCGGCCTCTGTCCGGGCAGGAGCTGCTGGACCCCGCAGAGCACCTAGGACTCGTGGAGCACCATGTCCTCCTAATCGTGTACGCCGCCAATCAAGCGTTCCGGACACGCTCGACCCGACCGTCACGGCATCCTGGGTCACGCCAAGGCTGCCATCAAGGTAGCGGAGGAGGAAGAGGAGGAGGAGAAAGATGGCGCGACGACCTCGCGCGGCGCGTCGAAGGCCTCGAGACGGCTTCAGAACCCAAACAAAAGCATGAGTAAATGCGTTCCGCAAGAAAAATCTGACGGCTGGAGTTCACGTTCGTGTTTGTTTGTTCGGTTTCGTTTTCTCGCCTTGCAATGGCTCGTGACGACGTGTGATCCAGTGCGTCCAACACGGTCTCTTTTGTCGGCGCGCCTGGCCTCCTCAGCAGACTACCGCATCTCAGGCTCGCTCGGGGCCTCGCTCGGGCGCCGCTCGCCGCTCTCTCCACTTGGCCCGAGAGATAAAAATAACCGAAAGGAAGAAAACAATTTGTTGCTTGGGTCCACCATCATCATTGCGTGACAAAGTTGAGTTGGAACCATCTCACGAGGCGAGCAAAGGTCGACTGGCCGCGCGCGGCTTCGCGCTCAGCTTCGCGCTCGGCCGACCTGAGGGCAGCGAGGAGGCGGCGCGCCGAAAGCTGTTCGTGGTCAGCCACAGCAATGAAGATTTTGTTGAGAAACGACGAGGGCCCCTTTGGCGACCACCTCCCACTCCGCGAGGGTACTTGTTGTAAAGCTTCTTGTCCTTGTCAATGCCCGAAGACAGGGCCTCGGGCAGCGGCGCGAGCGTCTGCATTGGGAACACGTGCGTCACGTGAAAGTAGCCCTTGAACCACTTGATCAGCTCCTTGTGCGCCTTGTTGAGGTCGTCGACAGGCTTGACGAGCCTCTTACCACTAATGCTCGTGACCAGCGGAGCGTGCGAGGCGAGGATCACGGCGAAGGGCGGGTAGCGGTGCAGCGTACCCTTGGGCACATCGCTGCCACTTGAAGGCGGGCCGAGCATGCGCATGACCTTGGTGCGCATGGCGAAGTACGCGTCGCTCCCCTGTCCGGCGTCAAAGGCTTCCTGGATCTCCTCCAGCTGAAGGACGAGGATTCGCATCCCAAAGGGCAGCGGCTTGTTGCGAATGTTCTTGTAGGCGCTCACCGCGGGCCGGGTGTCGTGGAAGACGAGGCGCGCGACGTTCTTCTCGCTCAGGTCGGCGTACAAGCCCTTGTCGACGTGCACCACGCTCTGCTCACCCTCGCTCAGGTTCGCGTCAAAGTGAACGTCCTTGAGAAAGGTGGACATCTTCCGGGCGGGCGACTCGTCGTCGCACCACTCCACCGCGCCGTGGGTCACAAAGGCCTCTGCGTTGCCGTTCATGGCCTGGTCAAAGGTGAAGAGCACGGAGCTCTTGCCCGCGCCCTCGGGGCCGTACAGCGTGAACGGCACGGTCAGGACCCGCCCGGGGCGCGCCACTTGCGCCTGGATGAGCGCGGCCTGCGCGAGCGTGTCGGCCGCCGCGGCGCTATCGTCGCCGCCGCCGTCGCCGCTTCCGTTGGGCTGCGGGTCGATGCCCATCGACTCCACCGCCTGTTCCATAGTGACGCACTCGACGGGGACCTCGAGTCCTTGGCCCAGGTCGAACATGACGTCAGTGCGATAGAGGTCGCTGCGCTTCAGGAACGTGCGCCGGTGGGCGGCTAGGCCCGCGAGGTTGCGCCGCGCGCCGTTGGCTCGGTGCGCGAGTGGAGTCTGGTACTCTTGGACCACGTCAAAGTCCGCCTTGGAAAAAAAGGTCACCTCGATCGTGGTCGAGGCGGCAAACTCGGTCGATGCGGAGGTGGAGCGGCCCAGGCCGATTATTTCGCCCAGGTCCGCGCTGGCGGCCTCGAGGTGCGCGTCCTTAAAGGTGTGCGAGAACTTGATGGTCAGCGTGTCGCCATCCAGGTCTCGGCGCTTCCGGACATCTCCTTGATGACCACCGGTTCGCAGAGCCCGGGGCCGCGCCGATAAAACCATTGAAATCGCGGATCGTCCGGCTTGGCCGGCTTCACGTGGGGCTTGTAGGCGGGCCGCTCGCGAGCCAGGGTCATCGAGGTCGCATTGTCGCTCGACGAGGAATTCTCCACGTTGAACTCGGCTGAGACCGACGCGGGCACCGCCTCCGCCGTGGGGACCGACAGGCTGGCGTTGGCCGAGTTGCCGGCCTCGCGCGCGCCGTGAAAGTCCTGACTGATGAGGATCGTCTTTGCGCCCAGGTCCGTGAGCACCGTCAGCGTCTCGTTCACGCGCGCGACGTTGTAGGCATCCGCGTACTGGTGCGCGTCGACGTACCGCCCCGTGGCGTGCAGCATCTTATAGAGCTTGCCTGCGACCCAGCCGCCCTGGGGCTCGCGACCGTCAAAGGTCTCGTGGAAGGCCGCGTGCTTCTCGGTGAGCTCGATGGGGCCGTCCAGGGGGCTGTGGTCAGCGTCGAGCGTGATCGACGTTGGGTAGACGCTGCTGACGTGCGATGGGGCTCTGCTCTTGGCCAAAGCGTCGCTGGCCTTGCTGAAGTCGCGGTCCTCGACGATCAAGACAAACTCGGGCAGCTCGGTGTTGACGTCGCAGGTTCGCCAGATCTCGAGCGTGTCGGTGGTGGAGGCGCCCTGATTGCCGCCCCGCCCGCGTCGTCCGCGTCCGAGACTCCGCCGCAGCCGCGCTCGCATTGCGCGACTGTCGCTGCAGCTGCCATCGTGAGGGAAGTTACGTTTGGTTAGACTTTCCGTTCTTCAATTCGAGAATAGGTTAGGTCGCACCCCCGTGCCATCTCGCGTCATCTTACGTCATCACTCTCACACACGCAAGTCCAGCTCGATGAAAAATGCGAACACATAGAACCAACTAGTCTAAACTATAACAAAATGCGTTCCGCACGTCCACCGATCACACCGCGCCACTCGCTAGCGAAACGCTTTTCGTTTTTCTCAGTATGCTTGCGCCCTATGTGAAAGAATGTTCCCGGATTTCACCACTGGAACTGGTCAGCAGGCGGTTGGAGGGCGAGGGATGGCGCGCGAGGCCAAGGCCGCGGGCAGACGGCCAGCGACGCGGGCATCATCCGCTGCGTTGGCCAAGAAGCGCAAGATAGTGCAGCGACATGACAACTCGTAGCGGAGCCATGACACAACTCGCAGCGGAGCCGTCGACGAGGGGGATGAGGCGGCGGCGTGAGCAGCAGTGGATGCAATAGCGACATTGGGGCAGAGGCCGCAGCCACGAGCCGGCAGCTGGTGCTCATTGCATGTGACATAGGGTTCCTCACCGGAAGCCGGTGTGATGAGCTCGCTCCGCCGTCGATGGCGGCCTTCCGCCCCGACCAGCACCTCACTCTTCGGCGCCTGCACTGGCGTTGCTCGTCCCCGCACGCGCCACCACCACACGCCGTGCTCATCCCGCCGCCGCAAACCACCAAGACGCGCAACCACCAAGACGCGCGTCAACGCCGCGCCGCTCGCACCGCCCGCCGCTGGTGCGGCACTCGCATCCACAACAGGTGTCCCCGTCCAGGCCCAGCCTGGCGACCGACCATGCCCTGCCCACCTTGACAGCTTCAGGGTCCTTCGCAAGCCGCCGCTTCGCCATGGGCTCCGCCATGGGCGCATGGGCGGGGGCTCCACGCTTGGGACGGGAGGACATGGGGGCTTGTCTGTTAAGTTACCGTTACGGTTGTTGCAGCCCGTACCTCACCCGTCGTAGCTCACCCCACCCCGCACCCCTTGCGCCCGACCTTTGGTGCCAACATGCCTTGCGCCCTTCTCCGTCGACTAGTCGAGGCCAAACATCGAACACCCTGTTTCCTGTAACTTTATGAGCCACACATGGTGTCCCCTACTGTCAATCGGTCGTCGTCAGGTCGACGACGCTGTTGGTCGCTGGTGGTGCGGCAGCGCTGCGGCGCGGCGGCGGCGGAGCTGCGGTAGCGCGGCGGCGCGGCGGCGGCGAGACCCGAAAGCTCTCCAGGATTGCCTCGGCGATGTCGAGCCTTGCTGCGCGCAGGTCCTGCTCGGCGTCGATACTGTTCAGCGCCGCGATCACTGATTCTCTCGTCGCGTCGCGGTCTGCGAGCTGACCACGGCAGACCGCCTGGCATGGTGACGAGCCAGACGCCGCAGTTGACGGTATCACGCTGGATGCCTTCGTCGTCGCCGCCGCCGCCGCCGCTGGGCCGTGCCTGAGCCCAATCATGGGACCCGAAGTTCCAAGGCGCACCTGGTGGGCCCGGCGGGTGCACAGAGCGCAGAATGATCTTCAGCGCCTCAATCTCACACTCGGTCTTGCGCGCGCCCCATCGGGTCTGCCGCGATAACGACGCGTTGGCGCGGGAGGATCGCGGCCAGGGACCAGTGGTCGCATCGTTTCGAGGACACGGCATCGACCAGCGCTGCGCCCGCGGTTTTGTGCACGGGCAGGAGGACCGCGCGCGGCTTCTTCCCCGTCAGCGCAGCGGTCACGGCGGACGGCATACCGAACACGATCGCCGACGTTAGGTACTCGGTCTTGCCCACGAACACGTCTATGCCTCGCTGCTCACAGGTCTGGTTGAGCAGCTCGACCATCGCGTTGATGACATCGCCCGAGAGCCACCCGCCGTTGCCATCCACGGGCAGCAGGTCGATCAAGGCCTCCTTGTGGATGGTGTACGCGCCTCTCTCGCCGTACCGCGCCACGACATCCTTGTACTTGAACGCTTCGAGGGAGGCCGCGCAGTCTTGCACGGCTCTCGCGATATCTCTAGGCTTGCGCGTGCCGCCGCCGCCGCCGCCGCGCCTGCTGCACTTGAGTACGTTGACTGGGCTGGCGCTGTCTCTGATGGCGGCGTTGGACTCTGCGGCGACACCGCTTCTGGATGGATGCTCGGTCTTGCGGGCGCGCCAGCTCTGAAGCCGCTCACCATGTCGCTTGCGGAAACCAAACCACCACTTCCACGAGCCGTGAAAGGGCGCATAGTCTCCTGCCGCGCGCAACAGCTCCTCAGCCTTGACGACGATCTCTGCGACGCGCGGGACTCTGCCGCGCCCGCCCGCCTCGAGGATCCACTCCAAGAGCTGGTCCTCCATGGTCTTGTCCATGCGATGCGAGCCGTGGTGCGAGAGGATACTGGCGGCGTCGGCGGCGGCGGCGGCGCACGAGCCGGTGCCTCCGACGGCGGCGTGCTTTTGCACCTTTCTCGCCCTGGCGAGCAGCAGCGTGTGGTCGATGTTATACTTCTTGGCCACGGGTCGGAGTCCCTTGAAGCGCGACGAGTCGGTGTTCATGCCTCTAAGCTCCTCGATGGCCTCGGCGAACCGCTTTGCGTCGTCCGGGTTGTACTTGAGCGTACGGTTGGCTCGGCGCGCAACGGGCCGTGTGCCTGCTGCCGCCGCCGCCGCCGCCATCACCGCTCGGCGTTGGGCTCTTCTTGCGCAACGACGGCGACGACGACGGTGCCTTGCCTTCGCCTCCATGTGCCTGACGCGTTTCTGGACCAGGCGGCGTGCAGAGGCCAAACGCACCTTGTCTCGCTGCGCTAGGATCTCACGCGCTTGGCGTGCATAGTCAGCAATCCGAGCTTGCGGGCTAGTGCAGCCGGCCTCCTACCAGGCCTCTTTGGCACGACGCCCGCAGGGTTCGCCGTGCTCGCCTTTGCGGCAGTGGTTGCGCCTGATGCGGTCACTGTCACTACCGGCGCCCACACTCGCCTCCTCCTCTTCGGCCCTTTGTCCAGCCTCTTCCGAGAGTGTCGCCAATGCGTCGGCTGCCGCCCGCGCCGCCACCGCCTCCTCCCCCTCTGAATCCTCGTCGTCGTCGTCGTCATCGTCGTCGGCGGCGGCACTGCCGCGAGATGCGTGGTGATGCTGCTCTGTCTTGCGCTTCTTGGCCAATGCAGCGGATGTTGACCGCGTCACTGGCCGCCTGCCCGTGTCGCTGGCCTCGCGCGCCATCCTCTTCACACTGAGATATGTCGATGAAATCCAAGAACATTCTTTCATGCGGACCAAAGCTCCATAAAAAGCGTTCCGCTGTTATCATGCCAGTTCGCGTTCATGTTGGCTACCCCAAAGCAGCCATTTGCCGCGACCACAGCTCGAGCGTAGCGAGCTTTGACACGGCGTCCTGGATCTCGGGCGACGGCACGCAGTTCGCCGGGCCGAGGAGGCAGCTCTCCAGGGCGGCGCAGTAGCGCTCCGCTGTGGTGAACTGGTCGGGCTCGTCCCCGAGCTGGTAGGTCTCGTGCGTCGGGCGCCCGGCGAGTCTGACGGCGATGGTCTCCGACCGGGCGCCGGGGACGGGGCCGCCGATAGAGCACCGCACGTGCGAGGCGCCCTCACCGCGCCCGGCGCGCAGCTCGAGGACCAGAGGCCAGTCGCGGGACACGGCGGTGACGGGCAGCAGCGCGCGGAAGACGGTCGCGCCGAGTTACATGCGCACCACGGTGAGCCCGTCCACCAGGAAGGCGCACGGCGCGCGGGTGGCCTCGGTGCAGGCGGCGCTGTACTTGACGTGGCTCTTGGTGAAGGGACTCAGCGCGTTCGCGAACTTGTGCAGCGCGAGGTCGTTGCCGCGGAGGTCCAGCACCGAGTGACCGCCGAGGGTGAAGAAGGTCCCCGTGTCGCGCGTGAACCTTTGCGAGCGTCTCCTGATCGACGTGACCCTCCTCTCCGAACGCGGTCGCTGCCCCGGCGCCCAGGAGGTACCCGGTGCGCCTCTTTCGGGTCCGCCACGAGCTCGACGCCGTGACACGAGCGGAACGCGACCTCGAGCCCCGACCAAGCCGGGTCGCACAGCAGGAAGATCTTGGTCGGTCCGCCGCCAGCCGCTTCGAGTTGCGACATTGTGGCGCCGCGACAAGTTGCTCGCACAGCCAGACAGCCAGACAGCCAACCAACCGGCCGATCGGCCGACCGACCGGCTCGGGTTATGTAACGCCATGGGCTGCGCACGCGCCGGACTGGCTGCAGGCGGGTCGGTCGGGCGGGCGGGCCATGGACTGGCTGCTCACGCGCTGCGCACCCGCCTGGCTGCTCACGCGCTGCTCACGCGCCGGGCTGCCCATCGGAGAAGCGGTCAAGCTGCTCACGCGCTGCTTACGCGCCGGGCTGTCCTCGGCTGTTTACCTTTTGGACAGCTGGTGGAGATGGCACGACCCACCATCTCTCTTCCGCAAAGCAGACCCCCAACCCGGTAAACCCGCAACGCCAAGCGACGCAAAGGCACCAATACTCCTTCCAACAACATGGGCAAGAAGCGGTCATCTCGATCATGGGCAAGCGCTGCGGGCCTAAGAACCACAAGGCCGCCGAGATGCGGAGGCGCGAGCGCGCGGCCTTCTCGACAATTTACGTCGCTCGTGACGTCAAGGCGGTGTCGGTCCCCGTGAAGCGGGCGGCCAACCGCATGATGGCCAATGGCACTTCTTCAAGCACTTCATCACCGACATCCAGAAAGACTGGAAGTGCAAGGTTGACACCGGTGCGATCACGTTCCTCTGCCCGGGCTCGACTTGGCACATCATGGAGCGCAAGTTCGTCCCGGGCGACGCAATCTTCGAAGGCATGGAGCTGTGGGAGCACGGCGAGGGTCCCGAGACCTCGGAACTTGCCCGTTGCGTGCGCATGGCCTTGGACCGCACCTCCGATTTCTTCGCGCTCTGGCATGAGGACCGCGCCGAGCGCATTTGCCAAGACATGATGCTCAACAACTGGGAAGTTTTCACGTTACACCCTTTGATTTTGCAGCATCTTGCGTCTTTCAGCGCGCCAGCGGCATTGAGGGTCCTTGGTTCATGAAGTGCGCACGGTCGCTGTCCATCGCCGGGAGCCTGGTGAGGAAAGACATGCGCTCGAGGAGGGTCTTGAACTCACCGCCCTGCCTGCTAAGCTCTACCTCGAGGGACGAGACGCGGTCCATCGCGGCGTCCAGCTCCCGATTGACGTACAGCGTCTCGCACTTGCGGTCCTCGAGCTGACTTTCGAGCGCCTTGATCCCGCTCTCCATTCTTCACGGAGCGCCTTAGAGACGCTGCCGGCGGGCCGTGTGGACGAGGCCAAGGGTATCGCGCTGCGCTTCCCGCGCTTCATGCGCATCCGCGACGACAAGTCCTGCGAGGACGCCACGTCCGCCGCGCAGGTGGCGGAGATGTACCTCAACCAAGCCAGCGTGGCGGCAGCGGCAGCAAGCCGGACAACAGGGACGACTTTTTCTGAAAGGGGCTACCACGCGTCGTCGCAGCCTTGCTCGAGGAGGCGCTCGAGTCGTGCCTCCTCGTGGCGCATGGCCGGGCGTCGTACTCGGGCAAAATCGCGGCGCGCCCAAAGTCAATGACCTTGACGCGTTGAAGCTCGGCGTCAACGACAAAGTTCCGCAGCGCCACGTCTTGATGAAGGACGCCCTTCTCGTGCACGGCTCGAAGCGCCTCTAGAGCAGACTTGCGCGCCCACTCGGGGATGGTTCTCCCTCCCGCTACACCTCGGAAGGCGTGCTCGAGGTCCTCACCCTCGTAACTTGTCACGATGATGTCGGCCACGCCGTACGGCCCCATGTGCAGCACGCGCGGGATGACGGTTCCCTCGAGCTCCGCGAGCCGCTCGAGCGCGTCCATCTCGCGCTCAAAGCTATCAATGGCTTCCTCCTCGACCTCCTCGTCCGTCTCGTCCTCGTACCACATCCTGGTCTTGACGACCATGTCCTCGCCGTGTGCGGTGCGACGCGCGACGCGCGCGAGTCGACCGACCGTAAGACCTCCACGTCGCCGTCGCTACCCAGTCCCGGTATGGACAGACTCCGCCGCGCGGTGGGAAATGGTTTGCCTTCATCGCCTCCGCCGCCCCTGGCTCCGCCCACGTTCCGTGGGTAGCGCCACCAGCGCCCTCCTCCCACCGGCGCTGGAAGGGGCGCCACGCTCCCCGCCGACCAACGCCTCGAGCGCGTTGGCGTCGGCAATGCGCTGCAAGAACTCGCGCTCGTACCACGTGGTGCCCACGACGACGTTATCGGCCACCGCCAGCGAAGGCTCGTCGACCAAGCGCTTCAGAATTGAATAGTAGGCGAGCTTGGTTGACTTGAGCCCGTCGTGCACAGCTTGGCGCGGCGAGCTCGCGTACAAGTTGCCCTTGCCGTCCCACTTGAGAAACCACGTCGCCACTGTCGTGCTAAGGACGCCGAAGCGGATCTTTCTCCGCACCATGTAGGTGAAGATCTGGCAGATCGGATAGGCGGCCCCCGCGACGACGTTCCAAGAGGCCTCCTCGTCGGTCACGTCGTCGGCGTCTCTTTCGGTCGATGAACTCCTCGCCTTCTTTGCCTTCTCCTGGGCGACCTTGTCCGGCGCTCGCTCGATCACCATCCTCCAAAACTTGGGAAGGTTGTACACGTGGACCTTATCGACCTTCTTCTTGCCCTTCTTGCCCTTCTTGCCCTTTTCGTCCTCGTCACCCAGGGATGGGTCCACCGGGAAAAGGCCGGACGCTTTGTGCTCGTGGCGCAGTGCTAACGTCATGTTACGCGCCTCCAAGCTCGCCGCACTGCTCGCAGTTGCCCTCTTCTTGATGAACATACTCGCGAAGCGACGACCTAGCGAGTTGCGAGGAGCGTTCTCGTCCTGAACGAGCCAGTCGTAGTCAGCGCGGTGCCCTTGGGAGTCGCTGGCCTCTTCCAGGAGAACTACGTTGCTCCCCAGGTCAGAGTTGTCGCGCAAGGGCGTCAACGCGATTGTGGAACGCGCTGCTTAGGCCGGCCTCTCTCACCAAAAGAGACTCGACTTCGTCATCGGCCGGCGTCCTGGCTGCCTCGAAAACGACCCGAGGGACCTTTGGCTCCGTCAGTTTCGCGTTCGCTGCCAGCGACATTTCCTCGTCGAACTTGTCCCAGGGCAGAACATCGGCGGGCACGATCGTGCGAACGGTGTAGTGCTCCTTGGCCAGGCTGCTCATGCCAGTCACGCGCGCGGACTTGGTGCGGCGGCTGACTTCGCTGAAGGGCACATTGCCCTCTTTGCTAAATATCGGGTGCTGAAGCGCCTCACCGAGCGGAGGGAAAAGGCCGTCGCGCTCTTCCTGCAGCCGCGCCGCGCGCGCGTCCGATTGCGCCGCGCGGGCTTGAGCTTCCGCGAGCTGGCGGCGGAGTGCCTCTACCTCGGTTTCAGCGCTGCGCTTGGCGGAGATCTTGGCGGCGATCCTCTCCTTGTTCTCACCGCTGGCGCCGAGTTGAGTGTTGCCCATCGTCTCCCTCGTCTTCCCCTCCTTCGTGCGTGGCTTGTCTGGCTTTTGCGGAACGCAGTCGCAATCAGTTTCTCGGGTTAGGGCAAAGGTTTAGATGTTGAGATCAGGACGCGGACCATTCTTTTACTCTAGTCTAGAGATTTTTTCAGAATGACCGGTCTGCGTTCGGGTCTCACACAGTGTTGGTGAAAACTGGGTTGTCTAGGGTCGGCTGTGCGAAAAACGAATGAAATGCGTTCCGCAACTCACCCTAGTCACTTTCAGATTGTTCGGAGTCTGCGTTCGAGTCGGCATGATAATGACGTGTGATGACGTCACCGATCCAGTCCGCGGAGAGGAGAGGGAGAGATGTCGCGTGGCGGCGGCGTCTGCTTCGGCGGCGGCGGCGGCGGCGGCAGCGGGCGGCGGGGAGCGCCAACGGACTCTGTACAGCGATGAAGCGCGCGCCCGGGAGCGAACTGGTGGACGAAGCGGAGGCCAAGAAACCTCGCGAGGACGCGCGGACACGCAACACGAGGTCCACCGCCACGTGGCGCACTGCGGCAGATGTATCGTGGGACCGAATCGCCGTCATGTTGGGGAGGAAGCTGGCGTCGGAGCAGCCCGTCGGCCCGCTGCGCACGGCTGAGCATCTGATGGATCTGCTGTCAGGCGAGTGTCCGCACTCGAGTCCCTGGGACACGCTGTCGCTGGCCTGTTGGAACGGGTTCAAGGGTGTCGCTGAGCTGCTACTGGACGAGGGCGCATCTGTGGACGCGAAAAACAAGTTTGGCAGCACGCCGCTGCACATGGCATGCAAGAGGGGCCACGAGTGTGTCGCCGAGCTGCTACTGGACGAGGGCGCCTCTGTGGATGCGAGAAACAAGTTTGGTGGCACGCCACTGCACGTTGCCTGTAAGAATGGCCACAAGGGCGTCGCCGAGCTGCTTCTGGACAACGACGCTGATGTGCACGCAGCAACCAAGAAAAACTTACAAGCACTTCATATCGCCTGTCGTCACGGCAACGAGGACGTCGCCAAGCTACTGCTGGCCAGGGGCGCTGATGTACACGCGAAAACCCTTCTCGGCAGCACGCCGATGCACGTGGCCTGCCAGAAAGGCTATGCGGGCGTCACCAAACTGCTGCTGGACAACGGCGCAGATATGCTCGCGAAGAACGAGAATAGCACGCCGATGCACCTGGCCTGTTGGTTCGGCCACGAGGGCGTCGCGAAGCTGCTGCTGGACCGCGGCGCCGATGTGCGCGCGAGAAGGAACAACGGCTGGACGGCTCTGCACTGCGCCTGCTGGAACGGCCACTTGGGCGTCACCGAGCTGCTGCTGGACAACGGTGTCGATGTGCACTGCGGCACCGAGAGTGTTGACAAGCCTTTGCTCTTGGCCTGCGAGCAGGGCCACGAGGACGTCGCCAAGCTGCTGCTGGACAGCGGCGCTGATGTGAACACAGGGGGGGTGAATTTGGCCAGACGCCGCTACACGGGGCTTGTCAACACGGTCGCATGAGCACAGCCATGCTGTTGCTGGACCGCGGCGCCGATGTGCACGCTAGAACCCGGAGTGGCGAGACGGTGCTGCACTGGGCCTGCAACAATGGTCACGTGGGTATTACCAAGCTGATGCTGGACAGAGGCGCCGATGTGCACGTGAGAAACCGGCACGGCGAGACGGCGCTGCACTGGGCCTGCGGGGACGGCTTGGAGGATGTCGCCAAGCTGCTGCTCGGCAAACGTGCTGATGTGCGTGCGACCACCGACTGCGGCGGCACGCCGCTACACTGTGCCTGTGAGAACGGTCACGTGGGCATCGTCAAGCTGCTGCTCGGCAAACGCGCTGATGTGCGTGCGACTACCGACTGCGGCAGAACGCCGCTACACTGCGCCTGTGAGAACGGTCACGTGGGCATCGTCAAGCTGCTCCTGGACAACGGCGCCGACGTGCGCGCGATCACGCAATGCGGCAGCGTGCCACTTCACATTGCCTGTTGGTATGGGGCTAGGGCATTGTCAAGCTGCTGTTGGAGAGTGGCGCCGCCGCCGACGTGAACGCGAAGACCAAATGCGGCGACACTGCGCTGCTCTTGGCCTGCTCACTCGGTTTCAAGAACGTCGTCAAGCTGCTGCTGGACCGTGGTGCCGATGTGCACGTTAGAAGCCGAGATGGCGAGACTGCGCTGCACCTGTCCTGCTCGCGCGGCTGCAAGGGCGTCGCCAAGCTGCTACTGGACAACGGCGCCGACGTGCGCGCAAAGAACGAGCGCGGCAACACACCGCTACACATTGCCCGCGAGCGTGGCCTCTCGATCATCACCAAGCTGCTGCGAGACCAGGGCGCTGAGCGAGATCGCGAAGAGAGCGAACGAGTGACATGAGGTAGCATGCCGCGTTTCGGAGCGCAACAAGGCGCTGGTAGTCGTGCTCCCGTCGAGCCAACCCCAGAGGCGGCGAGACCCGCTCGCCCGCATTGTCGCCTTCAACCAGACCGACCACAGCTCGACCCTTGACAGCGAGACAACCACGGCCCAATCACTGCAGAGGAGGCCGCTGGCCTGGGCGTGGGCGCCATTGTGGGCATCGCCGCGGGCGCGCTTGCTGCCGTGGCCGCCACCGCCTTCTTCGTGCGCAAGCAGTCCAAGCCCGCTGGCCCAGCCGCGTACTACAAAGGCCGTCAAGGTTGCCTCCTTAGCTAGCGACAACCCAGGCTACGGCCTCTATCACTGGCCGGCGCGCAACAACGCTGCGACCGCTTGCTCATGGCTCGAATCGAAAGCGGGCAACAAAACAAGTCTCTTCCTGTAGCGCTCCAATTGCGCTCCACACCAGCTGCGCTTGTGAGCATGGGCGACACTTCCGTCACCTTGTTCCGTAAAGAGCTCGCGAAAGGGGTCGGGACAGGAGGCGCTTGGGAAGCCTCCGCGCAAGGGCAGATTTGTCTCGTGATCTGTCAAGGACCTGGATTGATCCTTCAATGCTAATATAATTGAGTTTCCGGTAGATGATGTTACGACATGCTTGGGTTTGTCTGGGCGAAGTGTGGCTTGTCACATAGTGCTTCTGTCTACAAGACTTGGCAAGTTGAAAAGTGGACACCAGCGAATGTGCATGAGAGTAATGAAAGCGAAATCGACGACGACGGTTGCAGGTGGCGGGTCGCGCAGAGCGTTGGTGGTCATAGCGGGTCCAAGCTCGACGCTGCAGCCGCCGCGCCGCCGCCGCCGCCGCGCAGCAGCAGCAGCAGCAGCAGCAGCAGCAGCAGCAGCAGCAGCAGCAGCAGCAGCAGCAGCAACAGCAGCAGCAACAGCAGCAGCAACAGCAGCAGCAGCAACAACAGTCCTGGCAGCAGCAGCAAATGCTCTGGCAGCAGCAAATGCTTTCGCAGGCACAGCAGCAGCAGCAGTCCTGGCAGCAGCAATGCTCTGGCAGGTACAGCAGCAGCAGCAGCAGCAGCAGCAACACAGCATCAAAAAGCGTCGAAAGATCGCGTGCGTGACACCCGATAGCAGCACGGAACACGGCGGCGGTCGGCGATGTATTGTCGAGGATTGCGCCAAGTGGGCGGTCAGCCTTGGCTTGTGCATTGCACACGGCGGCGGCAAGCGGTGCAGCGTCGAGGGATGCCCACGTCTGCGCAAGCAAGAGGCCTATGCAAGGCCCACGGTGGCGGCACGCGGTGCAGCGTCGAGGCGTGTGCCAAGCTTGCGCAAACAGGTGGCCTCTGCATTGCCCACGCGGCGGCAAGCGGTGCAGCGTCCAGGATTGCGCCAAGTTTGCGAGAGCAGCTGGCGTGTGCATCGCCCACGGCGGCGGCACGCAGTGCAGCGTCGAGGGATGTGCCAAGCGTATGCAAACAGGTGGCCTGTGTGTTGCCCACGGCGGCGGCACGCGGTGCAGCGTCGAGGGATGCGCCACGTCCGCGCAAGCAAGTGGCCTGTGCAAGGCCCACGGTGGCGGCACGCGGTGCAACGTCGAGGGTTGCACCAAAGGAACCGCCAGACGTGGCCTGTGCTGGGCCCACGGCGGTGGCGGAAAGCGATGTAGCGTCGAGGGCTGCGCCAAGTTTGCGAAAAATGGTGGCCTGTGCTGGGCCCACGGTGGTGGCAAACGATGTAGCGTCGAGGGGTGTGCCAAGGGTGTTCAGACGGCGGCCTCTGCTGGCTCACGGCGGCAAGCGTAAGCGATGAGATCTTGCGCCAGGAATACGTTCGACTTTCTTTCATCAAGAAAGGGCGGGATTTTGCTTGATCTTTGAGCCATAATTAGCTTCAGCGTTCTGCATATCTCTAGCTCTCTAGAGCGCAGGGTACTGGTACGCGTTGTGCCCATCCGTGGTCGCGGTCGCAGGTTTGGTCGTGTCCAATGTGTTCCGGCAGAAGCTACGAGGGCTAGTAAGCGGCACGGCAATCACAAAGGTCCCCAGGGTGTTCCGGCAAAAGAAAGGGCGGCACGGCAGTCACGCCGGAATGACCAGGTTGGGAAAGAAGGCGAGCGAACAGGTGTGGATGTCGCGATGGCTAAAGCTGGGCGGCAGAAGCTAAAGGCGGCAGAGCGAATCGTCAAAATGGCACAGAGCAGAGGCCACACGTCGGCATGGGCGGTGTGATGGCCCGTACCGATCGGCCACACGGTGACCAGCGAGAGCATCAAAGGATCCTTTAATTACGGTACCGGTACCGGTACGTCTGTGCAAAAAGGATCTTCTTGACAAGATGGCGTTGACGGACGGCGTGGCGGAGGAAGGAAGGAGGCGGCAGCAAAAGCGGCGGCGATGGCGGCGATGGCGGCGCAAGCAAGGAGCCGCGCTCAAAGCTGTCACTGGCAGTCCCACCAACCGCCGCCTGGCCCTGCGGCTGCAGCTCGCGCGTACCT
Source organism: Thraustochytrium striatum (assembly GCA_022244645.1). NCBI lineage: Eukaryota > Bigyra > Thraustochytrida > Thraustochytriidae > Thraustochytrium > Thraustochytrium striatum. The sequence continues at coordinate 84,916 of JACDIV010000100.1, read as the reverse complement.
CGTATGTTCCGGGTGATCGCGTTCACGCTACGCTTTTCGCTCGCGACCTCGCGCATGGCGGCCGCGGCGCAACGGGCACCGTGATGGCCTCGGCTCGCCTCGTATGCGGCGGCGGCAGCGACGTGCACCTTCCGGACGGCCCAACGCTTCGCGACGGCAAGGTGCAACTCGTGTTGGACATCCCCAACGACGCGGAGAGCGCCACACTGTCCGCAACAGTGACCTCGGCGGACGGCGCGGCGCTCGAGAGCGTGGCCACCACGATGCCGCTGGCGTCGGCCGTGCTGTCGGCCTTCGCGGAGGGCGGCACCCTCGCCGCGGGGGCGCTTGCCAGGGTTTACGTACGGGCCACGCTGCCCTCGGGCGCGCCTGCGCCGCTCGAGGCCGGCCTGCGCGTTGTGCAGCTCTGCCCTAGCCCTGCTGGCACTAGCGAGGTGGCCACCACCGGCAAACTCTCGCCGCGTGGTCGCGGCAGGTCCACGACCTTCACGGTGGGCGCGGGATGCCGCTACGAGGTGCACGATCCCGTGGGTCGTGCCCAGTCAGTGCCTGTGGTAGCGGCGCCAGAGTGGTGCGTCGACCAGCAGCGGCTGGCGTTGCTAGTCGACGCTCCTGTGCTGCGCTCTGACGCCACCACGCCACCGTTCGCGTGAGTGGTCCGTCCTCGTCGTCCTCCGAGCGAGTGCGGGTGGCGTGGTTTCGCAAGGACAAGCTGCTCGCGCAGGCGCTTGTGCCGCGCGTGACACCCGAGGGCGTGGACGTAGAGCTGCAGCTCGGCGCCGAGAGCAGGATGGCCCAAGGCGTTCTCCGCGCGACGGCCTACAGGGAGACGCGTGACGCCGAGCAGGGCGGCTGGCTAGCCGAGCACAAGCAGAGGTGCTGCTCTTCAAGCCGCCCACGCATTGGCTAGAGGTCGACATGCGCGTACTCGTGGACGGCCAGCCGCTCGATCCTGCCGCCGCTGCCACGCCCAAGATGCGTGGCGGCAGCGCGACCACCACCACCAGCAGCGTGCTGCCGCCTGGGCAACAGGGTGTGCAGCTGGAGGTGTCCACAACGCGCGTGGACATTGCCACGGGCGATCGCTCGCCCGTGGCGGCGCTGGTGGGCCTCGCCGTGACAGACGAGGCCCGTCGCTCGCTGTTATCGCCGGGCCACCGCCCACTTCGCCTCTGGGCCAGCGCACTACTTGCCACAGAGGTCAAGCTGGACGACGAGGAGGATTGGGGGTGCTCGAGGGCCTCGTCCGCCAGCAGCAGCAGCAGCAGCAGCAGCAGCTGGACGAGCAGCAGCTGGACGAGCTGCAAGACGATTTGGGCTTCATGCTGGGCCTCTAGGGCTGGCGAGCGCTGCGCTCGGGCGCGTGCAGCGTGCGCGTGGAGGCCGAGGGCAAACTGAACGCCGCGGCAGCGCGGGCGTGGGTGAGGCGGACAGCGACCTTGGAGGTGCAGCGGCTGCTGGGGGACTTTGCGCCAAGGTCCTTTCTCGTGAACACGGGCATCAACGGGACGCCGGAGCGCATGGCGCCGATGATGATGATGAGGAAGGGCGCGCCCGAGATGGCAGCCATGGCCGCCATAGGTGAAATGGCCGCCGATGAAGCGGCAGAGGAGGTGGTGGAGGAGGAGGACGCGGCCGAAGAGGAAGCTGGCGTCGCGGATGACGCTAGCAAGGACGGCGACGACCAGGCGCGGCACGAACAGCAGGACAAGAACGCGTGGTGCCGTTCGAGCGCGTGTTTGCGCACGCTCGCCAGACGCCGCCGCAGCTGGACGTGGAGGCGCGCCACGACTTTGCCGAGACGGTGCTTGTGGAAGCCGAGCTCGCCACCGCGTGTGCCGGCGAGCGCTGCACAGCTCTCTCGAGCGCCTTTGCGCTTCCCGATTCGGTGACCACCTTTACCGCTACTGCCGACGCCTGGGACAGCGCAACCAGGGGCGGCCTGCGGGGCGGCGGGCACGGCCTTGTGCGCGCGGGCCTCCCCGTACGCGTGGACGTGCTTCTCCCCGCGCAGGTGGTGCGTAGGGACGTGATGCAGCTGCCGGTGCTTCTCGCGGCGGACGACCCGACGCTGGTCGAGTTGGAGCTGGTGCTGGAGCTGCCAGAGGAGCTAGAGCTACTGGCCCCTGGCCCCGCCTGGCGCGCGGTCTCGCGCACGCGGGGCCGCGTGGCTCTGTCGCGCGGTGGGCGGCGGCTGCTTGTCCCCGTCCGCGTGGTCGCGGCCGGCGCCGAGCTGTCGGTACGCGCGATGGTGATGAGCCCTAGCGGGCTCGTGGCCGTCGACAGCGTCGTACGTACGCTTACGGCCGTGGCCCCGGGTTCCCGGTGTCCGTGGCGAGCGGCGGGCAGGCAGACCAGCAGCAACACCTGCTGCCGCTGGTGGCGCCCCCGGCCGGCGGTTCGCAGCAGCTGCTTGCGCGCATCACCGTCACGGTTCGCGCCTTTAGCGGCACCGCGCCGCTGGTCATGGGCTCGCTGGATCGCCTCATCCGCGACCCATGTGGCTGCTTTGAGCAGGCCAGTAGCACCGTGTACCCGCTCGTGCACGTTGCGCGCCTCCTCCTCGGCGAGCTCGAGCAACAGCGGAAGAAAGAGAAGGAGGAGGAGGACAAGCAGCGCGCGCGTGCCTTGGAAATGCTAGAGCGCGGCTTGCAACGGCTGCAGTCCTTCGAGGTGAGCGACACGGGTGGCTTTGAGTGGTTTGGACGCAGTTCCGCGCACCCGGCGCTTACCGCGTACGGCGTCGTGGAGCTCGCGGCTTTGCGCGCTTTGCTCGCCGCCGCACCCAACCGCATGCGGTCGCTGGGGCTGCGGCTTGAGGGCTTGCAGGCAGCCGAGTCGCGAGCGGCTGCCTGGCTTGTGGACGGGGCCGCGCAGGCCAAGGCGAGCCAGGCGGCGCTGGACGACTTTGGCCGCGCGCCGACGCGGACCTCGCGCGGGTACGTGACCTGGGCACTGCTCAAGGCCGGGCACGCGGCGCCAAAGTTTGCCCCCGAGCTGGCGCCGGCCGCCGTTGTCGCCGACGCGAGGGCGCAGCGCGAGCCCTATGCCAAGGCGCTCGCTGCCGGCATCGCGCAGCGCGTGACGGCGCTCGCGCACCACGTGGATCCGCTGCTAGAGCAGCTGCAGGCGGTCTTGGACCCCGGCTCGGGCTGCGTGATGTTCACGCAGGAGGCAGGGGCGAGCGAAAAGCAGGAAGCGCGGTACGCCACAATCACCAGCTCGCGAGGCATGGCCAGGGACCTGGAAGCCACCGCACTCGCCGCACAAGCATGGATCCACGCCGCCAGTGGCGGTGACGGCGGCGGTGACCGCGATGCGCGGTGGTTGGCGCCGGCTGCAGCTGCCTGCGAGTGCCCGGCCAAGAGTATCGCCGGCGGCGCTGGTCTGGGCGCGTCCACGCAGGCCGTTGCGCTCGGCTTGGAGGCGATCGTGGCGCACGCGGCGATGCTGCGCGACGCGACGCCCGTGGGTCTCCTCGAGGCGCGGCTGCGCGATTCGCGCGGTGACCTGCTGCCTGGCAAGGCATCTGGCTACGTGCAAGAGAGCGACGCGCTGGAGCTCCGCTTGAGCGCCGAGGTGCCCATCAGCGGCGTGGAGCTCAGCCTGAAGGGCGGGGAGGGCGCCGTGCTGCCTGTGAGCGTGGAAGCGGTGGCGGTCGTGGCGAGGCCGCCGAGCAGCGAGCGCGCGCGCGTAGCGCTCCTCGTGGACTTGGAGAAGAGTGAGGTGCGCGAGCAGGAGCTACTTGTTGTGCGCGTGCGGCTGAGCAACAAGGCAAAAGGCGAAGACGTCGGCATGGTGGTCGCGCAGGTGGGCTTGCCCGCCGGCGCAGAGCCGCGCGTGGAGCTGCTGCTAGAGCTCGTGCGCGAGAAGGAGATCGCGCACTACGAGCTGCAGGCCGGCATGGTCACGCTGTACTGGGACAGTCTCGCGCCAAACGGGCACAGCGAGCTCCGTTTCGAGGCGCGCGCCGTCGTCCCCGGCAGCATGGAAGCGCCAGCCTCGAGCGCATGGGTGTACTACGAGTCCGAGCACCGCGTCTGGGTCCCCGGCCTGCGCGCCAACGTCACCGCCGCAGCGCAGCCAGAGCACTAGCGTGGGGAAAAGGCGCACCGCCTCGGCGTGAAAACTACCGTACGTTTGGTTTCTGTCAAGATCTAGCTCCAGAGCTGGACGCCAGCTCTTGGGTCTTACTGGTGCTTGAAGCACTGCTCTTGCTCTTGCCTTTTCCCGTTGGGTGGATCGCATTCGTCGACTTGGTGGTCTCGCGGCGTGCAATGGCGGTGTCAAGCGTGAATGCGGCCATGACGAAGGCCATGGTCACGTACACGCCCTTGAGGAAGGCCATCAACGCGGTGGGGCTCAAGTCCAATTCGAACGGCACGGGGCTCGTTTCATCTTCACCCCCGAACGAGGAGCATTCCGCGTGAAACAACAACAACAACAACAACAACAAGATTGGCGCTACGCTGCTCAGCCACAACCCGCTCGCCAAACATCGCCTTGGAGCGCTGCTGCTGGATACAAGATCGCTGCCATCGAGAACGAGCAAGTCTAGCATCCATCGGTGCTGCTGGTAAACACCTGCAGATCTGAACTCACAGTCGATCAAGGCACCGCGGTGTCGAGTTGGTAGTAGCACGCTCGCGCCCATACGCTGCGGCTGCTGCTCTTCCTCCTCTCGGCGTGCACCTTGGCTTGGGTGGGCCTGTGCCTGAACTCGTACTCCTCGCCACACACTCGCTCGCTTGAGAGGGTGGCGATGCTTGCCCCAAAATGAAACCCTCTGGCCCAAGCGGTTGGTGAAATCCAAGAACATTCATTCAAAGGGACAATAGCATGATAAAAGCGTTCCGCTGTTGTCACTGCAGTTTGCGTTCGCAGCTCGAGCGCGGCGAGCATAGACACAGCGTCCCTGGTGCTCGGGCGACGGCACGCAGTCCGTCGGGCCGCGGAGACAGCTCTCTAGGGCGGCACAGTACCGCTCCGCGGTGGTAAACTGGTCAGGTCCGTCCCCGAGCCGGTAAATCTCGTGCGTCGGTCGCGTGGCGAGCCTGACGGCGATAGTCTCTGACCGGGCGCCAGAGATGGGTCCGCCGATGGAGCAGCGGACGTGCGTGGCGCCCTTGCCGCGCCCGGCGCAGAGCGCGGGGACCAGAGGCCAGTCGCAGGACACGGCAAGGAGGGGCGGCAGCGCGCGGAAGCGTACAACTTCCAGCGGAACCAGGGCGGGCCGAACGCGTGAGGACAGGTGGCGAAGCTCACGGCCAGCGATGCTGTGGGTCCTCCGGTGCGAACCACTTCTGCGCATGCGACCGCGACCTGGTGTGACGACCAGGCTGCCAGCCGCCACGACGTCTCGACCCGTTCGCCCGCCTACGCCGAAACTGTCATCGCCGCTGTGACTTCCGTAATACTACCAGCTCGACGAGCATTGCCACGGGTCCTCCGGTGCCAACCACCTTTACGGCGTGGCTCTGAGACCGCTCCGCTGGCCTCGGGCTCCTTGGCCACCTGTCCTGCAGCGTCGAGGCGCTGCTGAACCGTGAGGATCCACGTGCAGCAGAGGCGCTGACCGCGATGGCAGCGGCTGTGGGTGGCGAACTTCATGACGGTTACGACGCCTTGCTTTGGACGTGTGCTGCGACCCCACCGGTCTTGTGAGCAAGGGTTGAGGGAAGCGATAGGGTCCATGGATGCATGCTTTACGCCGCCACCAAACGCCCAACTTCAAGAAACCGTCCACGGCCTCCCTTTGAATAACATCGCCACGATGAAAGCGCAGTCGCGAGGAGTTTCGATGGCAGAGCGAGGGCGCTACGAGCGGCCATCGAGCAGATCGTCGAGCTCGAGACCTTTCGGGACGACTTTGACGTGCGTCTCACGGACCTTTGGGACCACGACGGCGAAGCGCACGACGATGCCAAAGGAGAAGAGTGGTTTCCGGACTTTCGCGCCGACCTCAAGAATACAGTGGCCGAGTGGACTCTGCCCTCGAACGCCACGGCCGTCTTTCCAGTGACGAATTGCGGCGGCGGCGGCAACGACGATGAGCAGCATACAACGCTTTTGATCAAGAGCATGGCGTACACGCGGCGCTCATGCACTGCTTTGGTGATGCCATCGCTAGGAAGGAGGTCGCTGTGGTCTGCCCAATCGTCCTCAAGGCTGTCGCGCCCATTGTCGACACCTGGAACATAAACCTCGCAGACATACTCCGAGAGCCTGCACAACTATGACGTTTAAACTAGCGCGGGCAGCGGCAGAGACAACATAGCCAACGAAAACACTCCTCACTTCTTCTCGCATCGCATTGCCATAGTCGCCCCGCACGCAGGCGTCCCAGGTACCGCGATTTTGCGCAATCACGCCGCGCAAGGTTCGCACCGCCTCCTTGCGGTCGTCCGCCATTCTGGGGTTGCCATCCAGTACAATCTCGAGACGCCGCGAGTCGAGCGCGCCCCCGTGAGGAGCTCTGTGAGCGCGCGAACCGAGTCCGACCCCAGCCCACACCGGGCCATGTCGAGCTTGACGAGCGTCTTGTTGTCTTTAACAGCACGCAGCAGCTGCGCGCCAGTGGAGTCGCCCATCTCGCGGTTGTTGCTCAGGCGCACGAAACGCAGAGGGCACGTCGGCGACTGAAGCGCCTCTATGAGGCCCAGGGTCGCACGACAGGGTTGGCCACCGCGTGCATAGGTCCAGCAGCGCGCGGTTCTCCTTCAGCCCGTCCAGAATCTGAGCATCAGCACATCGAGCCATGCCTACCGCAAAAGCAAAGCTAATCTTGCGCAACGCCAGTCGCGTAGATGCTATCAGCTCACCGAGGTGAACGCATGCGTCGCCTCGAACCCCGCGAACGTCCAGGTGAAGCGACCGAAGCGTCCTGTTGTGACAAAGACCTCGACCCAGTGCGGGCGTCACCCACGAAGAGAGCGCAGCGCACTGACAGGTCCTCCAGTAGCGTGTCGCTGCGAGCGAGAATCAAACCGAGGTAATCCGCGATCGAGATCATGGCGGTATCGAGATATAGCACCTCGCGGGCGTTGCAATCGTCGATCACGAGCCTGCGGAGCCGCCCCGAGCCGTGTGTCGCAATTCCGCGCAAAAACGCTTCCACGGCCAAGTGACCAGAGTAGTCAAACGTCCTGGTGAAACGAACTTCTTGAAGCCCAGAGCGCCTTGACTTGGTGAACTCGTGCAGCGCGTTCGCAGACGTTTCGCGCACCTCTATTGGTATCTTGAGTCGGCGCAGCGAGTCGTTCTCCTGCGCGCGCACAACCTGGGCAAAGCCCATGTCAAAGTTGACCAGTGTATCGGTGGCATCGAACACGTCGAGCTCTTGGAGCGCGACAGTCGGGCTGCGCAACGCCACTGCAAGCGCGCGAAAGGTTGTAAGTCGCGCTCCGATGTCGCGCAACGCGAGCGCGCGCAGGCTGGTTCGCCCGGGCGCCGGCCATGATCGCGGCCGCCCCAGCGTCTTCAATGCGCTGCTGCGCGCGGATCTCCAGGCCCGTAGCGCACAGCCCGGGAACGTTAGCGCCTTTCCAATGGCGTTCGCGCCGTGCACATTCAGCGCATATTTTCCGACGACGAGCGTCTCCAGTGTGCTGTTTCTGGTCAAGCCAGTCGCGAATGTAGAGCACCCTTGCGCGGGGGCTCGCCCCTGAACCTCAAGGCGCTTCAGCGGCGACCATTCCATCCGAAGCGCTAAATGAAGCATGTCGTGGTCGTTCGGGTTGCTGATTCGATCGTGAGGTCCGTGAGGGCGTATGCGTTCAACAGGGCGCTGGAGACGGACCCGGCGTGTCCAACCAAGCTGAGCGCCGCAAAAGTCGTGCGATTGGCCAAAATGTACTCCTTGAGCGCTTGCCGGGCGTCGCTGTGAGCAAAGCTCATCGCCTCAACGGCCGCTCCCCCCAAAGGTTCTCTTGTGGAACTGCGCTACCCGCGAAACGGCACACACAGCCGCGAAAGTGAAGCGGAAGGTCTGGCAGCGCCGCCTTGACCACGCGTGCGTGCTCTGGGGCACGAAAAGTGAGGGATTCTGGCCCAAGGAGCTCGCTGATTCTGCGCCATACTTCGCGCGGGACGTGACGCGAGTCTGCCCGCGTGTTGGCGGTGCGTTCCCCGTCGCTGGCGGCTCTGCCGCCGCAGCAGCCGCTAGAGGCTCTGGACCCGCTGCTGCCGCTGCCGCCGCTGCTGCTGCTACTGGCAGCGCCGCGTCTTTTGCGCGCGGGTGCGTCGCGATCGACATCGCTGCCGCCGCTGCCGTCATCGATGACGACCACCTCGCCTTTGTCCATCGCCCGACCGCTACCCACGCGCGGAACGCGCGAAGCGGACCCTGCGCCTTCCCCAAAACGGCTACCGCTGTCGTCGGCAATGTCAAGCAGTTCAATCCTGCCGGCGCCCGGTTCCCCGCGCCCGCGCCTGCGCCCGCGCCTGCGCCCGCGTTTGCACTCTGCACCTCGAACGCTGTTGTTTTGTTGTCGAGTCGCGAGGTTGACAGCAAGCTAGAGAGTTACCGTACCCAACGCCCACTTCGATGCCGAGTGGGGCTGCGAGGAGCACAGGCTGTCACCGGTATAAAGCGAGATCTTGCGCATGTGCCACCGCAGGTTGGGCGAGCGGCTCCTGGGTCGCCAGGAGCGCGCGCAATAGGTGCCGCTGGTGCTGGAAGATCGTCTCCACGAGGAGGCGACGGCTGGCAGCGAGACCGTCGAGTTGGTGCTTGTCGTAGTAGTCGCGCACGATGCGGCGGAGTGCGGGCCAGTCGCCTGCCGTACCACCTGCCGTAGAGAGGACCGGGACGAGAAGCTTGTTGGAGCCAAGGGCGGCGTCGAACTTGGCATGCTTGGCCGTGCACGCGGCTGCTGCGACGGTTGGCAAAGAGCGCTCCGAGACAAAGCTCGTTATTGTGGAGCACTCACATGTCACATGTCAGTCAGGCAACCATTTCGTTGGCCAACAACGAGGGTGGCAACACAGAGGCGAGGGTCGGCAGCGCTCGAGGGAGCATGAACGAATCTGTCTGTCCCTTGCATGACGTGTGGCGCACCCTCGTTCGCAAGCTCGTTCACCTGGGCGCGGCGAGATCCGTTGTGGTTCAGCCCGCACGCCCTTCCCAAGGCCCTTGGCACGGAGCGACAGCAGACTGTGATCAAGATCGAGCACAGCGGGCAGCAAGGCGGCAACAAAGCGAGGGTCACAGGGCAGAGAAGACGCAGCTCAGGGTCTGGAAGAAACATGGGAGGACGACGTGGAGCTGCTCTGCTAGTCGCGCTTGCGGCGGCCTGTCTGCCGCAGTCGACGAGCAGGCTGATGGTATGGTGCGCGGGCACTGACTTGCAAGACGAGGCCGTCATCCTTGCCTTTCGGCGCTTCGTGGCCATTGCAAGCAGCGGTACGTACTGCGCCCGGTCAGCTTCTGGCGTGCCAGGTCGTGGCCAAGCTCGCGGCAAGCTCTGGTTGGACCAAAAGAACGACACCAAAGGCAGGAGCTTTCCGGCCTGGGCGTGTGCTTCGTCGTTGTGTGGCGGGCGAACAGCACCAGGTGCTGGACCTGGACCGCGACACCCATAAGACTGTGGTTGCCGATGCAAGTCGGGAGTGAACTCTTGTCCGCAGCATTGTACGGTACCGTCCCCTCCTCTCGGCAGGCGCCCGCAAGGTGCGTGCGGCACCAGCTCGTATGTGCAAGTTGTGCTGACTGCCAAGCCCGCCGGGGCGAGCCGTGCTCGGTGCTCGGGTGCAGGCTGCGTCTGGCATCAAGCATCCCTTGAACCGGTGCGGCATGATGCTCCCGCCATCGCCGTGTCCGCTCTGACTGCGCCGTGGCACTGGCACAGGCACGTCCTCGCGCCTGGCACAGGACTCCGTCGAGCTGGGCGGCGAGACTGCCAGCCATGCCAACCGCACACCTCGGCGTTCGGCGCCAGCCAGTGCTGGCGCGTCACGCAGCACCAGAAGCCGCGTGAGGAAGGCAGACGGGCACGTGGCTCTGCCAACCCGAAAGCCAGGGTTTGCGCACACGGCCAGCCAGCCAGCCAGCCAGCCAGCCAGCCAGCCAGCCAGCCAGCCAGCCAGCCAGCCAGCCAGCCAGCCAGCCAGCCAGCCAGCCAGCCAGCCAGCCAGCCAGCCAGCCAGCCAGCCAGCCAGCCACCAGCCAGCCAGCCAGCCAGCCAGCCAGCCAGCCAGCCAGCCAGCCAGCCAGCCACCAGCCAGCCAGCCAGCCAGCCAGCCAGCCAGCCAGCCAGCCAGCCAGCCAGCCAGCCAGCCAGCCAGCCAGCCAGCCAGCCAGCAGAACAATGCATGAATCTGCAGTTGTCGTCATCTTGACGCCAGAGCCCGCAAGATTACTCGTGCGCCGACAACGGTACTGCTCTCTCTCGCCCACCCGCCCGCTCTCTCTCCCTCGAGTCGCCGCTGTGCCCACTCCGCCATTCAACGTCCTCGGCCGAACTATGACGATGCTCATCTTCACATCGTGCTTCATTTTATTTTTTTGCGGCGGTACGGTATCTTCCCCGGCTGCCGCCTGTCTGTGTTGCGAGCGGCTCGCCCGAGCTTGCCTGTCTGTCTGCCTGCCTTCAAGCTAGTGCGCGGCGGCCGCCAGGCCGGCCCAGAGGGCGGGGTGCCAAAGTTGAGTCTTGCGCGCTCTCCACGCACCTCGATGGCTTTCATGTCGTAGGCCAGCGCCGCCTCATGCACGTCGTCAAAGTACCCAATGTGCACGTTCTTGCCGCGCACCTTGATGCTGGCCTTCCAGGCGCTGTTACACTTGTTCCAGCAGACGCCGCGGAAACGTGAGGACACAGCCCCGGTGCTCTTGGTGCTGCGCGAGCGACTGCCGAGCTTTGCAGTGCCATCGCTCACGTCTGCTGGGCCCTTGTCTGACTGCTGATTGGCAGGCCCGCGCTGGCACGCAGCGACGCGAGCGAGGCGCTCGGGTCCCGAAAGCTCGCCAGGCTTGGTCCGGATCGACCCGATTTCGTTGAGCTCCAGGCCGAGGCGTTGAAGATGCGCGAGTTGCATGCTTGAGGGTCCGCCGGTGGCTTCCAAGTCAACCACCATGTTGCGGTCCCTCCGTCGCCGTCGCTGCGCCAGCACATTCACCCCACTTGATTCTGGGGTTGGCTCCGACGCGGAACGATCCCGACTCGGGCTTGAGTGCGCGTGGTGGCCAAGGGCATTCGCTTCGCCCAGAGCTTGCTGTGGCGTCATCACAAAGCCGGGGAATGCCTGGAGTCCCATCTGCCTGAACTGCATTTGTTGTTGCTGTTCCTTAAGATGCAGTTGCTGCCGGTGCTGCATCATGAAGTGCTGCTCCTGTTGTTGCTGAGAAAACCGCTGCATGAGCTGCTCGAAACCTGGCGGGGTCGTGGCCGTGGCCGTGGGCTGTTGCTTGTCCGCGACACTGGTCCTTGTGTTGTTCTTCTCGTTGTCCTTGGCCGCCACCATCATGCGCTGCAGTATCATTTTGCGTTTTAGTTCCTGCAGTTCTAGCTCTGGCCGGCTTGGCGTTTGGTCTCCCTCTTTCAGCTGCTGCTCAAGCTGTTGCTGCTCCATGAGTTGCTGCTGCATAAGTTGGTACTGCATAGTCTGCAGTTGCAGCTGCAAAGCTTGCTGCTGCTGCATGACTTTACTTGCATAAGCAGTCCCAAGTGCTACAGGGGCCGACACCATCGGCGCCGCGGTCACTTGCGTTTGCCTCTGGTGCTGGTGCTGGTGCTGGTGCTGCATGGCCAGTTGCAGCCTGCGCATCCTCTGTCGGCGCATCATAAGAAACTGCTGCTGCTGCGCAGCCAGTTGCGGGTTGGATCTGCTCGACATACTCCTCGCCTGCAGCTCGCGCAGCCAACGTTGATCCCCGTGCCTCTGCGCTTCCACGTGCGCCGGCAAGCGAACGGCCGCGCCGTTCCCGGGCGCGCCGCCACTGCTGCTCATCGCCCCGATCGATCGACTCACTGGTACCGGTACCGGTACCTGGTATGGTACGGTACCGGTACCTTACCGTTAGCGTCCGTACCGGTACGCCGGCACGGTACGGTACCACGGTACCTTTTCTCTACGCCAGCCGACCTGAGCATGCACGGCGGCCTCAAAGCGCTGCGCGGCCTGCTAGCTGCCACGCTACTGGCCATCGTCGAGGCGCTGCGCTCGCAAAAGCTGTACCACGCAGACGCGCGGCGGCTTGGCGACATTGGCCTCGTCGGCTGGGCGGCGCAGCGCATGCCGCCCGAGTGCTTGAGCGTGGCCGTGGCCAGCGCCTGCATGGAGACCGTGCTGCGCCTCGGGTACGCCGACGTGGCGCTGCGCTGCGAGGGCATGCTGCTCGTACTTTTCGACTACCGCAAATGGGCGCGCGCAACGAAAGAGCCGCAGGCCTTTGGGGTCGCGCGCATGTTTACGCTGGTCGCTCAGAACACGGCCGAGCTGCACCTCGTCGTCGGGGTGCAATCCGTGCTCAACATGCTCGCCGTGTGCCGCAAGGGTCGACGCCGGCGACGGTGACGACGAAGGAGGACGAGGGCGAGGGCGAGGGCGAGGGCACGCTACGAATAGGCCGCCCGCCAAATATCATCATCGTCGAGGCCGTGAGCCCTGACGGCGACCCGAATACACCTGACAGCGACCAAGCTGACGGCGCAGCAGCAGCAGCAGCAGCAGCAGCAGCAGCAGCTTGAGAGGAGGCCGAAGCGAACGCGCCGTTGCACCAGGACTGGCTTCGCGAGGTTTGCATGCAGCCATTGCTGAAGATGGTGGGCGCGTTCTTCTTCACGTGCGCCATCGCAAGCGTCGGCAGTCCCGGCGTCGTTGGGTCGCCAAGCGGCACAATCGGCAGCGAGGGCAGCTCTGATGGCAACATGGCGGTGGCATAGGCACTAGCGTTGGCGGCGGCGACGCTGGCGCGGTGGCAGAAGGCAAGGACGACGAGCAGCCGCCGGCAGGCACGGCGCTGGCGGCCAAGGCCAGCCCCACAACGGGTGAGGTGGCCGCATTCGTGAACTTGTTCCCCGGCACCCGCTCGAGGTGTGCTCCCTGAAACTGGTAGAGATGCTGGCGGCACGCTGCTGCCGCTGACGGTGGCCAATGCCGACTTGGCCACGGACGCGACCGAACAGGTGCAGGTGCTGAACGACGCGCTATAAGGCGCCGGCGGGATTGACCTGCTCGGTTTTGGCTCGCGCCAGGTGAAGTCGCGCGTGCATCATCAGAGCAAGCGGAAGGGCAACAACCCGCACAGCAGCTAGAGCAGCTTTAATCTGCTGAGTCAGTTATCGGGCGGCTCTTTCGCACAGCGACACGGGGTGACGCCAACAACGTCATTGGAGAGCTTCAAACTCAAGCAGCCGCCGTTGCCGACCTCGCCGACGCTGGGCAGCCGGCAGGAGCTGAACGATCTGCACTCGCCTGCGTCGGGCGTGTCCCCGCGCTGCGGCGCCGCCGCGCTGCTTCTCGTAGGGCGCCTGGCGCTGCTCGAGCAGCGGCAGGACCTGGGCAGCATGCCCTGCGAGCTGCAGGGCAAGGTCGAGCAACGGGAGGCCGCGATCGATACCGACCAGGTGCGGCGGCAAAACTGATGCTGGCGATGCCAACGTGGGCCTCACTCCACCCTTACTCGGAACCCGTTGCCGCCTGCACGCCGCGCGCCGCCGGGTTGTGGCCTTGCTGTGGGCGGATCCACGGGCCGCCGCCTATTGCGGCTGAGCTGTGCGGCTAGCGGTTCGGTGCTCCAGCGAGAGAGAGGGTGTATTGACTTGGTGGCATTTTCTTGTGCTTCTACAAGCAGTTGTACGCTGTCGCTATGGCGCTTCCGAGACTAGTGCGCTCAAATTCCCTTCGCCAAACCACTCCAGTTCGTGGTAGCTCGCTGATGCAAGCGGGATGTGCAGCTGCAAGGCGGTAGCTGAGAGATAGCCCATGCCCATTATCCACCCCGGCCTGGCCTCCTCGCCGCCGCTTTCATTCGGCGCCGCTTTCGGTGTCCTGGCAGCGCTGGCGTCGCCGTTCGTCTCGCCTGGCAACGGAAGGCTCAGAGGCGATGCCAGCGGCAGCGGCGGCCGCGCCGGCACCCGATAGTGGCGGTGGCGAGCAACTGTACTGCGGCTGCAGCTCAGCCATGCGCTAAGATGCGCCCCTCGGCGCGACAGGCGTTGCCTTGCGGCGGATCTTGTTGATCACAATGTACATGACAAAGACCGCGTCCACTTCCGACATGAACACATGGGTGCGCAACGCACCCTGCACGGGCTCGCCAGTGCGGCCTTGCAGAGTCACGAGCTGGGCACTGCCCACCGTCACGTGCCACGTCTGGCTTGGAAGCAGTTTCGGTTCGTGGAAGAGAATTGCTTTCGCCAGGTCCTCGTTCATCTGCTTTAAGACGCCGTGGCTTTCCTCCTCGACCATGGCGGTGCAAATGTCAAAGAAGGGCGCCTTGAAGTCCGTCTGCGAAACGTCGAAGAAACACTCGCGAAAGAGCTCGTTGCAAGTGTCGTGGTTGGTCTTCCGATCTGGATGGACCGCATGACGGCCACCGGCTCGCCGCCCGGGCGCACAGTCTGGCCACTTCCGTCTCCACCTCCTTCGCGAGCGCCATGATCTGTACCTCGCTCATGCTGCTGTTGTCCGAGAACGGGTCAAGCGCCTCGTCCAGGTGCAGGGCGGCGGCGACGCTCACCGCCGCGTGCAGGTTGACCACGTTGCCGCAAATCTTGGCGCGACGCATGAGAATTGGCAAAGGTCCGCAGCTGCGGTGGTAGCTCGCCATGGCCTGGGTCGAAGCGATTAGGTCCTCGAGCATCTGGCCGACCGCCCGCCGCGTGCGCCGCATGGTCGTCGGCTGCATGATCTCCTTAAAGTACTCGCCCGGCCCGTAGAAGGCCTCCTCCTCGCCCGGCTGCGGGCCGCTGCCGGGCGTGATCAGGGAATGCATAAGAGGCCGAGTTTCGCGCATCTGCTGCATTGGTCGCGCCTGTCTCCTTTATGCACGCATTGCGCCGCCCGCGGCAAGCCCGACAGCGCGTGGCCGCCCTGCTCTCGCGCATGCCCGGCGCGTTGCCTCGCAGCGGCGTCCAGCCGCAGCTGCCGCCACAGTTGGACCGCAGGTCGATTTGCCCTGCCCGCCCCTGCGATCCCTGGCCGGCGTGAATGCGCAAGCGACGTGAAGGGATAGAGCGGGCTGCTTGAGTTCGCCATCGTCGCCGCAGCACTATGCGCTCGTTTGATGGTGGACTTGTTGTTGTCGTGCTAAACAGCACCACACATCTGGACGGGCATACGATCGGCCAGAGCACCAAGACGGCGTCAGAATGTGGCAGTGCCGCGCGTGGTGGTGTAGAAGGCGCCATCGTTCGCCTGCTCCGAGTTCTCGTCGCCCGCGCCTGTGCTCTACCGCCTTCGTCCGCAATCAGTGCTGTGCTTGTCCTACTCGGTGGATGTGCCGAAACAATCAGCTCCGGCCACACAAGCCATTCCGCTGGCATGCCGCTCAACTCGCCGGTGGGCAAACATCTCGACCTGTGTGCCGCAGCCAGAGCAGAGCGTCTGTGATGCGTTTTTCTGGCCTGGAGGAGGGCACATTCCATGTGCATTGGCACATGTCCAACTTTTCTGAGGTCAGGTCACAGTCACACAGCCAACGATTCTGTTGTCCGAATTCCGCCCGGTTAGCCCAACGAGATGGGCGAGCCTGGTCGTCGGAGGGAAGATTGCTTCCGGTCCGCAGTCTGCAGTCCTGTCGGCCAACCGCTCCCGACGGTTTTCGCGGCTCGGGGCACAGATCTTGACCGCTCTTTCTCGGGATCGGGGGGGTTGGCGCCCCAAACTGTGCCCTGGAGCGGTTCCCCGGCCGTCCCCGACAGGCAGCAGAGTGGAAGTCACAGGGCCGATGACCGTTTCGGCGAGGGTGCACAGTCCGTTTTTCGGCCCGTGTCTGTCGGCCACTCAGCAAGCGGCGAATGCGTCGGGGCACAAGTAATTCCCGGGCCCCTCGATCGGAGCGCCGAACGAAGCGTTCGGCGCGCTGCGCGAGAGGACGCGTCCGCGTCGATGGACGAGCGCTGGCGCGCCCGCGGAGTGACGCAGCCACTCGCGTTGCCCTCGGTGTCGTCGCCCGCGCACTGCCCTCGACGGTTTTTGCTGTCTGCCTCTTAACCCAGCAAACCTAACCGGATCTAACCCAAGTTTGAATCGGCGAGAACCGGCTGACATGTGAACGAGCAGTTGGCATGGCAGGACCCAAGGCGGAGACGACGGAGGTGGCGCCGAGGCGGGCACCGGGGCGGGCACCGGGGCGGGCGCCGAGGCGGACACCGGGGCGGGAGCCGGGGATCTTGTCGGGCAGGCGCGCTGGTGTGACATACCCGGCGAAGTGCGCCGCATTATCGTGGAGATGACTTCGAGCTCGGACTTGGAAGTCTGCGTTGAAACAGCGGCCCAGGCCAAGATTTTGAACGCCTTCCTGCCGGAGGTCAACATCGTATTGGACGTCGAAGGCGACGGGGACGTGGTGACTGGCTCGGGGTTTGACGGCCTGGCCAACTCGATCTCGACGGACAGCTTTCCCGTGACTCGTCTGAGCGTGGACTTTGAGGAAACCGATGCGTACCCGACAGCCGAAATAGCCGAGCTGAGCAAGGCCGTTTGCCGCTCGCTTGGCATGGCTCTGACGTCTGGTAACTCGAGGCTCACGTCGATTTCGTTGACGAACAACCCCTGGATCGGCGAGACCACTGGCATGGTTGGCCCCGACGACGCGACTGGCGCGGCGCTAGTCGCGGGCCTTCACCAGAACGACGTGATGGAAAGCCTCGGCCTCTTCTGCTTTAACTTTGGGGCAAGAACGTGCGAGGGGTTGAACCAGGCACTCGCCTCCAAAAGGTCATCAAAGCTGCGCAGTCTTACGTTGCATGGCCTCGATGCCATGGACGACACCTGCGGCGCGGTGCTCGTTGAGGCGTTGGAGGACAATCGCATGCTGTCCGAGCTCGGCCTGATCGACTGCAACGTCGGTCTTGAGACCTGCAAAGGCCTAGGGAGGGCCCTTTCCAACGAGCGGAGCGGCCTCCGGGAGATCGCCTTGGACTCTAGCACGGGCATTGACGACGACGCAGGCGTGGCGTTGGTCAGGGGCATGCTGAACGGCAGCAACCTGGAACTTTTGCACCTCGACGGGACACGTGTCGGGACAGGAACATGTTGTGCGCTGAGCCTCGTGCTGGCCCATAGCGGCACCAAGCTCCATACCCTTTCGCTGATGGAGAACGAGGCCATCGGTGATGGCGCGGGCGAGGCGTTGCTTTTCGGCCTGAAGCGCACCAAGACCTTGAGCAGCCTCCACGTCCGTGGATGCGATCTCTCTGACGATGTCAACGAAATGTTGTGCAATGCAGGTCGGGCAAGTGTCTGCACCTAGTAAGCAGGAGTGCTTCAGACTTCACTTTCCCGACCGAAATCACTTGCGTCATCAGGTGGTTGTAGTTATCTAGCTTGTCCTCCTTCTTTACCGTCTTGCCCTCCAGCTCCTCTTGCGGCGCCGCCAGGTCCGCCTCCAGCTTGGGCACGGCGGTCTCTTGCTGGATGGTGTGGAGCGAGTTGCGGATGATAAACTCGGGGTCCGTGTCCTCGACGCGAATGAGCGGCAGCAGCTGGTGCGGCGCTTTAAGCACACTGTAGAGTTTCTCGCCAGGGAAGCCAACCATAGGAGGCGGTCCTATCGGCCGTGAGTAAAGCGCAAGCACGCCGACGAGACTCGAAACAGAAAGGGCGACGCCACCAGTGCCCAGGATGACGCTAGCGGCAGCGCATAAAGAGACTGTCGAAGGCGACTGCCGCAGTCATGGCACAGAGCAACGCAGCGTTGACGACTCGCTCGACACAACCGCACGAAAGCACGTCCGCACGGACCAGGACAACGCGACTGCGAAGCCGGAGATGAGAGCTGAGAGGCCACCGTCGCGCGATCGGCGCTGCGCGGACTCCAAGGACGGGGGAGGCGGAAGCGAGTGTGGCGAGGGCACATTTCCGCCACGGTCACCGGCGAGTGCGCAGCCCCGCCGACGGAAGGTGGGCGCGAGGAGGAAAGAGGCGAGGCTTGCTTAGGCCGCCTGGCGCGTCGCGCTGCCGTGGTGATTCGCGCCAGGCAGGAGTTGGCGGCATCAACGCCACAGACGAGAGAAGCTGGACGCTGGTGGTTCTCGGAGCCAAGCAACACAGCAGCAAGCTCGTCGAGCTACTGGTGAAACGCCGCGCCAACCTGGCCATCTCCGACAAGGATGGCCGCGACCCTGTGAGCCGCACACTCCATTTGCTCAAGATTTCCACGACAAGCTCGCAGGAGCAAGTTGGTCAAGCTAGCGAGGGGAAGCTTGCCGCACTTACGCTCTGGAGACACTCGTTTGGACCCATCAAAAGTTGATGTCCACGAGACCGAGGTCTGGGTCCTCGTCCCACTTGTCGTCGTCGTCGTCGTCGTCGTCGTCGAGGACGAGCGGGCGCAAAAGGCCTAGGTCCAGGTCGTCGTTCCACAGGACGTCGAGGACGAGCGGACGCCAGCCCTTCGTCTTCGCAGCAAGCCTAATTATCTTGGCGTGAGCAGGGCCCAGGCGACAGGCCTGCAAGCCGAGTGCGAGCGAGCGCGTCAGGGGCTTGCCTTTGGATTGGTCACCATCGGAGCGTAGGAGCTGCAACACGCGATAAAGCAGCTCGCAGCCATCCGCCCCCTCGAATACGAATTCGTTGTTGGACAGGTCGACCTCGCGCAGAGCGCACTCGCTGCCGGCGGAGAGCACGGCCTGGGCGAGGATGTTCACGTGCATTGCTCGGAGCATGCAATGCGTCAAGCTGAGGGTGATGACGCCAGACGAGACCACGGTGCGACAGAACCGCCACCAGACGTCGAAGCCCGTAAGATTCCCAACGCTATCATTCATGTCCAGGCTCAAGCGTGTGATGGACCCGGATCCGTGGAGGAGGCCGAAAGTCAGCCCCTCGATGAAGGAAGCGTCGACATGGCAGCCCTGGAAGCGAACATCGCAAAGCGGCGTGGCTGCAAGCGCGCGAGCGAACCGCATGTTGAGCATACGAAGGCTGGCCTCGGAATCGCTGTTGTAGACCACCCCACAAAAGGCCTCCACGAGCTGCTCCTTGGCGCGCCTAGCAGAGACGCCAAAGGCGCTGCAATAAAGCAGGCGAATCCTAGGCACCATCGCGCGCCATCGCACCAAGTCGAACGCACACGACACCCGGACCGGCTCGAGGAAGG
The DNA here is from genome assembly GCA_022244645.1 of Thraustochytrium striatum. Taxonomy (NCBI): domain Eukaryota; class Bigyra; order Thraustochytrida; family Thraustochytriidae; genus Thraustochytrium; species Thraustochytrium striatum. The sequence goes on along the minus strand of JACDIV010000100.1, from coordinate 65,652 downwards.
CCCGGATATGCGAGAACAGCCCAGGCGGTAGGGAGAGAAGCTCCTCCAGCACGCACGTTTCACCAGTACCGACAGCAGCACTGGCACCGGCATCCATCGCGCGACTCTCCATCAAGCACAATCGCGTGACGTGCCTCCACTCTCGCGAGATCCGCAAAGATGAAATTCGGACGTGATTGAAGACTGTTGGCACAGGAGGCATTCATCGCTGCCGCTGCGGTCTTGTTGCGCTCGCGAAGCGTTCAGACTGGGGCGGGCGGCTCGGCGAGCTCGGCGAGCTCAGCAGCGGCCGGCACGCCGTCCACCACCTCGGCAACCTCGTCGGGCTCCAGGCCCAACACGCGCAGCGATGCCGGCGGCGAGCTACCCGCGGGCTCAGCTTCGCCGCCCGCACTGTCAACAGCGGCAGGGGCGGCAACGCCCACGTGGGCACCGGTCTCCGGCTTGAGAAGCGGCCGCTACATTGCCGGCCGTTTCATCGGCGACTGCGGCAGCGGCGCCTCGGCCGCAAACTGCATCGCGTCGGTGGCAGCGTGGCTTTGCAGGTAGTACACGAGCGTCGCCCCAGCCGCGCATGAGCACGCTTGTGAGGCGGTTGGCGTCGAACTTCTCAATGACAATGTTGAGCGACTGCGCTTGGTCGACAAACGGCTGGCGGTCGATCGCAAGGTCCACCCACCCCCGCCTGCATGTCCCATCTTCCAGTCGGTCTTAAGGCGGTCCTGCCGTTCCTGCGAGACGCGGGCCGCGTCGCGCACCGAGTCGCGGTTGAGCATGGTCGTCTGGCGCATCTCCGCGTCCCACAGGCCGTGGCGCGCCAGCTCGCGCACCAGGTAGCCGCTCACGCTGTCGAACTCGCCGGCCATGGCCCGTGGACAGACAGGACCGACTTGGCCCGATCCAAGCACTCGACGCAGCCCAGGACGGTGGAAAAGCTGGCGGTGGGCATGAGCGCCTACGAGGAGCGAGTGGCGCAAACCGCTTGCGCACAGGCGCTTCCAAGTCGTACAGGAGCTTCTTGTCCTGCGTGGCCGTGTTCAAGCAGATGAAGGGCACGCAGCTCTCGGAGGCGGGCGAAACGGGAAAGCTCGAAAACGGCTCGCCGAGCTCCTCCGCCAGCCGAATCTCATCGCGGGCAGCGCCAAGGCTAGACGTGCACTCCAGGATGGTCGTGTTCAACTCGCGCGCCTCGGCACTGTCGAAAGGCACGCTCAGGCGGAAAAAGCAGTCCGCGAGGCCGCTGGCGCCGATGCCGATCGGGCGGTGGCGCATGTTGGAGGTCCTCGAGCAGCTCGTGGGGAAAGAAGCTGTGTTCGATGATGCGGTCCAGATTGCGGACCAGCTGACTCGCCGCGTCCGCGATGCCGTCGTAGTCGATGGTCGCCGGCTTGTCGCCGGCCTCCTCCCCGCCGCCGGCCTCCTCCCCGCCGCCGCGCACGAAGCGCGGCAGTGAGATGCTCGCCAGTTTTGGTTGCACACGGCCGACTCGTCGGCGGAGCTGAACTGCACCATCTCGGCGCCCAGGTTGCTGCTCCCGATGGTGACTAGGTAGCGCTGCGGGCTGGCCACGTTGCAATGGTCCTTGGACAGCATGTAGGGCGTGCCCGTCTGCGCCTGCGAGTTGAGAATGGCGTACCCGATTTTGTCTTGACCTTGACAGTGAACAGGCAGCTGGCTTTCTTGAGCGTTTCGATGGCAATGATGTCGAAATCTAGGTCGCGAACGGGAGGATGGCCGCGTCAAGCTCCGCCTGGCGGCGGCGCACAAAGTCAATCGTCTTGCGCGAGACGACGGGGCGCGTCTTGCCGGTCTTTTAAAGTTGCTGTAAATCCGACCCAGCAGCGCCAGAAATCAGTGAAGACATGCGAGCGAGTGGAATGCAGGTAGGTGCTGCCGCTCTCCGGGAAATCCGACTCGTCGACCACGTTGCGCTGCTGTCCTGACTGACATGTGAGTTCGATTGAACGCTCGCTTTGCAGAAGACGAGACGATCAACGTTGTTGTTCCCCGTTGTCGTTGTCAAACCGTGCCGCTACGGCAGCCACGCCTGCTTTCTCCGACTGCCGCCGTGAGGCAAACGTGTGGCAGAGCAAGCCATCAAATGGCCAGAGCTTGCTGTAAGTGATTTTAACTCGTCGCGCGTTGTAAAAAAATTTAGCTTAACGAACAAAAGATAAAATGATCGATACGTTCACAAATATATCAACTAGCAAAAAATATACCTTAATGTACTGCTTTATATTTAAATCAAAATTAATATAAATTCTTAGAAATACAATTGCTAAATTTAACTTTTTGTTTTACGAAAGGATTTATAAAAACAGTACATTGGTGAAGTGTTTGCACCCGTAATAAATATTTGGGATCCGAAAAGTAGACACCATCATTTTTTGAACAGCCGAATTCATCATTTCTCGAGGCCTCATCGGTTCGAGACGCCTCGTGATGGACATCGGGCAAGCTCTGACCATCTGCGCCATCTGCACAACCCTCTGCGATTCTCTTTTCCCGACGGTCAGAGCTGACACCGTACCGGTGCCGGTACCGGTAGCAGAACATGAGCCGAGTGACCCTGACTGACATGTGAAGGGCAAGCACATGAACTTGCGCGCTTACTCGGACCTGTTTGTCAATCAAAAGATCGCCGCGATGGGTGCGCACATCGTGGCCACCGTGCTCGATGAGCTGCGCGTACAACTCACGCTGCTGCGGAGCGGGGCGGCGTTCTGCTCTTTCCTGCTACCCTCAGGGACATACATATGCTGTTGGTCGTCGCGACGCTGCTCTCGCTGCTCTGCGCGGCCATCGTCACGGCGACTCGTGGCCGCCTGCCGCGCGAACGAGGTGCCGCTGTGGTCGCTAGAGCGTACGCCAGTGGAGCGGCTCGTGTTCGACAACGTGCGGCCGGTGAACGGCCTGCGCCTGCTCAACCGGTCGGCCAGTGCCTGCTGTTGGATGGCGCCATGCGCTTGCTGGACGTGGAGGCTGGCAAGATCACGCAGACCGTGGGCGTCGGCGTGGCTCATCGGCCCATCCTCTCGGTGGAGCGCGCCCCGCGGCAGCCGAGTGGCGCCGATCATGTGCTCTGGGGTGCGTCCATCGCCGGGTCCCTGGACTGCTTTGACCTGCGCTGCGCCAAGCCAGTGGCCTCGCACCAGCTTCCATTCGCCGGCGCCGACGTGGGCGACCCGCGCGGCCGCACGGCAGCAGCACTAGCAATGGGCGACACATGGATCGCGGCCGCGCGGCCGTCGGGCCACGTGAGCGTCCTGGACGCGCGCATGGGCTCGGTGCTGGCGCACTGGCAAGCCCACTCCACGCCTGTGGTATTCCTTGGCAAGGCGAACCGCCGTCTTGCGGCTGGGGCGGAGAGCGCCGCGCCGGCCGACTACTGCCTCGTGTCCATGGGCAGCGACGGTTCGGCGCGCGTGTGGGATGTGGCGCAGCAGGGCGGCTTCGAGAATGGCCACGCGGCGCCCTTTGCCGCCGGCATGCGCCGCAAGCGGTGCGCGATGCATGTCCTTGGCTTCCCGCGCGTCTCACGCTTTTCGCGGGTCCTGGCTCCCGTAGAGCCAGGCTATGGCGGGCCGCAGCAGCACCTCGACGAAGCCGCCGCGACCGTGCCGGCGTCGCTGGGTGCCGCCTCGTCCTCCTTTTCTTCCTCGGCGGCGGCGGCCCAGCTGCCCGTGACGGGCACCGGCACGGCGACCGCCCGTGCGGTTGCGACGTCCATCTCCTCCCTGGGCTCAGATCACTCGGCCTATGGCGAGCCACCACGAGTGCGCGCACCGCCCAGCTCGCCAGCAAGCCGCCACCGCTCCATGTCCGCGGACGGCGACGGGCTCGGCATGATGTCCTCCCGTCGCAGCGGGAGCCCAGTGGGCGGCAAGCCGAGACCTGGAGCTGAGCCCGATTCGCCCGTGCGGGGCAGCGAGCCAACGAGTCGCGCTTTTGACGACCTCGGACTTGCGCGCGGCCCGCGCGGCGTCGCGGCGTCGGCCCTGGGCCAGCTCGGGCCGACGAGGGATGGCGACACGACTCCTGCCCGTCGCTCGTCAGGCCTGCAGCAACAGGCAGGTCTCGGCGCAGTGCCTCGAGGCGCAAGGGGCACCCGCGTGTACGTGTCCATCGCGCAGTGCGATACGGCCACGCTCTGGCAAGACGAGCGCAGCGGCAGTGCTCACCTCGTGGCGGGCGGCGACGACCTCATTGCTGCGCACCGGCTTTCGATTGCGGCCGCCAAGGGCAGCCGGACTGCAGCGCACATCAAGCTGCGCGGGGCCGGGCCGGGCGAGCGCATCAACGTGCTGCGGGGGCTGCCGCTGCTGGGCAAGGTCGTGCTTGGCACAGAGTCAGGGCGGATTCATGTGGTGGAATGATTGATCAAAGCTATAGCTCACAGATGGCCCAAAGCCGGTTGCTCGGGCTCATTTAGCTGTCCAGGCCCCAGGTCGCGTGGAGAAGGCCCGGATTCCTCGTGCCGACACTCTTCAACACGTTGGTGATGACCCACTCGAGACTCGCGCGCGAGCACGGCTTGCGGATCACGCCATCAAACAGCGCTTTGTCGGCATCGCTGCCGAGGCCGTGCTCGCCAGCGCTCTCCACGGCGGCGGAGAAGGCGAGGACAAGCATGTCGCGGCCGCCTGGTAGCTCCCGGATCTGCGCGGTGGCGCGCCGTCCGTCCATGACCGGCATGTTGAGGTCCATCAGGACGCAGTCGACGCGGTTGGCTGGGTCGCGACACAAGTCCACCGCTTGGGCGCCGTCCGAGACCGTCGAGACATGCGTGACGCCCAGCATCTTGAGCATGCGCTTGGCCACGAGCAGGTTGACGTTGTTGTCGTCAGCGATAAGAAGTCTGAGTGTGCTGAGGTCCGCCGCCTCGTCCAGGGTCGGCGACCTCGGGACGCACATGGCGCGATTCTGCTTGATCGCGCACTCGCCGCGAGCTTGTCAGTATGGTCCACGATGTAGGTCGCGCGCTCGTTCCGCTTGTCTGCCGGCGACAGCGCCAGGACCGGCTCAAACCAGGCCTGCGCGCCGACCACGCTAGCGTCGAGCGTCTGGTCGCCGCCGGTCTCGATGGGGATGACAAAGGCGATCGTGGTGCCTTTGCCAAGCTCGCTCTGGACGTGCACGGTGCCGCCCATCTTGTGTACCAGCTGCAGCACGATGGACAGCCCCAAGCCAGTGCCGCCAAACTTGCGCGACACGGACGAGTCCGACTGCGCAAAGCGGATGAAGATGCGCTTGAGGTTGGCCGGGTCGATGCCCACGCCTTCGTCGGCGACGGTGATGCGCAGCCACCTCTTGTCGTCATCATTCGCGATGTCCTCATCGGCTTGTGGCACGTCGGGGATCTCGAGGACCACGTCCCGCGACTTGAGAGGGACAGGAGGCGCCACCTTGGATGAAAGCCGATAGGCGTCGAGCAGAGGGGTCGACGGAGGGTACGGAGTCGTTGGAGACCCTGGCGACCCGGGCCCGTCGTGAGCGGCGCTGAGCTCCTCGGCCAAGGCAGCGACCGGGTCCGCGTTGAGTTCTTCCCAGTCCGGCGAGTACGTGTTCTCTTGCGCATTGAAGGCGCGCTTCCACCTGACCAGCTCTGCCGTGCTGTGGAAGGTCGACACGGAGACGCGCGTCGTGCTGTCCTTGGAGAACTTGATGCTGTTGCCGACCAGGTTGGTGATGACCTGGACCAGGCGCAGCGAGTCTCCCAGGATGGTCTTGGGCACGCCTGCGTCAAAGCGAGCCAGCAGCTTGACGTTGCGGTCTTGGCAGTTGCCCTGGAGCGGCGCCAAGGCGTTGACGACGATCTGGAGCAGGTCAAATGGTTTGTTCTCGAGGCGAAAGGAGTGCTTCTCGTACTTGGAAAAGTCGAGCACGTCGTTGATGATGCGGCACAGCAGCTTGCCGCTGGATAATAGGGTGTTCATCATGGAGCGCTGGCTTTCGTCCAGGTCAGAGTCGAGCATGACCTCGCTGAAGCCGATGATGGACTGCAACGGCGTGCGCATCTCGTGCGACACGGTGGCCATGAATTCCTGGCGCGTCCGGCCGAGCTCCTCCGCAAGTGTCTTCAGCCGCTGCAGCTCCAGGTTTCGAGCGGTCATCTGCTCGACTCGTTTGCTCGAGAGCGCCGCGTCGCTCTCAAGCGTCACCGCGTACTCAAAGATACTGCGGAGCTCCCCGTTGAACGTGCACAGCACGTAGACCGTCCACAGCGACACCATCGAGGTAAGCACCTTCCACCAGAGCAGCGTCAAGTCGATGTTGGCGAAGGTTTGCACGAAGGTAAGCATGTGCGTCACCCCGCACGACAGGATGAAGAGAGCGAAGCACAGTCGCACATGGAGCAGGAGCGGAGCGACCGGCACGTTGCGCAGCAGCACGACCAGCTGCATGGGGATCACAAAGTAGCACACAGCGGTCACCAGGTCCGACACCAGCACCAGGGCGTCGTTCGGCATCGTCTTGTTCGAGTTGGCGGACTCGCTGCTCAACGATGGTTGCCTTGTTGCGCGCTCTTTAGCTTATCAGGTCTGCTGAGTTGATCTGGCAGTCTTTGCGGCAGCGGGCAACCCTCCCTGTCGCGCTCCTGTGGGGAGATGAAGATAGTGGGAGAGAATGGAGCTCGAGACAGAGCCAGTACGCTCTCCAAATGGCCAACTGGACTCTTGGACAGTCCGCGCTCCTCATTGGAGCTAGGCGCCGAGAACGGCACCCAGTACGCGCATCCGGTAGAAGTGAGCGCCACTCACCTTTGTGAGCTTGGACGCTGGACTCTCGGAACCGGAGTTCGCTGCGCCGAGGGGCTGCACAACGCCGTGAGGCGGGACCGGACTTGCCGAGGCCTGCTCGCGGCTCGAACCTGGTCCAGACCCTTCCTTCTTCGGGCCTTGATGATCCATGCCGGAACCGGATCACAACTCCGGCGAGGCAAGCAAGTGCACGGAGGTGTCCATGCCAGCCATGACTTTCGACGTTCATGGGCTCGAGTTGCACGGTTTCGGGGCCGGAGTACACCCGGTTCCGAAACCGGGCGCGACAGCTCTTCAGTGACAGCGGCCGCACCTGGCTTTCCTCAACTTGTACAACCCGCCGACCAACCCGCCCTCTCTTGGTGCAATCTCTCGCGCTACCTGCGACACTGCCCGCGCCGCTGCCGCCGCCGCTCTCGCGGCCGGCTAGCTGTGTACATACAGTTCCGGTACAGGAGCTCGACTACGACTAGCGAGCTGCGAGCGAATCCATGTGGATGAGCTTGCCCGCTGAGACTGGAGCGGGGCCGCGCCGCCGGACTGGACTGGCGGAACCGGAAAGTGCAACCAATCAGGGCCGTACTAGCTAGCTAGCTTGCCAAGCTGCTCGAGGGAGTTGATCGATAGCTGAACTTGCTCGGGTTGCTGGCGCAGACAGTCACGGATCTCGTTGCGTAGCTCGGGACCTCGCGGTGGTTGGCAAGAGCAGTATGAGCAGCGAAGATGCGGAGAACGAGACGCCGGGCCACGCGTGGATGCTGGCGTCGGATCTGGTCATTGCCATGTGCTACTTTGTGCTATTCCCCTGCAGCTGGTGCTGTGCACAAGGACCATCGCGACGCTACTGCGGCATGTGAGCCTTTGCTTCGCGTTCTTCATCCTCCTGCGGCATCACGCACTTGCTACAGTTCGTGGACTACTTTAGCGACGTCGACGACCACATCGCTGGAGCAAGGTCGCGACAGCATCCATGTCTGCGTGGACTCGATTGTGCTGACCAAGTTCAACGGGGAGCTGCGCGGCACTGCAGAATCCGTCGCCAAGTCTAACAACGAGGTCAAGAAGATGTCCAGACGTAACGCGGAGCTGCAGCGCCTCAAAGCGCTCGCGGAGGAGCTCGGACAGACACGCAGGAATTCATCCCACGTGTCGCACACGATGCGCACGCCGTTGCAGTCCATCATCGGCTTCAGCGAGGTCATGCTCGACTCTGACCTGGACGAGGGCCAACATGTGATGATGAGCACACTCCTGTCCAGTAGCAAGCTGCTGTGCCGCATCATCAACGACGTGCTCGACTTTTCCAAGTACGAGAAGCACTCCTTTCGCCTCGAGAACAAACCCTTTGACCTGCACCAGGTCGTCGTCAACGCCTTGGCGCCGCTCCAGGGCAACTGCCAAGACCGCAACGTCAGCTGCTGGCGCGCTTTGATGTAGGCGTGCCCAAGACCATCCTGGGAGACTCGCTGCGCCTGGTCCAGATTATCACCAACTGGTCGGCAACAGCATCAAGTTCTCCAAGGACAGCACGACGCGCGTCTCCGTATCGACCTTCCACAGCACGAGAGAGCTGGTCAGGTGGAAGCACGCCTTCAGTGCGCAAGAGAACACGTACTCGCCGAACTGGGAAGAACTCAACGCGGACCCGGCCGCTGCCTTGGCCGAGAAACTCAACGCCGCTCACGACGGGCCCGGGTCGCCAGGGTCCCCAACAACGCCGCATTCTCCTTCGACCCCATTGCTCGACGCCTACCGGCTTTCATCCAAGGCAGCGCGCCCGTGTGTTCCTGTCACGTCGCGGGACGTGGTCCTCGAGATCCCCGACGTGCCACAACAACACGCCGAGGACATCGCGAATGATGACGGCAAGAGGTGGCTGCGCATCACCGTCGCCGACGAAGGCGTGGGCATCGACCCGGCCAACCTCGAGCGCATCTTCATTCGCTTTGCGCAGTCGGACTCGTCCGTGTCGCGCAAGTTTGGCGGCACTGGCTTGGGGCTGTCCATCGTGCTGCAGCTGGTACACAAGATGCGCGGCACCGTGCACGTCCAGAGCGAGCTTGGCAAAGGCACCACGATCGCCTTTGTCATCCCCATTGAGACCGGCGGCGACCAGACGCTCGACGCTAGCGTGGTCGGCGCGCAGGCCTGGTTTGAGCCGGTCCTGACGCTGTCGCCGGCAGACAAGCGGAACGAGCGCGCGACCTACATCGCGGACCATACTGACAAGCTTGCGGTGAGTCTAACAAGCACTCCTGATGAGCGCTTGCACACCGCCGCGCCGACGGCGCTGGAAAGTGCGACGAGGCGTGACGAACTCAGACTTCTTATCGCTGACGACAACAACGTCAACCTGCTCGTGGCCAAGCGCATGCTCAAGATGCTGGGGGTCACGCATGTCTCGACGGGGGTGGAGTGGACTTTTGGGACTGCGTCGACTGCGTCCTGATGGAACATGCCGGTCATGGACGGACGGCGGGGCCACGCGCAGATCCGGGAGCTCCCAGGCGGCCGCGACATGCTTGTGCTCGCCTTCTCTGCCGCCGTGGAGCGCTGGCGAGCACGGCCTCGGCAGCGATGCCGACAAGGCGCTGTTTGATGGCGTGATCCGCAAGCCGTGCTCGCGCGCGAGTCTCGAGTGGGTCATCGCGAGAGTTGCGACAATGTCTGGCAGCTCCAACACAAGTAGAGCGCGGACCCTCCTCCAAACAACCTGGGACGCCAGAAGCTGAGATACCACGAGGAACCCATGGTCTTTGTTGTTTTATCCCTGTGCACTCTTGCTCTTGCTGGCGTGCCTGGCGATAGCCGACGAGCCACTGGCTGGCCTCGCTGCTGTCGGCCTGTCTTCGCTCGTGCGCAGCGCACTCGCAAGTTCCAGCACCGCTATTCATGTCATGCGCGCGCCGCTCCTCTGCTTTGCTGGCGACGCGCCAGGCCGTCGATGATCCCAGAGCGTATCGTCTGCCGGCACATCATGGGCTTTTGCCACGCCAAGTCCGCACCAGCGTCCAGGTACTCGGCGGCCACGTCGTTCCCCGAAAGGCCGATGATGAGCGCCTCGCAGCCCATCTCGCGCAGCATCTGGATGGCGTCAGTGCCGAGGATTTTGCCGCCGGACTGGTTCATGTGCTGATCCATGATGATCACGTCAAAGACGGCGCCTTCCTCGATGCGCTTCACGGCCTCCTCGCCGCACACGGCCTGCGTGACCTCAACGCTCGGGTAAGCGCGCTTGAGCAGGCGGCCCATCACCATCCGCACGGCCACGTCGTCGTCCACCAGCAGCAGTCGTACCGAGCCAGGCCCGGCTCCGGCCTCGGCCTCAAGCTTGCTCCCAGATTGTTTGGGCTTTGACGCCACAACGCCTGTCGATTCCTCGTCGGCATGCTTGCTCTCCTCCTCGCCCGCATCGTTGTTCTTCCGCTCGGAGGCGTCCATCGAGCACTGCTTCGACCCTGCGAGCGCCGGCGACGCCAAGACGATATTAATCGCCGACGTGCTGCTGTTGCTGGCGTTGTCGGAGGCCATGGCAGATGCTGTCGTGCCGATGTCGGTACCGGCGGCGGCGGCGGCGGCGGTGCTCTCGAACCCTTGCATGCTCTGCGGCAAAGGAATGCGCACGCAGAAGCGCGAGCCGGGCCCAGCCCCACCGACGTCTGCAGTGTACGACTGGTCGAGCCACAGCTCGCCGCCGATCCGCATCACGACCAGGCGCGAGAGGTAGAGCCCGATGCCGCTGCCTTGGTCTTGACCGGCACCCTGTGAGAAGCGCTTGAAGAGATTGCTCGCCGACTCGGGCGGCACGCCCACGCCCGAGTCCTCCACGCGAATGAAGAGCTGGTCGCCGTCCTTTTCGACGAAGACACGCACAAAGCCGCTGTGCGTAAACTTGAGCGAGTTGCTCACCAGATTCATGACCACCTGCTTGATGCGCGTCTCGTCGCACAGGCCTTCCAGAGTCCTGTCGCACTCGAAGGAGACCGCGACACCATCCGCTGCGCGGCGTCGCACCATGGCCATCACGGGCGTCAACACGCGGTCGACAAAGTTGACGGGCCGCACCTCGTATGTGAGCGAGCCCTCGAGAAACTTGTTGAGGTCCAGGAGGCTGGTGAGCAGCTCGAACACATAGTCGAGACTGTTGACGATCAGCTTGGCGTCGCTTGCGGCAGCCGCTACGTCAGGGATGGCTGCCACCGCGGGCGACTCCAAAAAGTCGGCCAGGAACTCTGCCGCCGCCTGCGCCGAAAAGACCGGGTTGCGTACCTCGTGGGCCATGTACTCGTTGAGTCGCTTCTCGGCGCGGGTCTCGCAGGAGGCGCTGACAGCGTCGTTCTTGGCAATCATCACCTCGGTCAGGTCTTGTCCGAGGAGAAAGCCTCCGCACGCCACTTTGCCAGAGGCGTCCCTGCGCACCGATGAGTTGGCCAGGATGTCCACGGAAGCCACCGCCTCGTGCTCGCAGCAGAGCGAGATGCGCTGGTTGTTGACCCGCTTGCCCGCGAACGAGTTGCGGAGAATGAGCTCAACCGCCTCGAGGCTCTCGGGCCTGCAGATCTTGAGCGAGGACAGCGGCAGACCGACCACGTCGGCCTCCTCCTTGCCCGTCAGCTCGGCCACGCGATGATTCCACTCGGTAATGCGGCCAGCAGTGTCAAAGCCAATCACCGGCGCGTTGGCGCGATACACGAGATCGTGCATCTCGTTGGCACGTCGCTGCAGCCGCTTGTTCTGCTCTTCGACCACCTTGGACAGCTCGCGCTGCTTGAGCTGCTCCTCCTTGAGCTTGGTGATGTCTGTGTGCGTGCCGACCATGCGGACGGCACCACCTTGGTCGTCGTACTCGACCACGCGGCCCTTGCAGCGCACCCAGACCGTGGATCCGTTCTTATGCGTGTACCGCACCTCCTGCAGGTACGCGTGCTCGCCGCGCGTCTCGACGTGCTTGGCAAAGTTGGCCAGCGCCTCCTTGAGGTCGTCCTGGTTGACCATGTCCTGCCATGCGCTGGGCTTGTGCTCCTTCTCGTGCGGCTCGTAGCCAAACATGCGCCAGAACTGCGGCGACATGAACTCGTAGTCGTCCTTGATGTGCCAGTCCCAGTACCCGTCGAACGAGCTCTCCAGGATCCACGTGAACTGCCTCTCTGCGGTAACTCGCGGCGTCTCGTCCTCCAGCTCGATCGCAGCAAGCCAGAGCCGTGCGCGTGTGCGCTCGAGATCGTCAGCGCGACGTGCACGCCGCACGACCGCGCCAACTGCGTCTCCACGCGGCGCGCTTCTCGCCTCGAGGCCCGAGCTCAATGTCGTCCACAGAGAGCTGGGAAACAGGCGAGCAAATCCCCGTCTTTCCAGCTCGGCCTCCGCGTCGCGAGCACGACCGCGCGGAAAGGCCGGTTGCAGTCCACGAGCGCGCCGTCGAGGCGCGCGAACGCGACGGCGTGCTGCTCGAGCACGTGAATCCACTGCATATTTAGTTCCGTTTTTTGCTCAAGATCGGCGCGGGTCCGCCGCAGGAGCTGGCAAAGTATCTGCCTGAGCTCCTCGGTCCAGCTCTGGCTGAGAGGGCGAACGACTCCAGGCTTGTGCATAGCAAGTCAACCTGGACTCTCCGAGGGTGCCAGCTCCTTGCGGACCTCGGTGATCAAGTTGCATTACTTGGCTCTTCCCTTTCCCTGCGAGGTCGCCTGGTCTTTTCGTACGGAGAATGTGCAAACAGGTCCTCCCACAATGTGCAGCAACCTGTGGGTGGTGAAGATTACTTACGCCGAGTTAAGACTGGTCGCGAGGTAGACTGTGTGATGAAGATTACTTACGCCGAGTTAAGACTGGTCGCGAGGTTGACAGCAAGCTAGAGAGCTACCCAACGCCCACTTTCGATGCCGAGTGGGGCTGCAGGAGCACAGGCTGCCACCGGTATAAACCGAGTCTTGCGCATGTGCCACCGCTGGTGGGGGCGAGCGGCTCCTGGGTCGCCAGGAGCGCGCGCAATAGGTGCCGCTGGTGCTGGAAGATCGTCTCCACGAGGAGGCGACGGCTGGCAGCGAGGCCGTCGAGTTGGTGCTTGTCGTAGTAGTCGCGCACGATGCGGCGGAGTGCGGCCAGTCGCCGCCGTACCACCTGCCGTAGAGAGGATCGGGATGAGGAGCTTGTGGAGCCAAGGGCGGCGTCGTACTTGTCATGCTTGGCCTGGCATGCGGCTGCTGCGACGGTTGGCAAAGAGCGCTCCGTGACAAAGCTCGTTGAGCTGATAGTGTTCACGGCAGTCACATCAATGATGACCGGCTTGGCAGGTGCTTGCAAGGTAGCATGGACGTCGACGCGGAGGTTGTCGCTCACCCAAACTTCGGTGCGAGCGTGCCTCCCAGCTTGTTGAGGTGCTTGCAAATGACGTCGCGGGCCGCGTTGTGGGCCACGGTGGCGGTGTTGACGTGCTTGCAGTGGAGCGCGTGGAACCAGTTGGCGCTCGGCTTGCGCATCTCGGTCGCGCCGCAGGCCGCAGGTGGCAGGGCTGGACGCCAGATCGGGACGAGCTTGGCCGTGCGCTTGCGGAGGTAGGCGAGCCAGAGCTTGTTGGGCAGCTGGGTCACGGCAAGCGACGGCGTGGTGAGCAGGATGACACCGGCCGAGGTCTCCTGGTTGGCCGCGTGGATGCGGCGCGCGCGAGGAAGGCCCGCTCTCGTTAGACTAAGCAAGAGGACCTGTCGCAGCGTCGAAACTGGTCGCGATCGCAGACGCAGAGGTGGTTGGCACCGAAGGACCCGTGGCAATGCTCGTTGAGCTAGTAGTATCACGGAAAGTCACAGCGGCGATGACCGTTCGGTAGCGGCGAACGGGTCGAGACGTCGTGGCGGCGAGTCCAGGGTCCGCCGGCGAGGTCGGTGGCGCAGGTGGTCCCAGATGCGCGTTCGCTAAAGGTTGGCGCGGAGGAAATCTCAGAGTATCACGGAAAGTCACAGCGGCGATGACCGTTTCGGCGTAGGCGGGCGAACGGGTCGAGACGTCGTGGCGGCTGGCGGCCTGGTCGGCGAAGCCATGGGCGGTGTAGCAGCCCATCCTGGTGGCACGGAGCAGAGGCCAAGCGACGGCGCAGTCAGCTCGGTGGCGCATGTCGGTCGGCGGCGGGTACGTTGGGGGGTGGTTTAAGTCCCAGCGGCCGATGAACTTGGTAGCTGACCGAAGTGTTCGGTGCGCTGCGCGAGAGGGCGCCCCGCGTCGATGGGCGGGCGCTGGCGCGCCCGCCGCTAGTACGGAGTGTCGCAGCCACTCGCGTCGTCCTCGGTGTCGTCGCCCGCGCTCTGCTGGCCCTCCGTCGTTTTTTTTTTTTTTTCTGTCCCCAACGACTGCCTCTCTCTCTCCCGTGCGCCGTGCACTGCGCTCTTTTCCTCCTGCTTGGCTCAAGTCATGTGTCCGTTGATCGATACATAGCGACAAGGAGGGAATGCCGACGATTTTCTTCCCTTTGCGCAGCAACGCATTACTTCTGCTTGGCGCAAGTCATGTGTCCGTTGATGTTGCCTCGAAAGCCGCGTTCCGCGCATTAACCCATGGCAAAAGGCAGCAAAGTATTCGTTGGCGCGCTTGCTTGCCTCTATGACTGCCGAGGCTGTCAGCGCCGAGCAGTGCTTTGCCGAGGCGGCTCTGGCGGCTCGAGCAGCAGAACCCGATCGGCAAGGACTACGGTGCGGAGCGCTGACGAGCAGAAGGACGACGAGCAGAAGGACGACGAGCAGGAGGACGACGAGCAGGACGATGGGGCGCGTTGGTGTTGCGCGCGGCGCGGGCGCCGCAATGGCGGTGCTGGCCGCGCTGTGCCTGCTGCAGCCGACGCGGGGCGAGGAGACGTACACGGGTCGGAGGTGGGATGTGTCTCGGGGAGGGCGGCGCAAAACTCGACCGGCTTTGGTTGCGGAACCAAGAGCCGAACACGCTCGAGGGCTGCCAAGCCCAGTGCTCAAAACGCGCCAACTGCATCGGCTTGTCCCAGTCTATCAACTCAGGCGTTTGCGTCCCATTTTGAGAATGGCATGATCGACCAGGAACCATACAGCAACACTTACTACCAGTACGAGCCTTACAGCGGCAACTGCGAGATCACTACTCATGTCGCTAATTGGTCGGGCTATAATTGCTACAAGCGAGACCTGGCCTGCGGAGGGACCCTGCCGCCTTCGGCCGCTCCTTCTGCCGCGCCATCAGCTTCGCCATCAGCTTCGCCCATCATCGCTATGCCGTCAGCCTCACCGTCAGTCACGCCTTCAACGTCACCTTCCACGTCGCCATCAGCTTCGCCCATCATCGCTGTCCCGTCAGCCTCACCGTCAGTCACGCCTTCAACGTCACCTTCCGCGTCGCCGTCGGCCTCGCCCTCAGCGTCGCCTTCGGCCGCGCCAACGACGCCCGCGCCGACTGCCGCGCCCATCATCGCCACGCCGTCCGCCTCGCCGACTGCGGCGCCGACGCCCTTTGGCTTTTGCACGGACGCGCGCGTGGTCCTCGCCTTTGACGTCAGCGCCTCGCACGACGCGCTGCAGGCGCAGAAGACGTCGCCAAGGCGTGCTCGACACCATCTACATCGACCCGGACTATGGCGCGCGCGCGGGCTTGGTCATGGTCGGAACCGCGCTGCAGCAGACGGTCACGCTCGTGCCCAGCGACGGCATCAGCAAGATGGGAAAACGGCAAGCTGCCGGGCAAGGCCAGCTTCATCGGCAAGCAGCTCACCGACTACCTGGACGCGCTCTCCGGCGCGCAGGGCTGGACGGATCTCAGCACCCTGCTCGACCATCAGGTTGGCGGCATCGCCAAGGATCTCGATGGCCTGCCCGAGGACAACCCGGTCATCGTGCTGTTCACGGAGGGCCTGCTGGACAACGCGCCGATGGCACGCTCGAGGCCATGTGCGAGGCGCGCGAGAAGCTCGCAAACAAGCGGCCCGACGTCACCGTGGCGTGCTACCAGTCCAGCGAGGCCGAGGACCTGTCGCCGCTTGGATCCTGCGTGTGCGACGTGGCGTGGCTGCGTGGCGCGAAGACCAAGGCGAGACCGCAGACGAGTACGCGCTGCAGATGCGCAACGCCGTGTGCGACCCCGTCATCAAGCAGGTCAACCCGTGCTTGGCCATCAACACGGACGACGGACTCAAGAACCAGGAACGGCCCAACCACTGCGCCCGCGTCAAGCGCAACTACCGCGGGCGAGAAGACCCGCAAGAACGACGCCGAGCAGGCGCTCATGCGCCACCACTGCTTTTGGGATGACACGGAGCTGTGTGACGCGCTGCCGCGCTTTGCCAACCTGTACGGGCGCCCAAGGAAGGCGACTGCTGGGGCTTCAACCGCCGCAAGTGTCAGAAGAAGGAGGGCACCTGTCTCTGGGGCGTCATCGAGGACAGCAACGGCGTCGAGGTGTGCTACCCGGACCCCGAAGGCGACGGCGGCGACACCTCCAACAAGTGCACCAAGCTGGCCAAGGGCAAGTGCAAGAAGAAGAGCGACGTCTGCGAGTGGAAGACCGGCAAGAGCAAGGGCTGCCACGAGAAGAAACAGGACTCTGGTGGCTCGGTCTGCACTGGCCTCACCAAAAAGAACAAGTGCAAGAACGACACCTGCGAGTGGCGCCTTGACGAGGGCACGAACAAGAAGGCTTGCTTCGAGAAGGCCGGTGGCCGTGACACCGTCTGCGACGGCCTCAACAAGAAGGAGTGCAAGCAGCAGCCGGACGACGTCTGCAAGTGGGGTCGTTTCCTCGGCAGCGGCCTTCGCGAGGACCGCAAGCGTTGCCACGCCGTCGACGTCGACCCCACGGCGACCGCCGCCGCCGTGCGCGAGCCTCAACCGTCGCGAGTGCAGGACCGCGCCAACTGCGTGCTGTTCTTCGCCGACCGTGGCATCACCTGCCAGACCACTCCGTAGAACAAGATGAAAAGGTCGCCGTGTTTGAGATAGTCAGTCTTACAAGTCACACCAGCTGGGCCAGGCCGGCCAGGGCAAGACCGCTGGCCTGAAGGGCTGAGCTCGGGAAGCCTGGCGCCGCGGACGGCGTCTCCGCCGGATCGCCAGGCGGCGTGTCCACCGCCAGCGGCGTGTCCACTGCCAGCGGCGTGTCCGCCGCCGCCGGCGCCGCAACCGGCGCTGGTCGGCGCGGCCGTCGTTGTCTGCTTGGCGGCGCAACTCGAGATCGTCAGCGCTCTGGTCGCGGTGTCAGTGCCCACCACATTGCACTCCCCGATCGTGACGTTCTCCAGGACTGTTGCGCACGCCTCGCAGCCTGGCCCGCACTGCTGACGGAGGGTGGCGGCGTCGTCCTCGTCGCTGCACGATTGATTGACGTGTGAGCGCAAGAAAGGTCAGGGTTAGCCGTTTACTTGTAAGTAAAAATTAAAGAAGAGGCCGCAGATGAAGGTGAAGATCGTCTCGGCAGAAGCAGGTAATCGTACATCCGGACGATCCATCTGGCCCACTTGCACCAGCTGGGATCCGTCGGGTCGGCCTCAGGCACCGTCTCGACCTGCTCCTGCTCCGGCTCCGGGTCGGCCTCGGAGAGGGCCTTGGCCCGCTCAAAACTCCTCGATCACCGTCTTGGCCAGCTCCTGAATACGCTGCCGTTGCCGCTCTTGGTCGTCCCAGTCGGCACGGGCGCGCCTGAGAACCTCCTTCAAAAACTTGTTCGTCTCGCGCCTCGACTCCATCGCGGCCTGGAACTTGTTCACCCTGGTCTGGTCGTCGTCGGCTCCCGCGGCAATTAAGGCCGTGGCGACCGGTCGTTGTGGTGGAACCGCGCGAAGACAAGCGCGTCACTCAGCTCGTCCAGCGTCCGCTGCGGAAGGTGTCCAGGAGCATCGAGGCAACGGCGAGGTTGCCCCTCCCCCATGGCGAACAGCAGAGCCGGGCAGCTCTCGTGGCGCCCCGTCGCGGCGAGAAACGACCTCTTCTCCACCACCTGGACGGGGACGCGGTGCCAGTGGTCGGGCTTGTACTTGGCACCGTAGCACCCCATCTCGAGCAGCAGCTTGACGATCTGCTTGTTACGCCACTCTCGATGGCCAGGTTGAGCGGGGACGGGTTGGTGACCTGGAGCACGCGGGGCTCGGCGTCGGCGATGGCCTTGATGATGTCGGGCTGCTCCGTGATCACAGCCATCTCAAAGGCGGAGATGAAGGGCATGCCGAGCGTCTCCCAAGCCTCCGCAAAGACGTCGATCTTTGGGGCGCTGAGCAGGACCTTGACGACGTCCACGTACTCGTAGGCGATGGCGACGTGCAGCGGCCTTTGATCCATGTACGTCTTGTTGACGTTAGCCCCGACGGACTTGATCGAGTGCTTGAGGGCGTTGGCGTTCCCAGCAGAGCAGCTCGTCAAAGCTGTACGCCAGCAAGCAGACCAGGTAGTGCACGTCGGTAAGGGCCACGCTCCCCAGCGCGTCGCGCAGGGCGGTCTGCTTTGCCACGGCGGTGTCCTTGCCCGGCCACACGCACATCTTCTGCTTGGCCTTGCGCATCTGGTTGGGCGTCCATCCCCGCCATCTTCTTCTTTCTTCTGGTGCTGGTGCTGGTGCTGGCGCTGCGTTGTTGTTGGTGTTGCTGCTCTGGGTTGGGGTTCTGGTTGGGTCTGCGACGCGGCGCCTCGAGTCGCGGTCCGTCGACAGGTAGGAACGCACCTGCGCACCCACTCACATGCCCACCTGCTCACCCACCTGCTCACCTTCCTTCTTCTTCTTCTGCTTCTTCTGCACTGGTTCTGCGCTGGTTTTTTGAACTGACGCGCATCTACCCGCCTTGCTGTCCTGTCGGAACGAAGCGCGGGCTCGACAGGGCGCCAAGCTGGAGGTCATCCCCGCGTGCGTGCTTGTGCACGGTGCGCGGTGCGGTCTGGATCTCGACGAGCGGGTGGGGGCAACGCGCGCGCGCGTTCCGACCGGTCGACAGACCCGGCTAGTCGCTCGTCGACCAGCCGACCCGGCTAGCCGGTCTACGCAGTTGCTGGGCCTTGCGCGGGGGTTGCGCAGTTGCTGGGCCTTGTGCGGGCAGTCCTCGTCAGTCCCCAAACCCCAAGAGGCAAGCAACAAGCGATCAAGCAGCAGCAGCAGCAAGCAGCAAGCAGCAAGCAGCAAGCAGCAAGCAGCAAGCAGCAAGCAGCAGCAAGCAGCACGCACCCCGAGACGATGGCCAGGGTGACGACGACGACGACGACGACGGCGACGACGGCGAAGACCACCACCGGCAGGCGCAAGTGCGCCCCGCTTCGGGTCAAGCAGGCCAGGGAGGCAAGGATGGGCGCGCCCTGGCCCGAGTACACGGCGGCTATGCGCGTGCTTCTCGAGACGGGACACGGTCTCGCCCCGGCGCAAGATGACCATCGCGCGCGCCATGCTCAACAGCGACGCGTTCTTTGACAAGTGCCGCGAGGGCGTCGAGCTGCGCTGGGAGCCGACGACCGACCTCGGTTCCGGCGTTCCGCTCTTCCCTGGGGCCGCGTGGAAGATCTGGCCCGAGTTGCGCCCTGGCGAGTCGCTGCGCGACGGCCTTAGCATGTGGGCGGAGGACAGGGCGTTCCGCACGAACGGCACCCCCTCTCGCACAGCGTGGCCTCCACGATGGAGGCTGTCGCCACTGGGTGTTTGGGCCCCGTATGGTCTCGTCGGGAGCCACGCGCGCGCTGATCAGCAAGCTGTTCTCGATCGTCTACGGCCCTCGCATGGAGCAGGCCATTCGCGACGTGGTCTACGCTTAAAGTTTTCAAAAAGTAAGCTCGCTCTTTTCCAGGTTTCTTGATCTTTGCTAAGCTGAACCCCTGGCAGCTGGGGAGAGTGCCGAAAGCTGAGGGAGGCCGGAGCTGGGGGAAGGCCCACGTGGGGGCAGAGCTGGAGGCCAAGCTGGAGGCCAAGCTGGAGGCCAAGCTGGAGGCCAAGCTGGAGGCCAAGCTGGAGGCCAAGCTGGAGGCCAAGCTGGAGGCCAAGCTGGAGGCCAAGCTGGAGGAGTGGGGGCCGAAGCTGAGGGCCCCAAGCCAGCCCCTCAGGCCAGCCAGGACCACCAGGATCCGCCAGGAGAGAAACTGGCCAGGTCAAATGAAATCGTGACAGGTTGTCACGTGCTCGATCGAGGTGCACAGTTTGTCAGAGTTTGGAGACCCAAGCACCCTGAAAGAGCAATTCTCTCTCCAAGTCCCGGATCCTGGAGACCCTTCCTTCGTTCGCTGGGCTCGGCCAGGCCAGGCCGGCTCCTCACACAGTTGGCTACCCAAAAAGCCCACCTACGGCAGTTTTGGAGGGCCCCTCTCCTCCAACCTTGCAAGACCAGAAGCCACACAACGAACCAGGGCGCAGACCCTGGTTGCTTTTTGCGGAACGCATTTACCCTTGCTTTTGTCCGAGTCAAAAATATTCTCAGATTTCACCACTCTTAGTTTAGCCCCGGCCTGATCGTCGAAGCCATGGGCGGTGTAGCAGCCCATCCTGTCAGCACGGAGCAGAGGCCAAACGACGGCGCAGTCAGCTCGGTGCCGCATGTCGGTCGGCGGCGGGTACGTTGGGGGTGGTTGAATTCCCAGCGGCCGATGAACTTGGAAGCGCTAACCGAAGTGTTCGGTGCGCTGCGCGAGAGGGCGCGCTCGCGTCGATGGGCGGGCGCTGGCGCGCCCGCGCCGCTAGTACGGAGTGTCGCAGCCACTCGCGTCGTCCTCGGTGTCGTCGCCCGCGCTCTGGCCCTCCGTCGTTTTTGCAAGTTGGGTAACGATCTCGGAACATGTGTTTTTTAAGGTGTCAAATGTGTGCATATTAAGGTGTCGGATCTTTCTTGTGACAGAGACAGAGTCGCAGAGGGCGCTGGTGATGAAGCGTGCGATGAGGGCGGTGGGGCTCAGTCGTGGGGGAGGGGGCAATGCCGATGGCACGGCCGATCAACAGCCTGCTCCTGCTCCTGCGCCACCGCCGGGGCAGGGGGCGCAGGAGCAGGAGGATGCCGGCGAGCAGCGAACCAGGATGAACGCCTTGGAGGAGGAGCTGGAGGACCTGAAGAACAAGATGCAGGCACTGGAGAACAAGATGCAGGCAATGGACGATGGCGACATGTCGGTGGTGCCCACGCTCTTCAAGGACAGGGAGGTGGAGTACTACGACAAGTTGCAGAAGGACATCTCGCGTGTGGATGGCAGCATCAACACTCCGCGCGCAGATCACCGCCGCCGACCAGCGCGCGACCGCCGCCGACCAGCGCGCGGCTGCCGCCGACAAGCGCGCGGTCGCCGAGGCGGAGGTGCCGGTGCTGGTGGCGCTCGCGAAGGACCCCAAGACGACGTGGATGAGGACCACGTCTGTCAGGACGATGGGTCATCCCGACTTTTTCAAGCCCGACTTTGTGGACAAGTGGGCGCTCGTGCCGGATAGCGGCCTGCCGGACGACGTGGGTAATGCCCGGGTGCTAGTGGCACTTATGAAAGACTTCAAGAAGAAAGTCGATGCCACGGAACCCTTCAAGCTGCACCAAGAGACCGGCCTGCGCGACTTCATGATCGACCCGTTCCTCAAGGCGGTCCAAGCCTGCGTCATCTCGTACATGAAGCAGGTGATCGGCGAGAACGACTTTGACTTCGAAGAGGTGCCTACCACGAAGTGGTACGAGCCGATTCTGTCGAGCGTCCGCGAGCCCGACATCGTCCCATGAAGATCGGCACGAAGAGCGTGGAGGTGGTGATGGAGCTCAAGACCAATATGACGCTCCGCGACACCGTCGATTTCCACCAATCCGGTACTGGCTGGGGGTCGAGACGGGCATGCAAACGGGCAAGGATGGGAAGGTGGTCGACACCATCAACTGCCCCCTCACGCAGCTCTGCATGTACCTCAAGCTGGTTGGCACGAGGTACGGCGTCCTGACGACGTACGACGCCACCTGGTTTGTTCGCCTCTCGGTGAATCAGGACGGGGAGCACGGCGTGGACGTCTCTAAAAAGTACCTCCGCACGGGCGAGGCGCCGACGACGCCATGTCCATGTCCCTGGCTCTGTTCTGGTTCTACGTGACGGTCGCCACGGATAACGAGGAGTTCAAGGTGGACAAGTGGAAGGAGTTTGGCAAGGACCAGATCAAAGCCATTGTGACGAAGGGCCTCGAGGACGACGAGGAGCATGAGAGACAGGATAAGAAGAGCACGCGCGGCTCGACGCGAACCTCAGCACGGTTGCGTGGGGCCACGAGCGCCACTGGCGGGCGTCAGCGCGGCGTTTTGCCAATTTTCAAGCTGGACCACAACAAGGCGATCACGCTCAACTGCGGCGGCGGCTTCTCGGACGTCATGGTGGACGGCGAGAGCTGCTTTGTGAAGATCGGCAACGCGGACCCGGAGATCAACGAGGAGATTCAGGACATGAGGCACGAGGCGATCATGTACAACGAGCACGCCGACCTGCAGGGGGACGTTCTCCCGCACCTCGTCTACGCGGGCGACGTTAACCGGGGTCGCTATGTGCTCATCACGTCGCAGGAGGGTCACTCGCTCGACTCCGAGCCGGGCGCGCTCTCGTGGACAAGCACGGCACCGACGTCGCGGCTGCCAAGGCTCAGGCGGCACTGGGCGCGCTGCACTCTCGCCGGGTGTTGCACGGGGATGTGGCGTTGCGCAACTTTGTGATCAACGACAGCGGCGACGTCAAGCTCATCGACCTCGGGCGTGCAACGCTGGCATCTCCAGGCGACGACGCGCGGCTGAACAAGGAGCGTATCGAGCTCCAAGACGAGTTCAAGAGAACCTTTGGTAATGCGCCCATCCGGGTGGCTGGCAAGCGCCCCCACCCTTGAAAGAGAGACAACAAAAATCAATCGCCTTGGTTGTCACGTGCTCGATCGAGGTGCACAGTTTGTCAGAGTTTGGAGACCCAAAGCACCCTGAAAGGGCGATTTTCTCTCCAAGCCCCAAATCCTGGGGGGCCTTCCTTCTGTCGCTGGGCTCGGCCAGGCCAGGGCCCCTCCCACAGTTGGCTACCCAAAAGCCCACCTAACGGGAATCTTTGAGAGCCCCTCTCCTCCTCCAACCCCTCAAGGCGCCTGGTTGCTTTTTGTGGAACGCATTTCACACCCCTGCTTTTGCCGTAATCAAAAACTGTTCCCAGATTTCACGCCGAACAATAGTCGTGCTTCCCTTTGATGTCTTAGCTTAAGGTCTACTTGCGCGCCCACACTTCAAGCGCTTGGGGCCTGGCGCCGCGTCATCAGCGGCCGGGCGAGCGCCCTCGCCGAAGCGCTTGAGCCGCCGCTTGGTGTCGTCAGGGAGAGCAGATACGGCAGCAGTGGCCCTGGCCAGGCCTCGCGCCTTGGCCATGGCTTTGGCGGCTTTGCTACCGGGCTTGCTGCCGGGCTCGACACACTCGGCGAACTGGACGGGCCCGTCGAAGGAGGCGACGGTGGTGGCGACAGGGATGGCGGGCGGCTTGGCCGACGACGGCTTGGCCGACGACGGCTTGGTCGACGACGGCTTGGCCGACGACGGCTTGGCCGACGACGGCTTGGCCGACGACGGCTTGGCGGGCTCGTCGGGCTCGCCGGGCTCGGTGACCTCGAGGGGCTCGAGGGGCTCGAAGCTCCTCTCGAGGGGCTCGACAGGCATGTCGAGCACGTCCATTGACGCGATCATCGCGTCCAGTGCGTCCAGGTTTGCGCCGTCAAAGAGCGCGGGGTTGGTGTCCGTCTCCTCGGGCGCCTCGAGGTACCCGTTGCGGTCGTACTCGTGCAAGTAGCCGCACCGCCTGCTGCAAAAGCGCCGTCCTTGCGCCACCAGGCCGCCACACGTGCCATTGATGCAGTAGCCAAAGTCGCCCCTGGTGATCAGCTTCTTCTCCGCTGCGCTCGGCCCCTCTGCGACCCTCGTGCTGCCCCTCGTCGTCGTCGTCGTTGTCCCCGTCGACCGAGTCGTCGTCCGAGTCGCCGTCCGAGCCGCTGCCCAGGTCCTCGCCGTCCCAGTCCGAGTCGCCGTCGCTGCTGCTGTCGTCGTCGTCGTCGTCGTCGTCGCCGCCGTCGACGCCGCGGCCCGCACTGCCTCTCTTCGACATGGCACAAAGCGCCCGCGCGCCCTCCGCGGCACTCGGCTCGATCCGTGTCAGCTCGTCCAGGGACTTGTCGAACACCGAGCCCACCCGCGCCCAGGAGTGCATGACCACCTTCAGGTCACCCTTCGCCTCGCCAGTGAGACGGCGCTCCAGCTTCTTGCAGGCCTGCTTGGCCGCGCTCTCGCAGGCGCGGAACTCCGCAATGGTGTCCACCAGCAGGTCAGTCATGACGCCAAAGTGCTTGATGAAGACGACGTCCTCCTCGCGAAGGTTGCGCGGCTTGGCCGCGCGGGGGTGCGGGGTGCGCTTGCCCGAGGCCCTGTGCGCCGTGGGCGTCGAGGGCGTCGAGGGCGTCGAGGGCGTCGAAGTGGTGGTAGAGGGAGTTGTCGACATTGGTCCTGCTGCTTGTTCTGGGTGGTTGCCTGTTCTGGTTGCTTGTTCTGGTTGCTTGCTTTTGGTTGCGGGTTTGCCTCGGGTCCCAGGCCCCGCCACCGTCTGTCGACCGGCCAGCCACCCGGTCGGTCGGCTGATCGATCCTACGCTGGTTGATCGCGCGCAGTTGCGCGCAGACCCCCCTTCCCCGTAGACCCAACCGACGAAGGCCCGCCCCGCCAGCCAGACGGTCCGTCAGATGGCGCCAAGCAGAGGTGCCAGGTGGGGTTGTCCAGCTCGGATCTCCTCTTCCTTCTCCTCCTCCCGAGCACGCGTTCGTCCAGCGCAGTTGCCGTAGACCCAACCGACGAAGGCTGCAGCCAGCCCAGCCAGCCCAGCCAGCCCAGCCTTGGGTGGGTGCCGGTCGATTGCGACAGATGCCAGGCGGTGCGCGGGTCGGAACCGGGTCGAAACAAGAGGTTCAAATGTCCGTCAAATGCCATGGCAAGCGCCCTGCAGACGGAGGCCATGCAGAGGCCATGCGGAGGCCATGCGGAGGCCAAGCGGAGGCCAAGCAGAGGTGCCAGGTGCCAGGCACCAGCGCAGATCCCGCCCGTTAGCAGTGCCCCGGAACTGGCTTCCAGGCCCATCCATCCATCCATCCTCCTACTCGATCCTGGACCGGCTATGGCCTGGCCAACACGCGCGTGTGGTTGCGCAGTTGCTGGTGCTGGTGCTGACGCTGGTGCTGATGCTGCTGGTACTGCTGGTGGTGCTTGGTCTCCGTCTGTCGCCGTGCCTCGTCCCCTTCCAGCATCTTCACATGGAGGCCAAGCAGCGCCACCAGCATCATCAGCATCATCAGCACACCAGCAACACCAGCAACCAAGGCAGACCCCAAACGCAAAAGAGCAAGAGCAAGAGCAAGAGCAAGAGCAAGAGCAAGAGCAAGAGCAAGAGCAAGAGCAAGAGCAGGATGATGGCGACCATTGGCAACACCCCCAACCCCAAGATCGACAACGACAACAACAACAACAACAACAACAACAACACAACAACCCCAACATCGACCGCAACACCGGCGGTGGCGACAACCGCGACGGCGCCCAGGGCATCGACGCCATGGTTACTTCCGCGCGGGTCTCGACGGAGGACGCGCTGACCACGTTTGTGTGCAAGCTGGACGACCTGGTGAACGAGTACAAGGACGCCCAGGCCAAGATCTTCTCGGGGTTCCTGGACGCGGACCGGGACACCATGATCCGCCTGGCGCGCGAGCTGGATACCATCGACAACAGCGCCGCCTGGCGCGCTACCACTCGCGCGCGAGGTGGTGGACGACAAGCTGGGGACGAGCAGGGTCGCCTTTCCCTCGACCTCACGCAGCATGCGCTCAGGGTCATGCAGCAAGCGCTCGCCCGCACCGGTGCGCTCAAGCGGACCCGCGAGTCTACCGAGTCGGACACCAAGCCGGACGCCAAGCCGGACGCCAAGCCGGACGCCAAGCCGGACGCCGGGCCGGACGCCGGGCAGCCACAAGGTGCGCAAGACCAGCGAGGTCGACGTACCGCGCAGGCCGTCCAAGCCCCGCCAGCCGTGCAAGCGTCGTGACTCGGACAAGAGCAGGAGTCAAAGGTGGCCAAGTCTGTTCGACGACCCTCTGCAGCAGCAACCGCAGCCGCAGCCGCAGCAGCAGCAGCAGCAACAGCAGCAGGAGCAGCAGGAGGAGCAGCAGGAGGAAGAGGAGAAGGAGAAGAAGAAGAAGCAGGAACAGCCGCAAGAGGGCGACAAGTGCGACAAAACCTGCCGATGGCGACCGTTGTCGAGGTGAGCGACGACGACAGCGGGAGCGAGGGCGAGGCGAGGGCGAGGGCGAGGGCGAGGGCGAGGGCGAGAGCGGCAGCGAGGACGAAGGCGGCGACACTGACTCGGACGCGGGTCTCTTCGGCGACGACGACGACGACGACGACGATGACGACGACGACGACGACGACGACGATGGCAAGGACGAGGACGAGGCCGCGACCAATACCAACAACGAGGCCGCGGGCCGCGTCGCGGAAAGCCCGTGCCCAGAGCAGCACAAGATCATCAAGGAGGGCGTGAAGCGCATCGTCAAGGCTAACCGCCGCCGTGTGTTGGACGACAGTGACGACGCGAACAACAACAAGGCCAATAACGACGACGACGACGACACGACGACGACGACGACGACGACGGCCAGAGCAGTGGAGACCAGAGCAACACCACTGGAGGCAGTGCCAAGCACCCGACCGGCCCCGCCTCGCCCAAGGTCCCCTTTGCGCAAAAGAGCCGCGAGTTCACGCAGAACATCGCGCTCCATTGTCTCATGGACTGCCTCGATCCGTCGCACCCAAGCTGCTTCGCGAAATCATGAACAGGTGGAACGCTGATGGCGCGCGCGGGACCGTGGCCGCGGCCAGGTATCCAACTGGCCGGGGACGCCTGGCATGTACTCGAACCAGTGCGTGCACTTCAAGCCGGCCTACACCCAGGCGGTGGACAACCTCGAGCGCGTGTTGGTCATCGTCTCGCACGTCCACTACTTGGTCGACAAGGAGATTACCAAGCTGGACAACGAGGCCGTGGGCAAGATCCTTGGCGGCGAGTCGAACAAGCATGGCTCGTACACCTACCGCAACCTGGTCCTTACGCAGAAGGACCACACACCCAACGGCCCGGGCTGGGACGATTACGCCGACAAGATCCAGCTCACCAAGGTCGACACTAGCAAGGACATGCCGAAGATCAAGAACCTCACCAGGGCGCTCATGAAAAGGCTCAAGCCCAAGGCCACCCCCTCGAACAAGTAACGAGCTTTCCCTTTCCTTTTCCCTCCCCCTTTCCTTTCCCTCCTTCTTCCCTTACCCCTCAAAGCCTATCATTCGTTGAGGTTGCTCATTCGGGTTGCTGCTGCTGCTGCTGCTGCTGCTGCTGCTGCTGTTTGTTGACATCTTTGTGCTCTCGGGCGTCCAACTCTTGCTTGTCGGCCAACAACTCCACCCGATACGCGTCAAGCGTCGCCTCCATCCTCGCAATATCGAGAACGCACGATCTAGCGGGGATCTGTGCGATGGGCTGGCGGCTTGGCGCGGCTTGGCTGGCGGCTTGGGGGGCTGCTGTTGGTGCTTGTTGGTGCCTTGATCGTCCACCCGGGCACCCAACTCTTGCTTGTCGACCAATGAAACAACCCGAGACACGCCAAGCGTCGCCTCCATCTTCGCGATTATCGAGCCCACACGATCCAGCGCACCTTGCGTCCGAGTCGGCACACCGACCGTCCCACAGAGTCGCCGGTTGGCTCGCTGGGCTCCGCACTGGGCTCTGCACTGGGGCTGTGGGCTAGTACAAGGTACCCACCCTCGGCGTGGATTCCCTCGCACTCGCGCGCCACCGCCTGCACCACCGCCCCTCCATCTATGCCCGCCAGTTGCCTTGGCTGGCGAGATCTTTTTAAACGGGTCTAACCTAACCCAAGAAAAAACAGAGCACGGGGTGGTGACAGACGGCTGCTTGCTCCTATCTACCAAATGCGTCCACAAGAAAAGCGGACTGCCGCGGCAATCAAAAGGCGCGCAACGGATCGTGGGTCTCCAAGGTGTCATGTCCCAGCCAACCCAACCTAATCTAATCCGGCAAACCACTCTCGAAGAACAGAGCCAGCGAGTCGACAGATCCGAAAGGCGAAGAGGAGAAAGGCGAAGGCGGCGGCGGCGGGCGAGAGCGAGAGGGATGTCGGTGAGGAAGGTGAAGATGCGCAAGAGAGCGAGGGCGCGACGGGCCAAGAAGGCGAGCGAGCGCCTCGAGCAGCGCAGGGAGCAAGAGATACACGAGCAAAAGGCGATCCTCGAGTTCGTCGCCTTCCGATGGCAGGAGATTCGCGCGCAGCTGGACGGCCATCCGCCGCGAGGGAGATTTACGAGGCGCGCGCGACGCGCAAGGCCAGCCCAAGGGAAGCCAGGGCTTCGTTTCGGAAGAGGTACGGGATTATCATCCGTGACCCTCCAGCGATCGCCATCGACCCCACGCTCTCGAAGCTCGGTCGCGTAGCCGTCCTCGGTAGGCGCGTCTATCATCTTCAGCAAGTGTACGTCAAGGTCCGCGACCATGCCGACCACACGCAAGCGGCTTTCTCTGCGGCGCCAACCGGCAGCGACGAGAAAAAGAGGCTAGAGACGAGCACCTCGAGGCGCAAGACTCTCTGATCCAGGTCATGCTCGAGTGCGACCAGGCGTTCGACGCTATCGACACGGCCCTGTTGTCTATCACGGGCGACGACATGCCCCCGCGCCCGTCACCCGTGACCAAGACGAGCCCCGTCAAGCTCTTCAAGCTATCACTCTTCCATTTCTCCCATTTCTCGTCCAATTCTTGTCGCCAAAGATTTTTTTGGTCGGCCGGCCAGATGACCAACTGGCGCAAGTGGCGGGAGAGCGGAGAGCCAGGCGGAGCCAGACGGAGGGAGGAGATGACGACCAGGAGCGGCAAGGTGTACGCGAAGGGCGGGCGCTCGAGCAAGGCCCCGCGACTGGCCCTGCAGCCATCCCCGGGACAGGCCCCGGCATCGGCGCAGACCAGCCCGGGTTCGCGACTCTCGGCCGGCCCGGCTAGCCTGATCAGCTCGCTGGTGGGTCCGCTGGTGGTACACCAGGGCGCCGGATGGCGACGTCGCTGCCCTCAAGCGGTTCGTCCCCGAGCTTCATTTCACGCGCGTCGTGAGCAACGACGTGTGTGGCCAAGGGGCCTCGGCGCTGGCCGCGTACGACGGGCTGGTGGTCCATGGCCGCCCAGACAAGAAGACGGCGCAGAACGTGGCCGCCGCGCTAGCGACGACCTCGACCTGCAAGTCGTTCGCGTTCGCCGGTCACTTTGTGGTCGCCACCGACTACTCTAACGAAAGCGACAACGACGACGACGACGAAGACGACGACGACGACGACGACGATGGCGACAACGAAGCCCCAGTGGCGCTGATCTACAGCAGCCTGGCCGAGAACGCGACAGTGGAACGTCTCGAGATCAAGTCGTGCTACGACGACTGGACGTGGCTTCGCCGCGCCCTGCCCAGTGCTAGATCCCCTCACGCGCGCTCGGCGATATGTGAGCTCGTCTTGCGGCGCGTACACATCGACGGCGATCATGGGAAGGCCATTTTTAAAGGGTCATCCGTGACGCGCTGGCCTGGCCTGGGTCGAACCTGCGCAGGCTAGAGATCGTCGACCACTACTCATTGCACTCGGCGGCCCGAGCCTGCTTGCCAGGGGGTTGGAGCAGAACAAGAGCTTGCGTGCGCTCGCCGTGACCTCGAACGGTCTGGGTCTGGGCACCAGAAGGCTCAACGCCAAGGTGCTGGTGTGTGTCTAGCGAAGAACACGACTCTGACCGAGCTCGACCTTGCCGGCGGCTATGTCGACCTCGATGCGTGCAAGACACTGGGCGAGATGATGGACTCGGAACGACCGGGTGGCGCCTGCCCGCTTCCCGCCCTCGTGATGCGCGACTCCTTCATGGGCACGTCGCTGGTGCGGGTCTTCTGGATGGCCTGCATCGCAATGCGACGCTGGACCAGGCTGGACATCTCAAACTGTGGCGTCGGCCAACAGACGTGTGTGGCTCTGGCCAAGGCCCTGGCCTCCATCGAGTGTGCGCTGCAAGAGCTCGTGATGGCCCAGAACCCAGAGGTGACGAACGCCAACGGCTCGGTGCTGGCGGGATCTCTGCTGGAGAATCGGTGCTTGCGCGTGCTCAGTCTTTCGCATTGCCGGATCGGTGAGCCGACCTGCATGGCCCTTGGCGAGGCTCTGAAGAGCAACACCTCCGCGCTCCCCGAGCTGAACGTGGCACATACCAGGCACAGTCTCGTCTCTGGAGACGAGTGGGCTGCTCTCGTGCGCGGTATGGAGAACAACAAGACACTGCGTTCCCTCGACCTGACGCGCGCGCCCGCCGGGAAAGACTCTTTCGAGGCGCTGGGCAGGGCGCTGGCTGGCAATGCGTGCGCACTGACAGAGCTCGTCCTGCGGGACAACAACCGTGCCTTGGAGTTTAGTCGCGGTGCTCTACTAGCTGGCCTTAAGGCAAACAAGAGCCTCGCGAAGCTCGACCTGCGCGGCTGCAGGTATTGTGTGCATAACGACGGCGTGTTCAGCGAGGCGGAATCTGTTGGCATGCCCTCGTTGCGTGAGTTTACATGGGCACAGGGCTCCCGCGCGACTACCCGCGCCAACGTGTCATCAGCCCGGCCCTGATCAAGGCCCTCGCCGGGAAGGACAAGTTGACCAAGCTGGACTTCTCTGGTCGCCGACTCGACCTTGATTCGCTCGGCGCGTTGGCAGAGCTGCTGGCTTCCCTACGTGCGTGTTGGAGGTGCTCGACCTGTCCGGGCGCTACTTTTGACGAGTGACGAGGTCTCGGCTCTGCTGCGGGGCATCAACGGCAGCCAGTCGTTGGTCGAGTTGATCATCTCAGGATCTCGCTGGTTTCAGTGGGTTTCCAGGCTGGAGAAGGAGATGCGCCCCGGGGTGACACTGAGCTTTAGACGCGATTGAGAGAGCGTCGCCCGAAAATACCCCCTTGCTTTCTTCCCTTCCCTTCACCTTCCCTTGCCTCACGCGAGTGTCGCGGGCCTGGGCGTTCTCTTAACCTTGACATGTCGGCTTGGCAACCCCACGATCCGCGACGGACCCTCTTGACCAACACATACGGGACAAGGAGGACAAGGAAAAATCGGTGGTCTTGCCAGCCAAAAAGGGGCACGCGCCCAGATACGCCTTGGGTCCACTGCCGCCAGCAGACCCAAAACGCCGGCGAGCAGGAGAAGGAGACCAAAAAGCAAGAGACGATTGAAATCGACGAGCCCAAGGGACGCGCCTGCGCGCTCACTGCTTCCGCGATGGACGCCATCTGTTACAAGTTAATCGACCTCGGCATCGCAGAGCGCTCGGCTGTGCTCTCTGCGCCCACCGTGGCATGCTTCCCGGACGAGGTGCTCCAGAGATGGGTCTACCTGGTGCCCACCATCGGCATGGAGGGCTTCGTCTTCAACACCGAGGAGGCCGCCGAGCTCTGTGGCTACTCTTCCTCGGACGCCAGGACCATGATCACGGATGCCATGAAGAAGTTTGGCGACCAGGGCGTAGACTGGACAACGGTCGAGCCGACCGAGGTTTTCAGGTCCTCGGTGAACCAAGCCCCAGTTCAGGTTCAGCTCCACCTGCCTTGGCGAAACGAGGTGGTCAAGATCACACGCGGTGACAACGCGAAGAAGTTTTACCAGATCAGCAACGACCTCATGCGCAAGCTAATGCTGCGCGCCGACACTGATATCGGCAAGCAGTTCCGCCTCTTCCTTCTCGCGATCCACGACAAGATGCTCGAGCTTGCTCGCGCGGGAGCGGTACCCGTGGCGACGATGGCAACGCCCATGCGCTCCGCCGTGGACTGGTCTACCCGGCGCCACTACCTTGACTACCTCACCCACGTCATGAAGGCCGAGATGACGAGCTGCGAATTTCAAATGGAATTCCTTTCGAAGCACGACCTGGTGGGCGACCGCGACAAGATCGAAATCAAAGATCGGGTACACGGGATCCACAACCGACACCAGCGCAATGTGGCGCTGGTGCAACAGGAAGGGTTCGACGACCGCATGCTACTCGATAAACCCGCACCCATGCGTATCGACGCAGGGGCCGCGGAAGCCCAGTTGGACAACCCCGACGAGTTCATCGACCATGTGAGCCGTGTTGAGCGCGTTCTCGTCGCACATTGTCCAAGGAAGAGGTGGATAGTTTTAGTCGCGCGCTCGCCAAGGCCTACCGCAAAGAGTACAACGAGGACCCGCCGAAGGCGCAGTAGCCCGTCGGGCAGCGCATGGTGCCCGTGTGCCAATACTAGCGCAGGCACTTTATGGCCTTGCGTCACGAGATGCCAGCGTGACAAGGCGGAACAAGGAGGGAATAATCCAAAAAATGAAATCTTGCTCGTCTCGACTCAGATCCCGTGTCACGGGTGTAGGTTGGCCAGGACGGGTATTGTGGTTCGTTGTCGATCTTACCGAGACCGAGGACGTCACGGAAGAAGTCCAGCTGGTCGCGGTTGAGGCACAGGATCAAGGTCTCGTCGAACTTCATCCATCCTTCAAGGAAGACGGACCTGACCCGCGCGTAAGAGACCTTGTTATCAAGCTCTGCGTCCTCCCAGTCCTCCTCCTCCGCCTCGTCATCGACCTCGTCCACCTCCTCGTCCTCCTCCTCAATGGCGACTTCATCGTCGTACTCTCCGACAGAGGCCGTGGTGAAATTTACGGGCGTCATAATGGTCTTCTGTGCTTCAGGCGCGGTTGCCAGATGAAACCCTTGCTCTGTTCCTCCTCCTCTTCCCCTTCCGTGTCCTCTGCTTGTGGCTCGTCATGACGCTAGCTCTTTTGCTTGGAGGCCCAGGGCATGAACATGGCTGGCACAAACATCATCAGCTGGTCTCCCCCGCCCGCCCGCTCTCTCTCTCTCTCTCTCTCTTCGCTCTACTAGTAGTGTAGCCCAGGAGAAATCCTCCAGTCGCCTTTTTTATGTCGCCACTCGCGCCGATCACACAGATCGACTACATGGCCTCCAGTGCCCGTTCGGTGCCCGTACGCTCGTCGCGCCCAAACCAATTGTCACCACTTGATTTGGCCCGTGCTTGACGCCGAGAGCGAGGGAGGGAAAGAGAGCGAGAAAAGGAGAGACAGGACGGAAGGCGACCCCGTGCCTTGACCTTAAACGGAATCGGGTTACTCCGGGACCGCTGAGGAGTCGAAGCCGCGCTCGTCTAGCCAGGGCAGAAGCTCGGAAGGGTCCCTGACCCGACCTGCGCCGCCAAGAAGATAACGAAGTTCACGGCCGGCGTCATAATCTTGAACGACCGATGCACCGGTTTGGTCTTTCCCTCCATGGTGAAGGCCACCAGAACTTCACCCTCTTCCAGGTCCACAGCTTTGGCGCCGTCCAGGTCCGGCTTGTCGGCATCGTCACCACGCGGCAGTCCATCGCTGTATCACTGTGGCTTCCCGTGTTGTCAGTCTGAAAATTGTTGGCGGGTCGAGCTTGATTCCTCTACTTGTTTCTCTCTCTCTCTCTCTCTTTCCTCTCTCTCTTTCCATTCGCCTCCTTTTCGCCGTGTGAAGATTACTTACCGATTAAGACTGGTCGCGAGGTTGACAGCAAGCTAGAAAGTTACCTCCTTTTTGTTTGCCACGAACCGAAAAAGCACCCATGCGGACCCCTGTGCGGATCCTCGTGGTGGAGCAAGGCCAGTCCCCAGACTCGCCATGGCAGAACAAGAAGACAAAAGAACAAGAAGAGATGCCGGCACGGATTAACCAAGCCCAATGGCTTGACCGACTGAGAACGATGAGACGCCTCCAAAGACTCAGGACGATCGAGTTTAAAGGGATCATTGGGCTCCTGCTCCTTCTCGTCAATTCCCATTTTGTCCAACGCGGGAACAAGTTGGTCCGAAGTGCGTGCGTGCAAACTGAGCGATGAGGTCCATGGATTTTATGTTTCTTGAACAAGTTGATCAGATTGATGGCCGAGGTAAGCGGTGAACGTGACCGATGATCCAGCTCCTACGTCGGCTTATGACCACTTCATTCTATCGACCCCAACTGGCCGAGTTTTGACCGAGTTTTGGTCGCGTCTTGGCTGAGACTTGGCCGAGACCTGAGTGACTTTTTGCCGAAAAAGGTGACCATAAAACGGAAAACTGACATTATATCTCAAGCAAAATGATTGCTGGCCAAGGAAAAAAAAAAAGAAAAAAAAGATAATACCGAGAGTTTTGAGTAGAGTGGTGT
Source organism: Thraustochytrium striatum (assembly GCA_022244645.1). Taxonomy (NCBI): domain Eukaryota; class Bigyra; order Thraustochytrida; family Thraustochytriidae; genus Thraustochytrium; species Thraustochytrium striatum. The sequence goes on along the minus strand of JACDIV010000100.1, from coordinate 31,624 downwards.
AGTGAGTTGAGTGAGTGTGTGTGTCCGTGATAAGAAAACGTTTTCTTATCACGGACACACACACTCACTCAACTCACTACATCTAGCATCTACAACATTCACGAAACCAAACGAAACTTTTTAATTGATTTAAAAAATAAAAAAATAACCCAATTTCTTTCACTAAGTACAATATTGTACTTGACACACCTTGAGATATAGGCCCTGCTTCCCGTATAAACTATTTGAAGTACAATATACTTCAAATGTTGGTCACTCTGCTATTTGATAGACGAGAAAAAGGAAAACGATCGAACTCGAACGTGATCTGGATCTGACCGAATCTAACCGAAATGTCCGTTCAGATCTTGCCTGCAGAAGGCCTACTGGTTCTTTTCTTCCATTCTTTCATCATTTTTAAGATGGATGGCGGCGCGGTACGCGCAGAGCTACGCCAAGACCCGACACGCCAGGTTCCGCGGCTTGCAGGCCGCGAAGGCGTCGCGGCCTCGAAGGGCGCGGCGGGCAAGGTCAAGTCAATCAAGTCGGGGAAGAGGGAAGGGTAAAGGACCTCTTGCAATTAGTTGTCGCTCATTGGAACTCGCGGCAGTGCATGCCACTTGGCGAAACAGTCACTTTGCCCCATGCTGCACAGCGTCACGAGGCACCGCGAGCAGGAGGTGGTCGGACGCCTGCCACACATGCAGCACACGCCCCGCTCGAGCACGGGCCCCCCGCAGCGGTCTTTTTTGCGTTGCCATCCTTGTCGAAAACCTGCTTCTGGCGCACAATGCTGCCCAGTGCGGCGCACCACACCCCTTGCGGGCAGTGTTGAAGAAGACCCTCTGTTGCTCCAGGTGGCGCGGGCGCTTGCTCATGATCTCCGTGTAGTCGAGCTCTACCGTCACCATAGCGTACGGTAGCACGCGCAGGAGGAGCGCTACTGCTGGCAGACCGTCCTCAACGGATATACGCCTGCTTGGTTCCCCTGTGATGTGACCACCGCCTCGGCCCCGGCAACGTCGCCCAAGACCGCGCGCGCGTTCAAACGCTCAACGCAGGGGCTTGCCACTATCTTTCGGCAGCCCTGCATGCGTTCCGAAGGTTAGATCTGACCTGACCATGGCGCGGGGCGCTTTCTCTGACCTGTTCAAGATCACCGTTTCACGTACAAATTTGTACGTGAATCAACCCTAGCTGCACCGATCGGAATCGTAAGTACAATATTGTACGTGAAATAGCAAGGCGAAAGAAATAGGGATAAAAAAAAACAATTGCAACACTCTTTCTTTTTTCAACAAAGAACACGAAACGCAAAATGCTTTCAGTCATTCGCGAAACGCATCTATCATATTATTTTATTTTCGCTTTATCTTATTTTATTTTGGTGGAAATCAGTTGTTTCCATTGCATTGACCATCATTCTGATCAACTTCTTGAAGAATCACCTTTTTTTTTCAATCGCTTGCCTCAGTTTGCACGCACGCACTTACGCACTCTCGGCCAATCAAGTACGGAACCCGGAACTATTTTCTAGATTAACTATAGCAACGAACCACCGTGGAGCAATACACTGAAGTCAGTGTGGGTACAGATGTGCCTAAACCTAGGACAGGTGTGAGGGCACCCGCCAAACGTATTTTCATTGCGTTTGCACTAATGGCCATTGCTCCGCTAAACCTTTTAGGCTTGACACGCTTCTACATGGGTAAACCTGGCTATGGTGTCCTCAAACTACTACTGCTCGCTTCAACGATCACAGTCTACTACATGAGACGGCTTGTTGACGCGTCCAAGAACGAGGAGGACGAGGAGGTCTGCGCGCCGGCAAGCAAGCGCACCAAACACGAAGTCACCGGAAGCGCCCAGTAATAAGCACTTTGCCAAGCCCCGCTCGTCCTCCTAACGCCACCAAAAGCAACGGAAAGCATCGCACTCGCTCTTTGCATCTGCCTTGTTTTGCCCCATCGTTGTTGTAGCACCTGGCTGCGCCTGATTGCGCCTGATTGGCGTCTAGCATTGGGCGCGCGAATCACGTTGTGTCGCGACCAAGCCATTCACGTCAACAAGGCGGGAAAGGGGTGTGTCAGGGCGACTCCTAGAGTTTTGACTAAGTGGTCCTAGTGGGGGTAGAAAGTCACCATAATTACTGCGTATTGTTTGTAAGAATAATAGCCCTTCATCGTCTGGAGTTTATACCCCTCGCTAGGGTTACTTATCGAAAACTCTAGGAGTCGAAGAAGTGCTAGTAGAGTATTGACTAAGCGCCCCAGTCCAAGGGCCCAGTTCAGGGGCGAAACCCAAAAAAATAAGATATATAATAAACTGTCGAGGTCCAAGAAAAACTTGAAAAACTTAGCCAACCAACCCCCGTAACCGAAAGGGGCCGACCGACTTAACTCAATGAGTCAGAAGGATCTGCACCACAGCCCGACACCTTTGGCGCTCTTTGCCAAACTGCACCGCGCCGAACAGCGACGCCTCAATTTTCGTTCTTTGTGGGCTTTACTTCTTGGTGCTGGCTGGAATTGTAATTTGGCTTGTGCGAGAGAAGCCATGGCAGGAACGTGAAGAAGACACACAGCTGGAAACACCCCCGCAGCAGAAACCGCCAGGAGAAGGAGGAGGTGAAAACTCAGAGGTGAGTGAGACTGCTGCCATCACTTGGGAGATTTTCTGGGGGAATTGGCTCGCGATTCTGCTGCTTACCCTTTCATTCGTCATCGTCCTCGTCTACCTCACCAAGTTTTTCAAGCCCATTCGCGACTTGTTCAAGAAATCAGGAGGTGGGCTTGGTGGTGGCGCGATGTTGCTCGGCTCTGCTTTGTTAACCGCTGGGATGGTGGCCAATAGCCCGACCATGGCAGTCGCTGGTGCGTGCCTTAGCTTGGCTGGGGCAACCATCATGACAATTAACGCGGTCATTGGGAAGTTAACCTTTGACGAGAGGGTGCAGGAGCTAGACGCTTTGCGGCCATCTCCTGACCTGCTTCAACGTTGCACACCACATCCTCATCCATCTTTGCCTCTACTTCTTCACCTGTTCCTTGTCGCCGCCTGCCTACAATTTATGAAATAATATATTATACTTTCCAACGAAAAATAAAATAAAGTGAGACAAGCAACCCAGTAGCGAGACCCAGCAGCAATCAAGGCGGGAAAAGGGTGTCAGGGCGACTCCTAGAGTTTTCGCTAAGTGATCCTAGCAGGGGTATAAAGTCCCGACAATACTGGCGTATTGTTTATAAGAATAATAGCCCTCGAATCAGGGAGACTTTGTACCCCTCGCTAGGGTACTTAGCGAAAACTCTAGGAGTCGGCTGACGCGCCGCTTTCTCGCCTTGATCAAAACTTGGTAGCTTGGTGTAGACGCGTGTTATCGGTTGGGGCGAGGAAAAGAAGCAAAAAAAATCAAGTCGAAAACATTAAAATCACGGCTCGTGGTCGAGTTGGTTCAGGGCCTTCCTGCAGTTGGACAGACCGCAGTGGTGACAGCTAAATCGTCGAGGAACGACAGTGTGGCGCACAGCGCCTTCCCTTCGCGGATCGCCTGCTTGAAAGGCGAGATGCCAAGCACGCTGGCCCTGTATCTCGACGCCAGAAGCGCCTCCACGCTGCCTCACGCAAAAAAGCGAAAATGGACGCAGAAGGGCGTGTTATAAACAGTCATTGGCAATGGGACTAGGACGAAGTCGTCTTTTTTTCCCTTCCAAGCGTTGCAACAGAACAGATGCATCTGGATGTGCGCTGAGAGAGGCACGAAGGGCGAGGAGCGCGGGTGGCTCGAGGATGGTGTGCGGCTTTTGCCATGGCACTGGCCACAACAAGCGGACATGCCCGGCGCGGCAAGCACAAGGCAGTAGCAGCAGCAGCAGCAGCAGCAGCAGCAGCAGCAGCAGCAGCAGCAGCAGCAGCAGCAGCAGCAGCAGCAGCAGCGCCTGCGCCGGTGGTGCAGGCGCGCGGGCTCGGAGTGGCGGCCGGGCCGTGAACATCGCCAAGCCAGGCAACGCGAACTACACGTGGACAAGCTGGACTCACCCGAGGAGTTCGAGCTCATCTACGACGCGGAGGCCGTGGAGCAGTACATGGACGCGCGGCACAAGCGCCATGCCGAGAGTGTCGCGAAAGTGGTGAAGACGATGGTGACGACCCTCCCAACCAAGGGCATCAATGACGTCACGGCTCTCGACGTCTTCATCAAGATCTCTGACGGCTTCATTGGCGACTCGTTTTCGTGGATGGTCAAATCGTTCATGCTGCCCAAGACGATGAAGGAGGGTAAGAAGCCGCCCGCTCCTCCCCAAGAGTGGGAGTACTACAGCTTCTTGGCCATGACCCTGATCCTCAGCATGCTCAACACCGACAAGAAAACCTCCTTGAGGAAGGTCATTGGCATGGTGATGTGCGACAATGCGCCCTTGGTCAAGCACATCCTGACGGAGGCGAGGTTCGACCAGTTCCTGAGGCGCCTGCTCCCCGTATGACCCCGAGACGTCGCCCGGAAGCGGGAGGCGCATCATGGCGGGCGGCCTTGACAAGACGCACCTCGTGCGCAAAGCGGAAAAGTACGTGCACAAGTCGGCAAGCTTGTTCCTGGACGGCCACATGGACATCACGGTCGACGACGGCACCAAGGGGTCCGACTCCAAGGACGTGCCCAACCCGAGCCGCAACGAGAAGAAGGCGCGGCAGATGGGCCAGAAGGCCGGGGCCATGACCGACGGCACTTACCGCTTCTTGCTGTGCTGGAACCTCGTCGGTAGGGGTGGCAAGCAGTACGAGAAGTTGTGCAACTTAATCAAAGCCCTTGCCGAGGCTGTCGGAGGCCCGGACAAGCTGCACGGCAACGCGCTCTGCTTCGATCGTGGCTACGGCAAGATGTCCCTGGTGCAGATGGCCATCATGAACAACCTAATGTCATCACCATCGTCGGCGAGGGATCGCGTGAGCACCCGTTCTTCGGAGTGACTGGACTCTGCGACAAGCCCATGGCCGATGCGGCTGCGGCGACAAGCGTCGCTGCGACTGGTGGATCTTCGGCGAGCCCCGCCGCGCCCGCGCCGCCGGGCACCACGGCGCCGCCGAGTACTGCAGGAACGGCCAGCCCGACGGCTGGGTCCAATGCGAGCACTCCGGCAAGGACCTCTGCAGTACGCGGCTCCACAAGCTCCACCACAACCCCTACGCCTCGAAGGACTCCTCGGCGCACGACGGCAAGTGCCTCTAGCAGCTCGGCCTCGACAAGCTCGAGGGGTCCTAGCCCACACGCGGCCACCAGCGCGCCCCGACGGTGCCTGTCAGTGAGGTGTCGAGGAACAGGTCCGCACCTCGAACAGCTCGGTGGCCCGCAAGCGCGCGGCGCCAGTGCAGCTGCCTCGGCGGAGCAAGCAGCGCTCGGGCGTGTGCACTCACGACCCTGAGGTCACGGAGCTGGCCAGCGACAGTGACACGATGTCAGACGAGACGGACAGCGAGTCAGACAATAACGACGACGACGGCGGCGACGCCCAGGAGGAGGATGAGGTGGGAGGAAAAACGGCCCGATCATGAACGGCAAGCAGCAGCCTATTCCGGTGGACTCCCGCCTTGGTCCGATGATCTTCACGGCCAAGGCTCTGGTCAAGGGCTCGCGTGCGAGCGCTGCAAGCAACCGCACGGTCTACGCTTACGCGGTTCGGGAGGGGATCAAGCCCAAGCCCCTGGGCAGGCTACTGCGTTTTCTTTGCGTCGGGCAGCAGCCAGCCCGTGGAGGCCATGAGAAAGGTGTACGTGATGTCGCCAAAGCGAGCCCGCAAGGGCCCGCGCGTGACCAACATCCTCTGGCATCCGGCGAACAATGAGGACGACGAGGCCAAAGCGGTGGAGGAGCACTTTGCTGGCGCCGTGCTGCCACTGACGTGTTCTCAGCGGCTGGGAGTGGTTCCAGGCCAGGCGCTTCGTGTTCACGGGCACGACCAGTGGCAAGCTGGACGTTGCTGATGCTGATGCGCGCAAGCTGCTTGTTGGTGAGACCACCCACGTGCCCAGCATGGACAAGACGGCGGCCTTCTCGGTGCTAAACCAAGTCCTGGTCGTACACCCGCACGCGGCAGCGGAACGAGCTTGAGAAGGACATGATGAGCGGCACCATGAACGAGCCGCGCGTGGTGGACGAGCTCATCGACTCGGGCTACATCAAAACGTTCTTCGACGTGGGCCTGGTCCAGAACCGGTCTCACCCGTGGCTTCCCGTCTCCGCGGACGGCGTCGCTGTCATGCAAGACCCGAGGACCCCGAACAGGACCTACTCGTGCTCGTCGAGATCAAGACCAAGGTCGCGCCGGGTCCTCGCGCAGAGGTTGACCAGGCCCTGCAGGACCTGGGCGCCGACACGGTCAACTGCGAGGTGGGGCGACGATGTCTGGTTCATGCCGTTCATGAAGAACTACCGCGCGCAGCTGCTCCACCAGTGCCTCGTGTTCGAGCGCAGCCACGTGCTACTTGTCGTGGCCAGCACGACGGCCATCCTGGTGCGCGTGCTCGCCAAGGTGCCGGAGCCAGCTCTCCAGGTGTACCTGCGCAGTCTCGAGCCGTGGAAGGACCTGGCCCCCTGGGCGCACGACCACCTGGAGGGCGACAGCAAGGCCATGGAGACGATGGAGAAGGCCCTGGACGGGATGAGGGAGGACGACAAGGTCGTCATGCTCTCGCACCTGCCAATGTGGACGTCGGTGCGCCGCAAGATCTGTGACGGCGGCCCGCTCATGCCAGTGCATCACGTTCGGTCGCTCGCGCAATTCATCTACTCCAAGAAGAAGCCCGGCGTGGACCAGATCACCCAGTCTCGCGAGCAGCTGCGCTGCAGGCAGTTGCAGCTCGACTGGGACAAGGCGACCTTCTTCGCGGTCTTCCACAACTTGGTCACCAACGCGAGCACGGCGTGGCGGTTCCTCCAGGTCGCCAAGGACCCGAGCTTCACGTGGAAGGGCATCCACAGGTTTCGCGGGCGCAATGCGCAGTGAGCCGCTGTCCGCCTATGCGGACAGCCTGGCCTTGGCCTTGCTCGCTTCAGCGGCAGGCTTCGCGAGGCAGCTGGCGAGGGAACGACGGCGCTGGCTGACACACCAGTCGCCCTCTCGCGGCTGAGCGCGGAAGCGCCGATGCGCAATCGGTTCAAGTTCTTCAACACCGACGCCGGGCGCACCTTGCGCACAAGCACCGGAAAGGGCTGCACCCAACAGGGCGACATCAGCGTAACAGGGCGCGCGCCGAACGTGGTGAAGAACCGTGTGCCTGCGCCAGGTTCGAGGAGCGCGCGTCGCCGCTGTGCCTTGTGTGGCAAGTGTTCCGCGCCCAAGGCGTGCAGTACCTGCAAGGTGGCCTTGCATGTCAGGCAGCGCGATGGGAAGCAGTCGTGCTGGTGGCGTTTCCACAACGGCGAGCACGTCCCTCCGCCACCGCCTCGCAAGGCCACGTCCGGGGCGTTGGACGATAGCGGGGGCTCTGATGACTCTCCGGCCCCCGAGGCACCCTAACACGAGCTGCCAGCGTTGAAACAAGCCATGTTCGTCTCTTCTCCATTCCCAAAGACTTTCCAAGTAAAACTTGATTTTTTTGGGCCCGTTGAGCGCTCACAGCCAATCAGGCAGTCGTCGTCCGGGTCCCGGTTTTTCCCTACTTAGTGTCAACAATATGACCCTCTAGGACCATGTTCTCCAATAACATGCACATATCCACATTAACACGATTCCGGTATTTCGACCCACGCCGCACCACTCATAGGGCCCAAACACACGATTTCAGGCTTGGATGGATATCTCCCGTTTAACGTGACAACTGGGGGATACTGAAAGACAAAATTATTTACAGTTAGACTTTCTATCCCCACTAGGAGTCCTAGCAAAAACTATAGGAGTCAGTCGATCCGTCTCTTTCCCGCCTAAAGTGCGCCGCTGCTGGGTCAACAAAACATTTTATTTTATTTTATTTTATTTTATTTTATGTTCTTTTATTTTATGTTCTTTTATGTTCTTTTATGTTCTTTTATGTCTCTCGCCCGAGGCCGAGTCCTTGTCGTCGACCTCTAGCTAGAGCACCGTAACCACGCATGAAAGGCAGAAAATAGTGGGGTTCGCCCCAGCAGCTGATGGGGCGAAGTCGGCGCGGAGGGCGCGGCGGGTGAAACGGGCTGCACCAGCGGGCTCAGCGGGTGGAAAACCCCATGGTGCAATCCAGGCTGGGGGTACGCGACGCCTGGGCACACTGACGGGGCACCTGTCCAACTAATCTCAATTCCATTCAATCTCGGCAACTAGGGAGCAAGCGAGGGCACAGTATTGGTTATCGGCACTTGCTACGCGCTTCAAGCGCCTTGTTGGGTGTCCTGGGCCGCCCCCTGCCGGTTTGGGCGAAGATGTTGGATGCGCATGACGACCGTCCGGTCCACTGCTTGTTCTCTCTAAGGCGCTTCTTCAGGTCCTCGGGAAGCTCGCTATCGTCGTGAAGCATCTCCTTCAGGATCTTCCTCGCGGTCATCGTCAACACGCGTGCCTGGATGTGACGAGGAACTCGTGCAAGTTCGGACCAGCGCGGGCAAGGTGACGATGACCGCGAGGAAGATCCTGAAGGAGATGCTGCACGACGTTGCGATGTCGACCCCGGTCGGGTGATCAAACCTGTTCCTGTACTCCTCCAAAGTGATGATCTCCTCCCGAAACCACGACAGGTGCTGCTTGTTGTTGCCTTCCCCGGCGAACAGCTTAGCGATCTTAGGGTAGCAGAACACCACGTTCGTGGGCCCCTTCGTCGTGCCGTGCGTTGGCCGCTGCGCCCATCCCTACTTCAGGATCCTGCCATCCAGGTTCACCTCGGAGGCCATCGCGTCCTGGTTTTCTTGCTGGTCCTCGCTGCCGTCGCGGAGGTCGACATCGAGCTCACGGTTCTCCAGCGTCTGCTTGAGGTTGCGGACGGCGTCTGTGCAGACGTCGCGCCGCGTGGTCACAACCGCTAGCTGAGGCACGCTCGCGAGTTGCCCTAGGCCGCCTCGCCTGGGCCACTGCCACCGCCCGCCCACCCGCCATCCCGTCCCGGCCTGGGCCACTTGACCCTACCAACTGGTAGATGACTCTTAGCCAAGCTACGTGATCATGGTTGCGGACACGTCCAGGACCTCGTTTTTCGACGTTTGGCCGGGTCTGCTGGCATCCCCACATTTTATTTCCATCTGCAAACATTACCCAACCTTTTTCAGTCAGCAGCTACTGGGATTTTTCTGTCCTTTATGCATTGATTGAGTTGACACGGTGCTTAGAGCTAGCCTAGAGTAAAGCTAGAGTAACTTTGGGAAACCGATAACAAGAAGCGACCCGAACGCAGACTGCCGAGGGTAGAAACGCTGGACAATGGTATGTGAATCTTGTAGAGCAAGTGAACTCAATGTGACTAGACTTCCCACCCGGTGCCTGGAACGTTCCAGCTCACTGCGACTTGGACGCAGACTTCCCTCACTCTACTAGAGTAAAGCTAGAGTAACTGTGGGAAACCGATAAGAAGAAGCGACCCGAACGCAGACTGCCGAGGGTAGAAACGCTGGACAATGGTATGTGAATCTTGTAGAGCAAGTGAACTCAATGTGACTAGACTTCCCACCCGGTGCCTGGAACGTTCCAGCTCACTGCGACTCGGACGCAGACTTCCCTCACTCTACTAGAGTAAAGCTAGAGTAACTTTGGGAAACCGATAGTAGACGGGGCTAGCTCGGTGCAGCACTTGGCAAGGAGAAGCGGTGCACCCCTGTAGAGGACGGAAGCTTTCACTGAGTGCTCGGCAGGATCTTCAACTAGACAGTCGATCAAGAGCCCTGGGATTGGGGACCAGGTTCGATTCGTGGTGAAAAAGCCGCGGCGGCCCAGAGCGCGCTCTTGTGCTTGGAGCGCAGCACGCAAGAGCTGGACCTGCCCGCCACGCAAGCGCTGCGTGAGGCCATTTACCTGCCTGAGCCGGCCTGGGTCTCGTTGACCGATGCTGTGGGCCTGCACAATCTCCGCAGAAAGCTGGGGGCCGGCGGATGGACGCTATCGCTCTGCGAGGTGGCCTTCTGGACCAGCACGGCCGCATTGTGCCGCTTCAGGCGCCAGACGCTTCTGGGGACGGCAACGAGCAAGAGCTCCTCGCAGTCGCGGCCGGCGACGGGGCAACATGCCGACATGCGTGCGCTGCGCAGAGGTAAACCCGGGCAGTCCGCTGCAGCAGTGGCTCGAGTCAGCCCTGGAGCTCGAGGAGAGCGCCAAGTTGGACTTCATCCCGCTCGGTGACTTCAACCTCGAGGGCGTGGTCGTCCTCTTGGACGGCCAGCCGCTCGGCAAGATGCCAAGCACGCTGGAGCTGGTTCTCGACGCCAGCAGCGCCTCCACGCTGCCTCTGCGGTCGCCCGCGCTGTTCAAGGCCGATGCACGCGCCGAGCACGGGGTCGCGATCCTCTTGGCCAGCGTGCCCCTCTGCGAGGTGGAGCTCGTCGACGCGGCGGGAAACAAGGTCATGCTGCACGATGCGCGCCAAGCTGGCGGCGACCGCAGTGACGCGTTTCACGCGATCGTTCGTCCCCTAGCGTGGCCGACGACGCGCTGCTGGCCTGCACCAGCGGCGCGACGGCCTGTGGCGTCGAGGCCGGCGCCAGCCTCGCCGCGACGCTCGCCGTGACGGAGATGCTCGCGCGCCACGGCAAGGGGGCGAGCAGCTACGCCGCGGGGCAGCTCGTCGACGGCAGCAGCGTTGCCGGGCGGGTGGCCAAGGTCGCGCGGGCCGCTTTGTCGACAACAACGCGCCGAGCCATCAGATCGCCGTGCACGAAGACGTCCAGCTGGCAGGCAGGCGCGCCCTTAAGAGGCGCGGGGCCAGTTCGCTTCGCAGGTCGGAATGGCGCCGAATCCGTTGAACGCAGAAAGATTTTACCGGTAGCTTTTGACCTTTGATTGAAGATTACTTACGCCGAGTTATTTTTTTGCGCTGAATCATTTGTTTTGTCCCGACCTGACCTCACAGCGCCCGGAGCCTTCAGCCTCGCGGGCGCGATCGCCCTCTTGAACGCCTAGTAGCCGCTCGGCAGGAAGAGGCCCGCGGACAGTTCGGACTGAACCCTGCTCAAGCCGGCGTGCGGCAGATGGCGAGGCAAAGACGGAAAGTGATAGTGCTTTTGGTGGCCTTGCCGTGGAATTTGAAGCCCTGCGCCCTTGGACTCTATCATTTTGCCGCACAGAGAATGTACGGCAAACTCCGGCTCTTGAGCCGCGCGCGCGAAACATTTTCCGAATCCCGCTCAAACGGCCCTTTTGTTGCGTTTTGTCCGGGCCACGTCCGTTAAACGTCGCTCAAGCCGGCGTGCGGCAGATGGCGAGGCAAAGACGGAAAGTGATAGTGCTCTTGGTGGCCTTGCCGTGGAATTTGAAGCCCTGCGCCCTTGGACTCTATCATTTTGCCGCACAGAGATTGCGCGGCAAACCCCGGCTCTTGAGCCGGACCACGCGAGACATTTAGACCGAATCCCGCTCTAACGGACGGCAACGGCCATTCCATTGGGTTTGTCCGTGCCGTCCGTTGAATCTCACTGCGCTGGTTGACTGGGAAAATGACAGTACCGGTACTGGTACCGTATTCGAGTACCGTGTCAGTACTGTGTACTCACATCAGTACTCGAGTACGTACTGTGTACTCGTACGGTCGCAAGGTGTAGTGCAGGACTTCACTCTACGCGTCAGCAACGGTCTCTGGAGCTCTGACAGCAACACAGCGCCAACCAAGTCTCAGCTGCACCGCGGCAACCAGTGTGCCACCATCACGTTTCAGGCGCGAGCATCAGCATCACAGTGGGTACCGGAACGTCGCCATCAGTCGAATCTCAGCAACTTTTGACTTGCATCATCATCGTCGCTTGAGTTGATGAGTAATCTTGTTGCCTCTCCTCCGCCCGGCACCGGTTCCGCAATGGTTCTGATTCATTTCTTGCGATTTAATACATAGGGATTTAAAAGCATACAGATAGGAAGAACGCCTAAGACTCAGTAGGACTGGGGCCCTGCTGTAGAGGAAGCTTTGAAAGCTTCCTGATAACAAGAAGCGACCCGAACGCAGACTGCCGAGGGTAGAAACGCTGGACAATGGTATGTGAATCTTGTAGAGCAAGTGAACTCAATGTGACTAGACTTCCCACCCGGTGCCTGGAACGTTCCAGCTCACTGCGACTCGGACGCAGACTTCCCTCACTCTACTAGAGTAAAGCTAGAGTAACTTTGGGAAACCGATAACAAGAAGCGACCCGAACGCAGACTGTCGAGGGTAGAAACGCTGGACAATGGTATGTGAATCTTGTAGAGCAAGTGAACTCAATGTGACTAGACTTCCCACCCGGTTCCTGGAACGTTCCAGATCACTGCGACTCGGACGCAGACTTCCCTCACTCTACTAGAGTAAAGCTAGAGTAACTGTGGGAAACCGATAACAAGAAGCGACCCGAACGCAGACTGCCGAGGGTAGAAACGCTGGACAATGGTATGTGAATCTTGTAGAGCAAGTGAACTCAATGTGACTAGACTTCCCACCCGGTGCCTGGAACGTTCCAGCTCACTGCGACTCGGACGCAGACTTCCCTCACTCTACTAGAGTAAAGCTAGAGGAACTGTGGGAAATCGATAAAAGAAGCGACCCGAACGCAGACTACCGAGGGTAGAAACGCTGGACAATGGTATGTGAATTGTAGAGCTAGTGAACTCAATGTGACTAGACTTCCCACCCGGTTCCTGGAACGTTACAGTCCACCCCGACTTGGCTTGGCAGCCTCACTCTACTCTAGAGCACCTGATTCATGGTGTCGACAGATTTGGAGATGGCCGAAATGGTCGATCAATTCGGGTTCGAGTTGCACATCGAAAAAAGAATTGGGCGTCGCAGCAGACCCGGCGAAACGCCAGAATCCGAGGTCTTAGGTTGGTCGCGCAAGGTGCGCGGCTGTGGCAAGGCCCTGATGCCCAAGGACTGCCCGCGAGTCGAGGGCAAGGCCCCGTGCAAGCGCGCCAGGTGCGAGCACGGCGACATCTGCGCAGTGCACTGCGCAACGTGCTCCCCGAATGGCACGGCGCCGCGCGGCGTCGGTCGCCCACGGCTGTCATCATCAGAGAAGCAGGAACGCAGGACGAAGCGCGACGCGGCGAAGGTATTGGCTCGCCTGGGCAACAGCAAGAAGAGCCGCCTCCTCGAGGTCGAGGAGCACCATGGCATCGTGTATGAGGAGGGCGACGAAGACTACCCCGTGGTCTTAAGTCCAGCAGGAGGGCAATGCTTTGCCCCACCTTCGGGCAAGCCGCCGCTCCGAGCGCTGCTGAGCTTGCTGGGCCTCGACACAAAGCACGTCCCAGGCAAAGCGTTCAGGGCAAGGAAGGACATTGCTGTGGAACCTGTGCAGTTCAAGCGGCTCGTCACCGTTGGAACGAGCATCATCCAAGCTGTTGTGCACGAGCTTGCGCCCAACGCCACGGAGACGCTTTCCAAGGAGGTGGTGAAAAGAAGCTCAAGTGGGTGTGCAAGACTGAGGAGCTCGACGGTGCCCTGGCCAAGGCGGTGCACTGGGCCAAGAAGGCGCCGCGCAACACGGTGGAGCGCAATACCCTGCGCGCCTTTCTCGTCTCAGCATTCTCGCAACGAGAGCTTGCGGCAAAGGGTCTGAACATCTCGAACCCGCAGTACTTGGCCCTTAAAGCAGCTGCAAAGCTGCTGGACGAGACCGGCAGGATCGTCCTGCAGAAACGCAGCTTGGCATTCTTTGACGAGGAGGTGGCCATAGCGGCGCTGTCAGACTTTCTCAGCGCGGAGAACATATGCGTCCTCTCGTGCGGCCACAAGCGCGTGCACCTGGGGCCTGGGGAGGTTGTGACGCTGCCGTCGTTGACGCGGAAGAAGGGCATCATGGTCATGATTGAGGACTACCACCACAAGTTCGCCGACAAGGCCTGCCTTGGCAGAACCAGCGCCTTCAAGATCATCAAGCTCATCACTAACGGCCAGAAAAGGGCCCTCGGCGAGCTTGTCTACGACAACTTCGTTGAGCTGCAAGGCATCATCGACGAGTACGGTGGCGCACGGAAGAAGCAGCTCGCCTCTATGCGGTGCTGGCGTCCAACTTTTTGAAGAACCAGTACCCCAAGCACGTGCTGCGCGAGGACGACACCTGCACGCATGGGCTGGAGTACGGCTTGTTGGCGACAGCAGCGCCGCGGGCGACGATTGAGTGCGACGGCTGTCGCTTCGTTCCGTTTTTCTTTTCTTCGACGAGCTTCGCGACGCCACCTTGGCCGGCGCCAGCGCCGACTTAAGGGAGCAGCTGCTCGCGACTCTCGCCTCGTGTGAGCACAAGACGATGCTCTGGAGAGGGCAGTGCCTCCGTGTGGCCACGCAGCAGCGCGCGCTGGCGCTGATCCATGAGGGCCTCCAGAACAAATGGGAGCGGCCACGAGAAGCTGTTGTCGTGATGGACTTCAAGATGAAGTACTTGCCGCAGTACTACCGGCAGAAGAGCACCGAGCACTTTGGCAAGCGCGGGATGTCGTGGCACGGCTTTCTGGTCATCTTCTACGTGTACAATCCCAGCACCCGCGACGTGGAGCGCCAGCACGTCTACTGCGACCCGATCTTGAAGGGCACAAATAAGCAAGACGGCTTGGCCATTGCTGCGCTTGTGGAGATCTTTCTCAGGCAGCTAAAGGCGACCCCGTTCTTTTCCGCGCTGCAGCGCATTTCCATTCAGTCCGACAATGCCGCGTACTATCACGCGAAGTACCTGATCCTTGCGCTGCCATACATCGGCCGCGCGGTCGGCCTGGTTGTCGTACGCTACATCCACACCGAGACATGCGACGGGAAAGGCCTCATCGACGCGCACTTCGCAATGGCTATGCGCTTCGTGGATGCCTACATCGGCATGGGCAACAACGCTACTGGGCCGGACGAGGTGTTCCACGCTTTGGTAAAACGCCCGATCCCGAACACGTTCACCCAGCTCGTTATGGTCGACCGAGAGCGGCTGGAGAAGCGGTACGCCAAGTACAGCCGCGTCTGGGAGTGCATGAAGGTGATTCCCCGCATGAACGAAATCACCTACATGTTTCACGACCCCTTTGACGACGCCACGGTCCACGACGACGACGACGACCCGTTTGCTGCAGCCCCGACGGTGCGCCTCGAGGCCTCTCTATTCTCCAACATCGGCACCCCCGCGAGCTGGCTGGTGAGCCCTGGCGACGAGAACGCGCCGGTTTGGCGGCTCAGCAGCGGCGCCGGTAACGCCAGCATGCAAGTCGACGGGGGCGTCGACGGGAACAGCGACGGGGAAAGCGAGGGGGGAGCAGACGTGTGCACCGACAGCGAAGTCGACGAGGATGAGGTGGTTGACGACGACGACGAAGGCGCGGTCATCTTGTCAAGCGACGACGAAGATGGGGCGGGCAGCCCCACAGCAGCCACGGAGGAGGACAACAGCCACCCAGTGGTGCGTGCGTTTGGGGCGGCTCTTGTGCAAGCATCGATGCTGATGACACTGCGGCACGAGGAGGAACACCGACGTCAGCTGATGCAGCTGGAGAGAAGAGCTGTCCGCGACGGCTTCGCGAACGTTTACGACTACGTGGAGTCAGAACTGCAGCAGATGGGCCAGCCCGCTGTCTCCACAGACATACATGCGACCGATGAGAGTGCCGTGCAGGAGCGCCGGCGCGACGTCGTCGCCTTCTGCATCCGCAGCGCCAAACAAGTCCTCGAGCAACACGGCTACGATACGGACCACCGTGACGGCCGAGCAGAGCAAGAGGAGTACGCGCTGGCGAAAAACGTGGACCTTACCGTACACCAGCGCTTGTGCGCGCCCGGGTGGGCACAGCGCCCCAAGAGGGCAAGAATCGAGGCAGCAAGGCCGTCGCACCAAAGTACCTCAAGAGTTTAGCCGAATTCTTTGCAGCTGAGGGCAAGGACAAGCAGCATGCCTCGTGGTTTCGGGCTGATTTGATCCGTAAGCACCAGGGGCAGCTCGACTATCCGACGGAGCAGGACGTCCGCAACCTGGTCACGCGCTGCTACACCTATCGAAACAAGGTCACAGCATACAATGCCGAGCACCCTGACGAACAGGACATCCACCCAGACTATGTGGGCCTACTGATGCACGGCACGTCGCAGTTGCCAAAGGGAAGCGGTGGTGGGCCTCGCTCGCAGCTGCCAGACGACCAGGAGACGTTCATCCAAGCCCACGCGCACCTGACCGCGCAGAAGGTCTGGGACCTCGCCATGGGCGAGGCGTTCCAGGACGCACTCGACAAGACCAAGTTCTGCAAACGCGTCACCAACGTTCGCTCTGCGGCAAAGAAGGCACAGGGCCCGGATGTTGTTGGCAACGTGGGCCACTGTCGCGGCTACCTGACGACCAGGAGGCGTTCATCCAAGCCCACGCGCACTTGACCGCGAAGAAGGTCTTGGACCTCGCCATGGGCGAGGCGTTCCAGGACGCACTCAACAAGACCAAGTTCTGCAGACGCGTCACCAACGTCCGCTCTGCGGCAAATAAGGCACAGGGCAAGAAGGCCAAGACGAAGACCTCATCAGCCATATGAACAAGCAGCTTTTTTTAAGATTTTTTTCGGAAGGGAGGGGTGCCCCACTGGGCGCCAGGACATCCGAGGAGGTGGAACCAATGGTCACCAGGTGGAACTCAATGTGACTAGACTTCCCACCCGGTGCCTGGAACGTTCCAGCTCACTGCGACTTGGACGCAGACTTCCCTCACTCTACTAGAGTAAAGCTAGAGTAACTTTGGGAAACCGATAACAAGAAGCGACCCGAACGCAGACTGCCGAGGGTAGAAACGCTGGACAATGGTATGTGAATCTTGTAGAGCAAGTGAACTCAATGTGACTAGACTTCCTACCCGGTTCCTGGAACGTTCCAGATCACTGCGACTTGGACGCAGACTTCCCTCACTCTACTAGAGTAAAGCTAGAGTAACTGTGGGAAACCGATAACAAGAAGCGACCCGAACGCAGACTGCCGAGGGTAGAAACGCTGGACAATGGTATGTGAATCTTGTAGAGCAAGTGAACTCAATGTGACTAGACTTCCTACCCGGTTCCTGGAACGTTCCAGATCACTGCGACTTGGACGCAGACTTCCCTCACTCTACTAGAGTAAAGCTAGAGTAACTGTGGGAAACCGATAAGAAGAAGCGACCCGAACGCAGTCGCTGCTGAGCACCGACCCGGACGCTTTCTTGGGCTCGAACGCCTCTGAGGACAAGCGGACGCACGGTCGTGCGCGATGGCAACCCCTGCGCAGCTGGAGTCCGAGGAGCCCGAGGAGCCTGAGGAGCTTGAGGAGCACGAGAACCCCCGGAAGGACGACTGGAAGATGCTCGAGTATGTGCGTGAAGTGGTTCTCAACAAGCCGGTGCTGATCGATGGTGAGGCCGGCCACATCTCCTGCTTCAAGGGTGCCACGACGCGGAGGGCGGTGGTGGTCGTCGAGACCGACAAGGGCCCGCAACAGCGTATCGTGGACGGGGTCAAGCTGCTGAAGGGGATGCTCGACGCAGCGGAGCCAGGCGCGACTGCGCACGCGCACCAAAGGGTCCCAGTCTGCATCAAGGAGGTGGCCTGCAAGCTCCGGGCTGCAGCCGTGGAGCAGCGGGAGGAGATCAGCAAGCTCCGTAGGGCCATGTCTAAAGCCAAGATACGCCTGCGCGCCGAGAAGAACAAGCTCGCGACCTTCGACGAGGACGCCAAGAAGGAGACGCTTGCCATCCGCAGCTTCTGGGAGGAGCATGGCTTCCGCAAGACCGTTGTCGCCAAGGTCGAGAATCGCGAGGCGAAAGTCAAGGAGCTCGGCAAGAAGATCAAGGAGGCGGGGGCGAAGAACACGGCGCCGCGTACGCTGGAAGGACTTTGCAGCTGGCTGAACCGCTGCGCCGGCCTTCGCCTCAGGAAGAGCACGGTCAGCGACTGGACTCGCGCTGACGCTTTACGCGGAGCAGGCCGCCCAGTGGCGCTGCCAGGGTCTGTCGAGGAGGAGCTGGTCGCCCTGCTCGTCGATCTGGACGCGATGGCGGTCCCAATGACTCGCGAGGACCTGCTCGGCGTCGTGCTTGACATGGTGGAGGGCAGCGAGTACCGCAACCACTTTGGCAAGGATGGGCCGACTATAAAATGGTTCAAGGGCTTTTACGAGCGCGCCAAGGCCCGCCACAAGGACCTGTGCCTGCGCTCGAGCCGACCCACCGCCTTGGGCTGCGTGCAATGGTACACCTCGGAGAACATCAACTGGTGGTACGACGTCGTCAAGGACAAGGCCATCGAGAAGCGGCTGGCGCGCCTGCCTGAGGGCGACGAGGAGGGCGAGATCGTGTGGCTGCACCCTGATCGCGTCCTGATCACGAAACTGCGATCTCCGGCGATGCGCGCAAAGAAAGCCCATGACAGGCGCAAGGTCATCTCGTCGAGCGCGAACGTCGACAAGGAGTCGGGGCGGCGGCGACTCCCGACGAAAGGCGGCGAGACGTCGGAGCACATCACGCTGCTGGCGGGGCACACTCTCGACGGCCACGCGACCGTGCCGATATGGGTGCTACCGCCCAAGAAGCAGGTTGCGGTGATCAAGAGCATCGAGGCCGCGATCCGCGCCGGCTATGGCGACGGCCCGTTCAAGTTCCAGGGCAGGGAGCTGACGGACATCTTCTACGCCTTCTCGGAGAACGGCAGCGTCACGAAGGAGAACCTGCCCGACCTGATCGTGCCCGCCATCAAAGCCATGTTCCCGGACGTCGCCGACACGGACGGCAAGCGCGTCCTTTGGATGACTGACTGGCACGGCAGCCGGCTCACCCGCAAGCTCCTGGACCAGCTGCGCACCATGGGCGTTGTGCTCATCGGCTGGCTCCCGAACACGATGAGCAAGATGCAGAGTCCCGACGTGGTGCTGTTCCACAAGCTCAAGAGTCACCTGACCTCGCTCGAGAACAAGCAGACGAGCGAGCGCTCGCTGGACCGGTGCGCCAAGATCAAGCTCGCGAGCAAGGCCATCATGAAGACGTTCACGACCCAAAATTGCAAGGACGGCGCCAAGCTCACCGGCATCGACCCCTTCGATCGCAGCGTGCCCCTCGGGAACCCGGCCATTCGGGACGGTGACACGATGGCCAGCTCGTCAAAGGAGGAGGCTGGCTTCACCATCCTCATGGCGCTGCAGCACGTTGAGGTGGCGTCGACTGAGGAGGCAGGGCCGCCCGCAGCGCCGTCTGCAAGGAGCACCACCAGTGGCGCGGGGGCCGCGCCAGAGCCATGGAGCCCAAACCAGGGAGCGTTCATCAGCGCCGGGCAAGTGGCTTTTGCGACACAGAGCCTCGGCTCACCGAGCACCATGTCCGTGTCCACCCCCCAGGTCGTGCGCGCAGTCCTTTGTCAAGACGGCGATCTCGAGCACCTCTCGGCGTGGCGCTGAGAGTGAGGCTTTGAAAGGGCCATCGACGTCCGCGTCATCAGGGACCAGCTCCGGGAGACGGTCAAGGAGCTGAAAGAAAAGCCGAGTGGTACCTCACCACGAAGCAGGCCCACGTCACCGGCGAGGTCAACACGCGAAAGAGCAAAGCCAAGGAGAGGTTCGACGCAAAGATCAGGGAGGTCAACGAGGCCAAGGAGAGCTCGACGCGGAGATCAGGGAGTCCACGGCTGAGTACGAGAAGGCGTGCGCGGACACGGAACAGTGGGCCACCCAGTGGAGGGTGGGGCTGGAGAAGGAGATGGGCACTCTCGCCGGCCTGCTGATGGAAGTGAATCGCGTGCCAGACACCTTCGCCAGCGTCGAGCTCGCTGCCAAGGCGTACGGCCGCCTCCGCCGCACCGCGGACTTGGTGAAGCTGGTTAAGGGGATCAAGCGCGACCAATTTGGCCTCGCCCTGGACGACTCGATCAAAGTCTTAGATGAGGCCGTGCAGCTTCCGGGTGCATTGAACCATACGCCGCTGAGGGCTGCGCGTCACATCGCCGCCCAAGTCGTGCGCGATCGCACCAAGGCGCGCAAACGCCTAGTTTTGGAGGAGGACAGTGGCGAGAGGGAGGCGGGGCTTGAGAGCCTCATCTTGCACAGCGAGTCGCCACCTAAAAAGCCACGCATGCAAGCTGGGGCACTCGTGCGCCACACCGGCGACTTTGAGGCGACCGGGACAGGCATCTTCGACGCCGTCTGCAAGTACGAGGAGCAGAAGAAGTTGGCGGGAAAGGGAGGCCTTCGGGGCGCTCAAGTGACTGCGGAGAAGGAGCAGGAGGCCATCGAGGGCTTCAAGGGTGCCACCCAGGAGGTCATCAAGGCGCTCCAAGCGTTAAACCTGGGCCAGACCGACGCCAGGAACGCCAACTTTGGCTTTCACGTGAAGGTTGGCATGTGGAAGAAGTGGCTCCGAGTGGCCGAACGCGTCGCCAAAATCTTCAAGAAGACCACGGTGGGCACACCACAGCACGCCACATGGGTCGACTTCGCTGCGGCCGCCTCTGGAGCCGACAAGAAGATCGAACTCGAGTTCCAGCGCGATGCGTATGCCGTATTCTCCTCTTCCCTATCAATTGCCCCCTGCTTTGCTCCAATCGTTGCTCCATGTGAAACTCTGTCCGGATTCGTCCGATGGAATCAGGCACAGGACCGCCTTGGTCCAATTATAGGCACCGCCCCTGGTAGTGGTGTGTGTCGTCGTCGCCCGTTCTTAAACCCAACCTTTTTCAGTCAGCAGCTGCTGGGATTTTTCTGTCCTTTATGCATTGATTGACACGGTGCTAGAGTAAAGCTAGAGTAACTTTGGGAAACCGATAACAAGAAGCGACCCGAACGCAGACTGCCGAGGGTAGAAACGCTGGACAATGGTATGTGAATCTTGTAGAGCAAGTGAACTCCATGTGACTAGACTTCCCACCCGGTTCCTGGAACGTTCCAGCTCACTGCGACTCGGACGCAGACTTCCCTCACTCTACTAGAGTAAAGCTAGAGTAACTGTGGGAAACCGATAAGAAGAAGCGACCCGAACGCAGACTGCCAAGGGTAGAAACGCTGGACAATGGTATGTGAATCTTGTAGAGCAAGTGAACTCAATGTGACTAGACTTCCACCCGGTTCCTGGAACGTTCCAGCTCACTGCGACTCGGACGCAGACTCCCTCTTTCTCTGCTAGAGTAAAGCTAGATTAGCAGCTGCGCGAAACCCGTCGCCTGTTTTGCCCTTATGCCTTGGTAACAGATCAAATCCCCCTCTAAGTGTGATCGGGGGTTGGGACATGAAGGAGGGAAGACCAGACAGACAGACAGACAGACAGACAGACAGACAGAGACAGACAGACAGACAGACAGACAGACAGACAGACAGACAGACAGACAGACAGACAGACAGACAGACAGACAGACAGACAGACAGACAGACAGACAGACAGACAGACAGACAGACAGACAGACAGGCAGGCAGGCAGGCAGCAGAGAGCGAAGCAGACCCTAAACCCTTGGACCCATTGGAGAAAGCCCAGAGAAAGCCCGGAGAGCGCAGAGATGAGCGTCGTGGAAGGATGCAACGTCAGGGGCTCGGCTTGTGCCCTATCGAGAGAGTGGAGGAGAGCGACATCGATTCTGGCGAGGACGACTGCGGCGCGGTGACCTGCCCGGACACGTGCTTTAGCGACGGCTGCGGCGAGTACGTGCGCGGCGAGTGCGGCGCCTGCCCCACGACACCCGACTGCGAGGACAGCTCGCCTACGCCGCTGCCCACGCCGGGTCCCACGCCATCGGCGGTTCAGGAGACGTGCGACTACCTGTCCTATTCGTGCGGAGCCGCGACCTGCCCGACCTGCTTTAGCGACGGCTGTGGCGATTACGTGCGCGGCGAGTGCGGCGACTGCTCGACACGCCCGACTGCGACGACGTGGTCGAGGACGACGTCTGCACTGGGCTGGGCCGCCGTCCCTGCAAGCGCACTGACGGCTGCACGTGGGGCTTTGCCAGCGACTCTGACGACTCGCGCTCGTGCTTTACGGCGTAAAGTGCTCAAGATAGAATGTAAAACGTAAACGCCGCCTGACCATGTTACCACATACACGGCAAGCGACCTTCGCGACCATCGTTTCCATGGCCGCCAAAAAAATGGCGCTGGCCGGACCAGGGAATCCAAACTGCTGGCCTCCGGACTAGTAGCTCTAGAGCACATCACCGTGGCCTACGTTGACAACTGTGAGGCTGTGAGGCCATTCGGAATGCAGGACTCCGAGATCCATCCAGGCAAGCCTCCATTGGAGTCGGCGCGCTCAGGGCAGCCACGACACTTGACAGCTCGGCGAGGTCGTCGCAAGGCCAAAGGCGAGAGTCATCGGCAACGTCGTTCGTCGCGAGGCCAGCTTCCGAAGAGCTCTAGCGCAGACGGCGCAGCGCCAACGTTCCCGACGAGAGGAGGCAAGCCGGAGAAGCAAGGTGCCTGATTGTGGACGCGTTAGCCGCCCCAGACGCCGATGATGGGCAAGGCCACAGGATGCACAGGGTGCTGCCGGCGGAGACCGAGGGCGTGTGCGTGTGCAGCAGTTGATGGGGAGAATAGTATCTTTTGGCTCTTCTTCGTTTCGTTTGATCTGCTTAAGCGACCACCCGCTTGAGGTCGCTGCGCAGCTGCTCGACGGACACTGACGCGTTGTGCAGGTCCAGGCCCGTGCGCTCCCAGTGCTTTAGCAGGTCGCTCAAGCTCCACACGCTCTTGCCGTCATCGAGAGTCACAGGGTCGACCACCTTGTCGCCCACGACGCTCACCAGCCGGCTCAGACGATGGCTCACGCGCTTGCGGAGGCTCCTCCGCCGCTTGGTCTCGGCCAGCTCCTGCCACCTCAGCTCGGCGACCACTTGGTGCCGCTGGTGCCGCTGCCACTCGGGCCACTCGGCGAGCCACGCCTCGAACTGCGCGTCCGTGATGGCCAGCGCGTCGTCCTTGGCCGCCTCCAGCTCGGCGTCCTCGATCTTGATGTGTAGCTCGGGAAGATCATGGCCGTCGCCGCCACGGGCAGGTCGAGCGCCTCGCGCAGGTCGATCTCGAAGCGCAAGTACACGCAGACGTCATCCACCCACTTGAGCGAGTCCACCTTGCGCTTGGCGTGCTCGTGCACGACCATGAGCCGCATGACCCTGCGCCCGAGGTCCCGCAGCTGCTCGGCGCTCTCTCGAGCCTTGGCGATCTCCACGACCAGGTGCATCTGGTTGAGCGCCCAGACCGGCTTGTCGCCGCACGCGTCCAGCGAGTCAGCCATGCGCAGGAGCAGCTCCTCTCGCACGTGCTCGTCGTCGCCAGACAGCAGCTCGAGCACCGCGACCACGCGCTTGGCGAGCGCCTTGCGCGTCTCGGCGATGCCAAACTCCTTGGCGTCGCGCAGCCGCGACAAGAAGCGCACCAGCGTCGCGTTGTCGGGCCCGGTTGGCACAGCCACGACCTCAATTTAAGCCTCGCTGCTCCAGAACGCCGCGGCTTCTGCAGCGCTCGCAAAACCAGGCCTTGCTTCAGACTGGCCGCCCCAACCAAGGTCGACGTGGAAACGGAGACCTGGCGCGTCTGCCTCGCGAAGCCACTCGAGTGTCTCTGTCGAGAGCCCCGAGCCGCCCAGGTATGTGGCGTGCGGCTCGCCATTTTCGCGCAGCGGCCACTCGAGAATGCTGGCTGGCAGACTCTCTAGCGACGTGCACTGCTCAAGCCAAAGATCTCCCTCGACGTGCAGGTCCTCCGGCAGGCTTGTGAGAGTGCATTGCCTGGCGTCGAGGTCACCAGAGACCCAAAGACCGGCTGGGAGACTCGTTAGCAACCTGCAGTGCGCGACTCCAAGCGAACCCTCCACTCGAAGGCCTTCGGGCAGACGACGTAGCGCTCTGCACCAATAGAGATCCAGATCGCCACGCACGTGCAGGCCCTCAGGAAGACGAGTGAGTGCGGTGCACCAGGACAGGTTCAGCTGGCCACCGATGTCGGCGTAGCAGTCCGGCAGCTCACGAATGGTTCTCCATATGCGAAGCGCCAGACCACCACTTGGCCGAATGATCTCCCGCAGCGCAACCAGAAAGGCCTCCATGTCCACCTGGTGCTGCGCCTCCAACGCCGTGCACCGGCTCAGGTCGAGCGTGCCGCCGACGCTGAGGCCGTCTGGCAAGCTTGGCATAGCCGTGCAGCCAAACAAGTTCAGGTCGCCATCCACGTTGAGCCCACCCGGCACGCTGGTGAGCTCCTTGCAGCCCGCCAGGTTGAGCCTGCCGTCGACCTTGATCAAACTCGCGGGCAGGCTGGTAAGCGCCGAGCAGCTATCAAGGAAAAGGTCACCGCCGACGCTGAGGTTGTTACCCAGGCTGGTCAAGGCTGAGCAACCCCGAAGGTCAAGATAACCGCCGACGCTGAGGCCGTCGCCCAGGCTGGCCAGGGCCGAGCAGTAGCTAAGATCGAGTGTGCCGTCGACGCTAAAGCCATCGGGCACTCGTTCGACAGCATCCCACTCAGCGAGAGATAGCCCGGCCTCGGGCCCCAGCACCGCCGAAAGCTGCTCGAAGAAGGCGCCCATGTCGCCGCGGTGCCGCTCTTGCAAGGCCGAGCAACCACGGAGGTCGAGGTCGCCGCCGACGCTGAGGCCGTCCCCCAGGCTACTCAGGGCCGAACAGTGGTAGAGCCTGAGGTCGCCGCTGACGCTGAGGCCGTCTGGCAGGCTGGTCAGCGCCGAGCACCTACAAATATCGAGGTCGCCGCCGACGCTGAGGCCGTCTGGCAGGCTGGCCAGGTGTGGGCTCTGCGACATGTCGAGGTCGCCGTCAACATGCATTCCCGCGGGCGCCTCGCCGCGCATCAGCAGCTCGCGCGCTTCGTCGGGTGGCAGGCAGATCGCCGTGCCCTGCTGGCGCCGCTGGTCGTCCTCCGCCATCGTGTTGCAAGCCCACGCCACCTCCGCCCTTCGATTGCACAACCCGAAGACCTCCCCCTTCCGTCCGTCCGCTTTCGCGTGCCGCTGCTGGAAAGCCATGCCAGCGCAGTCGACGATCATGTCGCATCTTTCATACTCTGGAGCCGTTACTCTGAAGCACTCAGTAACAGTACCGGTACCGTGGTACTGTACCGGTACCGTGGTACGGGTACCGGTATTCGCAAGAGGCATTTTGGGTGAGCGACAACCTCCACGTTGACGTCCATGGAATGTGGGTAACTCTGGCTTGCTGTCGACCTCGCGACCAGCTTCGACTCAGCTTCAGTAATGTCCATGCTACCTCGCCCGCCCGCCCTTGCCGAGCCGGTCATCATCGATGTGACCGACTGTGAACACTACCAACTCCAACAGCTGTAGCAGCGCAGTGGTACAGGACCAAGCGTGACTAGTGCGACGCCGCCCTTGGCCCGGAAAACAAGCTCCCTTGTCCCGATCCTCTCCGCTGGAGGCGGTACGGCCGGCGACTGGCCCAAGGTCTGTGTGGCATTCGCGCGCGACAACGACACCGCCCATCGCCTTGACGGCCAAGCTGCCAGCCGTCGCCTGCCTCCTCGTCGAGACGCGATCTTTTCCAGCACCTTCACTTGCTCCTCGCGGCCGAGGAACCGGACACATGCGCTAGACCTCGGTCTGGCACCCGTGACAGCCTGTGCTTCCCGCTCGGCATTCAAGTGGGACGTGGATTACGACTCGGCTTCAGTGGAACAGCAGCAGCGGCTGCTCCTTTCGCCGCTCCAGCCGCACCGCGCTCGCGCTTAGATGCGCTGGTACCCGCCGTTGAAGCTGAGGAACCGCGCGACGCAGCAAGCCGCCGCCACGAGCAGGCCGCCGCCGACCAGCACCTCCAGCGCCGCGCTGCTGCTGCTGTCGCCGCTACCGCCGCCGCTGTTGCCGTCTGTCTCGTTCGCCCCGGCGGCGGCCAGCGCCTGCTCGGCGGTCTCGGGCGCCACCGTGTCGACCTTGGCGGTCCGCGAGCGGGTTGCGCCACCCGCTCGAGACGTGGCGCTCGCGCAGCGGGTCCCAGTGCTCAAAGTCGCAGAGCTGCTGCCAGCCGCCGCCGTGGGCGCCGATGTAAGCCTCGTACGCCGCCCGAAACTCGGCCAGCGAGACCTCCGGCTGCAGCGGCTGCGGCGCGGCCATCCCGGGCGCCCACCAGAGCGTCCGGAGCGCAAACTCCGCCCCGCGGCCCTTGGTGGCGCTGCCCTCTCGCCTGTGCAGCTCCCAGATGAAGGTCGTCCCGCTGGTAACGCGGCCGGGCGGGCGGCTGGCCGGGCGGCGAGGTGCGCCAGCCGAACATGTGCTCCAGCCCGTACATGAGCTCGCGCGAGCACGAGAACAGCCGCGCGCGGGGTGTCTTCTTCGGCCGCTGCGCCGCGCGCTGCCAGGCCTCGAACGGCGCCAGCAGCTGCTCGGGGAAGGCGCCCGCGAACATGGTCGCGCCGCGCGGGTCGTCGTAGTGGCTGCCCTCCTGCAGCGCGAACGCCAGCCGCGTCAGGTTGGCGTGCAGCTCGGGCGAGAAGGCCGGCGGCAGCGGCGCCTCGCAGGCCACGGCCGCGTCCAGCGCGTCGCTGATGTCGCCGATCCATCCGCGCGTGCGGATTAAGCCCGCCCAGCTTGGCGTTCACCGGGTTGCCCGTCAGGTTCACGCCGCACACACAGCGCCTCGGCCTCGCGCGCCAGCGCGGCATGCGCGCCGTCCACGAGGTCGCGGCCTTGGCGCGCGTGCCAGCGCACGATCATGGCGGCGGTGAGGTTGCCGCAGGCGGGCGCCGGCCCGCCCAGCGCGCTGTCCTCCGCGCGCGGCGTCACGGCCACCGGCCGGCACGGGCTCGCCCGGGAACAGCCCCTGCGCGATCGCGGCAATGGACCGCTGCTGCCGCAGACCCTGCCGCGCCACGAAATCCCAGTCGCCCAGGCCGGCCTGGTACGTGGGCGGCGTGCCGAGCGCGCCGCGCGCCGCGCCGTCCGCCGCGTGCACGTAGCGCGCGCGCAGCATCGCGCCCACATCGACCATGGTCTGCACCCCTGCGGCGTGAGACGGCCCGGCTCGGCCGCAAAGTCGGTGCGCAGCTTGTCCACCAAGGGCCACACAGCGCGACACGACTGCCGCGCCACCACCTTGTCCGGCGCGCGCGCCCATGCCGCGTCAGCGTCTGCACCATGACCAGCTCGCCGCGGATCGGCGCCGCGCCGGCCAGCAGGACCAGCAGCACCAGCAGCACCAGCAGGGGCGGCGGCGCCTGCCCGATACCTGCCGCAAGCGCGGCCCTGGCCTCGCCCGCCGCCGCGCGCGTTGTCACTTCGCGCAGCGTCATGGCAGCCAGGTCCAGCCGCTCCGGAAGAAGCCACCAGCACCAGCAGCGCGCGCCAGATGTCGGCGGCGAGGGCGCGGCCCTGCTCCGCGGCAGTGGCGGCGGCGCGCGCGCGCGCGTACGGCGCCGCTTACGACGGCGCCGCTTGCAATGGCGGCGTGGACGATGGCGACATGGTGAACGGCCGCGCCATCATGCCGGTGCACCGCGAGGAGGGCTATGTGATCCCCAAGCGCGACTCGCTGGTGGTGCCGGCGCCGTTCGCGCTGCCGTCCGAGTCGTTCGCGGAGGTGGACGGCCCGCAGCCCAAGCGGTTCGAGTACATTGAGCCCGAGGGCCATTCGCGCGGCGGCTTTGGAGTGCTCTTCCAGCGGCTGTTCAAGGCGCGCGGGGACACCCAGGCGCTGTCGGCGCCGCAGCGGCAGGCGCGGCTCAAGCTGGCGCTGGCCACGGCGCTGGTGGCGCTTGCGGTGATCGTGGACGGGCTGCGGCCCATCACGCTCGCTCGTGTGGGCCAAGGGCGGCGCGCGGCGCTACCCGTTCCGGTTCTCGGTGTGGGTCGTCGTGGGCGGCGCAGCGGCGCTCCACGAACGGCTGGCGGCGCAATCTGGCGCTGTCGGCCTAGCTGCTGCCGCCGACGCTTCTGTATGTCGCCAGCGACGTGCTGAAGTTGATCATGTTCCAGCACATCCCCGCCTCCACCTTCTCGGTCGTCAAGCAAAGCCGCATCGTGCTCGTGGGGCTGCTTTTCGCTACGGCCTCGGCCGCTACCTCTCGCAGGTGCAGTGGGTCGCCATCGCGCAGCTCGTGCTGGCTGCCACGCGCTTCGAGGCGGACAAGATCGACGGCGGCGCGGCTACGGCTACGGCTACGGCGGCGGAGGGTGAGCGCGGCTCGGAGGCGGTTGGCGTGGCCATCCTGCTCTTCAAGATCTTGCTCGACTCGCTGGCCATCGTGGATGGACCGCTTCTTCAAGACGCTCTCGGCGGGCGGGTTCTCGTACCCGCTGCAGCAGGTGTACTTTGCGGTGTACGGGCTGGCGGCGGGCTTGTTGCTCGTGCTCGCGCAGGAGGGGCCGCGCGCTCTGGCGTCCGAGCCGCTGTTCGCCATGGACCAGCGCGGCCCTGTCGGCGTTCTACGGGCTGCTCGTGTCGCTCGTGCTGCGCTATCTCGACTCGCTGGTCAAGATGATGCAGAGCCTACTCGCCGTGGTGGTAACCGTGCTGCTAGACCACGTCTGGTTCGGCACGCGCGTCGACCTGGTCAAGTCCATCGCCATCGCCTTTGTGCTGCTCGCAGTCTTCCTCTACAAGCTCGGCCAAGTGCGCCGTGGCCCGCCGCCACAGCTCCTCGCGGGCAAGCGCTGAGCAAGCCAGCGAGCAGCCGGCTTGCTGCCGGGTCGGCCTTTGCTCGGTCGCCTGCGGCCGCCCACGCGCTCCATGGCCGGCCAGAGCCTTCGTTGGCTTGCTGGTTACGCACAGTCAACCGTCTGGCGGCGCATCGTGAGGCTTGCTTGGATGGATGGACTGATCCAACCACCTGTCGTGGGGTACGCGGAGAGGCAAGGCCACAGGATGCACAGGGTGCCGCCGGCGGAGACCGAGGGCGTGTGCGTGTGCAGCAGTTGATGGGGAGAGAATAGTATCTTTTGGCTCTTCTTCGTTTCGTTTGATCTGCTTAAGCGACCACCCGCTTGAGGTCGCTGCGCAGCTGCTCGACGGACACTGACGCGTTGTGCAGGTCCAGGCCCGTGCGCTCCCAGTGCTTTAGCAGGTCGCTCAAGCTCCACACGCTCTTGCCGTCATCGAGAGTCACAGGGTCGACCACTTTGTCGCCCACGACGCTCACCAGCCGGCTCAGACGATGGCTCACGCGCTTGCGGAGGCTCCTCCGCCGCTTGGTCTCGGCCAGCTCCTGCCACCTCAGCTCGGCGACAACTTGGTGCCGCTCGTGTCGCTGCCACTCGGGCCACTCGGCGAGCCACGCCTCGAACTGCGCGTCCGTGATGGCCAGCGCGTCGTCCTTGGCCGCCTCCAGCTCGGCGTCTTCGATTTTGATGTAGTTATGGAAGATCATGGCCATCGCCGCCACGGGCAGGCCCAGCGCCTCGCGCAGGTCGATCTCGAAACGCAAGTACACGCAGACGTCATCCACCCACTTGAGCGAGTCCACCTTGCGCTTGGCGTGCTCGTGCACGACCATGAGCCGCATCACCCTGCGCCCGAGGTCCCGCAGCTGCTCGGCGCTCTCTCGAGCCTTGGCCACCTCGGCTACGAGGTGCATCTGGTTGAGGGCCCACACGGGCTTATCGCCGCAGGCGTCCAGCGAGTCCTCCATTCGCACGAGCAGCTCCTCTCGCACGTGCTCGTCGTCGCCAGACAGCAGCTCGAGCACGTCGACCACGCGCTTGGTGAGCGCCTTGCGCGTCTCGGCGATGCCAAACTCCTTGGCGTCGCGCAGCCGCGACAAGAATCGCACCAGCGTCGCATCGTCGGGCCCCGTTGGCACAGCCACGACCTCCACTTGAGCCTCGCTGCTCCAGAACGCCGCGGCGTCTGCAGCGCTCGCGAAACCAGGCCTGAATGCAGCCTCCTCGTCGTCAGCCCGGTCGCCTCCAAGGTCGACGTGGAAGCGCACTCCAGGCGCATCTGCCTCGCGAAGCCACTCGAGCGTCTCCGCCGAGAGCCCCGAGCCGCCCAGGTAGATGTCGTGCAGGTTGCCATCTTCGCGCAGCGGCCACTCGAGAATGCTGGCTGGCAGACTCTCCAGCGACGTGCAGTGCTCAAGACGAAGTTGCCCTCCGACATACAGGTCATCCGGCAGGCTTGTGAGAGAGTGCATTGCCTGGCGTCGAGGCCACCAGAGACCCTAAGACCGGCTGGTAGACTCGTGAGCGACGTGCACTCTCTCAGCTGAAGGTATCCACCGACGTGCAGGTCCTCCGGCAGGCTTGCGAGAGAAGTGCAGCGCGTGGCGTCGAGGTCACCAGAGACCTGAAGACCGGCTGGCAGACTCTCCAGCGACGTGCACTCCTCCAGCTCAGGGTCAAACCGACATGCAGGTCCTCCGGCAGGCTTGTGAGAGAAGTGCATTGCCTGACGTCGAGGTCACCAGAGACCTGAAGACCGGCTGGCAGACTCTCAAGCGAGTTGCACTGGTAGAGCGAAAGGCGGCCTCCGACGTAGAGGTCCTCTGGCAGGCTTGTGAGAGAAGTGCATCCCGCGGCGCAAAGTTCATAAGAGACCCAAAGACCGGCTGGCAGACTCGTGAGCGACGTGCAGTCCTCGAGCTGAAGCTGGCCATCTACTCGAAGGCCATCTGGCAGGCGACGTAGCGCTGTGCACCTGTTGAGACTCAGGCGGTCACGCACGTGCATGCCCTCAGGAAGCGAGTGAGGGCGGTGCACCCGGACAGGTCCAGTTGGTCACCGATGTCGGCGTAGCAGTCAGGCAGCTCGCGGATGGTTGTCCACCCGCGAAGCCACAGACCACTTTTTGGCCCCATAATCTCCCGCAGCGCCACCAGAAAGGCCCATGTCCGCCTCGTGCTGCGTCTCCAACGCCGTGCACTGGTCCAGGTCGAGCGTGCCGTTGACGCGAAGGCTCGTTGGCAAGCTCGTCAGAGCCGTGCAGCCGGCCAAGTTCAGGTCGCCATCCACGACGAGCCCCCGGGCACGCTGGCGAGCTCGGTGCAATTCACCAGGTGGAGCGTGCCGTTCACCTTGTCAGGCTCGCGGGCAGGCTGGTCAGGGCCGAGCAACCAGTGAGAAAGTAGTGGCTGCCGACGCTGAGACCGTCGCCCAGGCTGGTCAGGGCCGAGCAATCAGTGAGATTGATGTAGCCGCCGACGCTGAGGCCGTCGCCCAGGCTGGTCAGCGACGAGCACCAGCCAAGATCGAGTTTGCCGCCGACGCTGAGGCCGTCTGGAAGGTTGGACAGGGCTGAGCATTCACCAAGAATGAGATCGCCGCCGACGCTGAAGCCGTCGGGCACTTGCTCAACAGCATCCCATCCCTCGAGAGAAAGCCCGGCCTTGGGCCCCAGCACCGTCGAAAGCTGCTCGAAGAAAGCGCCCATGTCGCCGCGGTGACGCTCCTGCAGGGCCGAGCAGCCGGAGAGGTTGAGATGGCCACCGACGCTGAGACCGTCTGGCAGGCTGGTCAGGGCCAAGCAAGCCCAAAGATCGAGGTCGCCGCCAACGCAGAAGCCATCGGGCACATGCTCGACAGCATCCCATCCCTCAAGAGAGAGCCCAGCCTTGGGCCCCAGCACCGCCGAAAGCTGCTCGAAGAAGGCGCCCATGTCGCCACGGT
>JACDIV010000099.1:187500-190872 GCA_022244645.1 Thraustochytrium striatum | reverse complement strand
TACCTAACCTAACCTAACCTAACCTAACCTAACTAACCTAACCTAACCTAACCTAACCTAACCTAACCTAACCTAACCTAACCTAACCTAACCTACCTAGAGAACGCTTCATTAACCTAACCAGCACCCTAACCTTTCTCACACCAAACCCTTTCTGCATGCCATTTTCTCTTCCCACGGAGTGTAGTTCATTCGGCAGGTGAGTTGTTACACACTCCTTAGCGGATTCCGACTTCCATGGCCACCGTCTGCTGTCTAAATGAACCAACACCTTTTGTGGGATCTCCATGAGCGAAAAATAAGGCACTTTAACCGGCGTTCGGATCATCCCGCATCGCAGTTCTGCTTACCAGAAATGGCCCACTAACAACCAATTTATTCAATCATGTAGTTCACTCAAGCAACCACATGTTCTCACCCATTTAAAGTTTGAGAATAGGTCGGGCATCTCGCCCCAATTCCTCTAATCATTAGCTTTACCTGATGAAACTAACTAGTTATAGCTATCCTAAGGGAAATTTCGGAGGGAACCAGCTACTAGATGGTTCGATGAGTCTTTCGCCCTATACCCACGTCTCACGATCGATTTGCACGTCAGAACCGTTTGCGAACTTTCACCAGGGTTTCCCTGGCTTCATTCTACGCAAGCATAGATCACCATCTTTCGGGTCCCGACATATGCTACAACTCAATCTATTTCCAAAGAAACGATCGGCCGATGATGCCTCCCTCTCAAAAAGAGAAAGATTCTCACCTGCTTTACTTTCATTACGCGCAAGGGGTTTACATCGCCCAAACACTCGCACACATGTCAGACTCCTTGGTCCGTGTTTCAAGACGGGCGGTTGACAAACATTTGCTCTGCGTCACTTTTTTGCTCCGAAAAACAAAAATGCTCCTTGGTCGATACTCGGCATGCCAGGAATCAAACAAGCTCTGACATTCTTCCATAAAGAAAGAACGCATACAACTTGCAAAAACGCTTTCTGCCGAAACATCAACCCACGCAGAGAAAGAAAATCTACACCGTGCGCACACAACATTCACAAAGAATACTACAAACGCACGGCTATCACCAACATGTTGGCCAACCCTTCCCTTTCAACGATTTCAGGTACTTTTTAACTCTCTTTTCAAAGTTCTTTTCATCTTTCCCTCTCGGTACTTGTTCGCTATCGGTCTCTCGCCATTATTTAGCCTTTGAAGGAATTTACCTCCAACTTGGAGCTGCAGTCCCAAGCAACTCGACTCTTCGAATCCTAAACCGTGCGCAAGACCTGGTATCAGCCATGAATGGGACTCTCACCCTCTTGGATGCCCTCTTCAAGGGACTCAAACCGACACGTCTTGCTGGCTAAAGATTCTACAGACTACAATTCTCTGTCCTCTCAAGGAAAACAAAGATTTTCAATCTGGGCTCTTCCCGCTTCACTCGCCGTTACTAGGGGAATCCTCGTTAGTTTCTTTTCCTCGCTTAGTTATATGCTTAAATTCAGCGGGTCCTCTTTCCTGATCTGAGGTCTGATTGTTAATGAATGAATTGTTGGATGTGTGTGTGGAGAAAGAGAATAATGAAACTCTCAGTCTCTGTTACAGTCATTTCCAACAACACATCTCCATGATGGAGATGCGTCATTTTGTGGTAGTGTGCTGTTCTCAGGCCATGCCAATCTCTCAAATCGATCGACAAATACGTAGCAAAAGCTACCAAAGCCCGCAGACTCTTTTTTAATTAATCTAAAAAAAGAAGCGTGGAAAACAGACTCAGACAGGAATACTCCGAGCGTACCCGAAAGTGCAATGTGCGTTCAAAGATTTGATTCATGAATTCTGCAATTCGCATTACGTATCGCATTTCGCTGCGTTCTTCATCGTTGCGAGAGCCAAGACATCCATCGTTGAAAGTCATAAACTCGTTTTTTGTTTTGTTTCTAGAAAAAGTAAGAATGAAAGAAAGAATACAATAATTAAAAACACCAAAAAAAAAAGAATGGAAGCAGTGGTAATGATCCTTCCGCAGGTTCACCTACGGAAACCTTGTTACGACTTCACCTTCCTCTAAACGGTAAGGTTTACTCAAGTTCTTCGTCATACAAGACAATAAAGCCACATACGACAAATCCCAAGATTTCACCGGACCGTTCAATCGGTAGGTGCGACGGGCGGTGTGTACAAAGGGCAGGGACGTAATCAATGCAAGCTGATGACTTGCGTTTACTAGGAATTCCTCGTTGGAGATTAATAATTGCAAAAATCTAGCCCCATCACGATAAACATTCAAAAGATTACCCAGACCTTCCGATCAAGGACATTTTATCCCAATTTCTTTCACTAAGTAATATTGTACTTGACACACCTTGAGATATAGGCCCTGCTTCCCCGTATAAACTATTTGAAGTACAATATTGTACTTCAAATGTTGGTCACTCTGCTATTTGATAGACGAGAAAAGGAAAACGATCGAACTCGAACGTGATCTGGATCTGACCGAATCTAACCGAAATGTCCGTTCAGATCTTGCCTGCAGAAGGCCTACTGGTTCTTTTCTTCCATTCTTTCATCATTTTTAAGATGGATGGCGGCGCGGTACGCGCAGAGCTACGCCAAGACCCGACACGCCAGGTTCCGCGGCTTGCAGACCGCGAAGGCGTCGCGGCCTCGAAGGGCGCGGCGGGCAAGGTCAAGTCAATCAAGTCGGGGAAGAGGGAAGGGTAAAGGACCTCTTGCAATTAGTTGTCGCTCATTGGAACTCGCGGCAGTGCATGCCACTTGGCGAAACAGTCACTTTGCCCCATGCTGCACAGCGTCACGAGGCACCGCGAGCAGGAGGTGGTCGGACGCCTGCCACACATGCAGCACACGCCCGCTCGAGCACGGGCCCGCCCGCAGCGGTCTTTTTTGCGTTGCCATCCTTGTCGAAAACCTGCTTCTGGCGCACAATGTGCTGCCCAGTGCGGCGCACCACAACCCTTGCGGGCAGTGTTGAAGAAGACCCTCTGTTGCTCCAGGTGGCGCGGGCGCTTGCTCATGATCTCCGTGTAGTCGAGCTCTACCGTCACCATAGCGTACGGTAGCACGCGCAGGAGGAGCGCTACTGCTGGCAGACCGTCCTCAACGGATATACGCCTGCTTGGTTCCCCTGTGATGTGACCACCGCCTCGGCCCCGGCAACGTCGCCCAAGACCGCGCGCGCGTTCAAACGCTCAACGCAGGGGCTTGCCACTATCTTTCGGCAGCCCTGCATGCGTTCCGAAGGTTAGATCTGACCTGACCATGGCGCGGGGCGCTTTCTCTGACCTGTTCAAGATCACCGTTTCACGTACAAATTTGTACGTGAATCAACCCTAGCTGCACCGATCGGAATCGTAAGTA
>JACDIV010000099.1:0-185000 GCA_022244645.1 Thraustochytrium striatum | reverse complement strand
GGAAGGGGCGCCGCTGCCTCCTCTGCCAGTCGATGACGACCACTGGCCTGGTGGTCTGCTGCCCCCCCCGCATGGATGCGCCGCCGCCAAGCTCGCCCGCACGTGCTCGCGTCGACCCGCTACCGGCGCAGGACAGCTTCCATTCCATTCACTCTCAGCATGCGTGTCCGGACCAGCCTCTTCTGCCTCTCCCATGGCCTGTCGCGCTGGATGCTGTGCCGACGCCCGCGTGCGGGACGCCCCGAGACCACCATCGCCGCCACCGCTGCCCGCCACAACTCGTCTTTTGCCACCTCCCTTCGCCATTGTTCTTTCATTCATTCATTCACCAGCCTGCTCTTCCAACACCAGCACTCCGCACCCCAGCTCTGCTCCGAGTCGAGCCCCGTGTGCTGGAGCCAGTGGACACCAACCCCGCGCCCGCACGCACACCCCTGCGCTTTGCCATCGCAGCCTTGCCCGGGCGGCCTGTGCTCGCCCAAAGCACGATCTTGATGGCGAAAAGATCTTTCTTCGCCGAATCTTCGCTGACCGATCTGTGGACAGACTTGCTCCCGAGGAGGCCTTAATCATGGATCGGCTCCTGGCTGATCGCCCAACCGAGTCTTCGGCCGAGTCGTGCGCTCTTGTCGACGTGCTTTCTCACACAACAACAACGACGACCACCAGCGCGCCACACGAGTCCACGACCTCCTCGCGCACGGCCATGAGAGTAGCGAGGCTCCTAATGGCTACCGCGGCCACCTCCTTCGCCTCACCACGGCCGGCCTCTTCAGCCTCGCACTCTCTCCGTTTCGGAAGCGCTACACGACCCCAAGAAACAACCTTGCTGTCTCTGCTCGCGACCACGCTCTGGCTCATTCTGACGCTTGCCCGTGAGTCTGCCGCCTCGATCGCCCGTGCCTCTTGTCCCATACCGCCTTCCGAGCCCCCCTGCTTCACAACGCAAGACTCCTTCGCTCTCAACTCGATCATCGTCTTGAAGCGCGCGCAAGTCGCCGACGCTGCTGATCTTGCCAAACCCACCAAGCGCCGTGTCGAGATGATTGCCGCTCACCTCCACCCTCTACCCGGGCTCCTCGACCTGTTCACCGCCACTCTTGATCTCAACCTCGCCTCCCAGACTGACCAACCGCACAACCACAAGTGCTCTGTTTGTTCAACCACCTACAGCAGCCACCTGCGCCAGATCTCTGAGCTCTCAGCCGTGCCAATGCTCTGATCCACCTGTGCCACATCCCCGCCAAGCCTTCCGATCCACTCTCCTCTCTCTCGCCACCGCCTGGCTTGCCCATGCGCTCTCGACAACTCCTCATCTCGCCCAACTCAGCCACTCGCTCATCCTAAACGACGCCACGCCACCGGCAAAGCCCATGAACAGCCGCTCTTGCATCCATCTGCGGCGTTCAACTCGTCTCCAGCCCCGTGCAACCCTCTCCTCTGTGGATTTTGCCACCCTCGACAACCTTCTCGCTCTGTGCTGCTCCTCGAACGCCGCACCACGACTTAAGGAGCGGCAGTGGTGCCGACTGCCAACTTCACCTGCGTCACGAGCCCCGCCACGGCCCTGCACCTCGTCTGCGCTGCTTCTCAGGCCATCTCGTCGTGCCTGCTTCCACCATCCTTCTTCCTTGCTTGCCTGCCTGCCTGCCTGCCCGTGTGCTTCTTTGCCATCACGCCATGGTTCACGCCAACGCCACTAGTGCAGCTCGCCGTCTCGGTCTGCGTCACCTCCATCCCTGCCGCCAATCTGTCATGCTTGCTTGCCCTCCGTCCACTCGCTCTCCGGCTCTTCTTCACCTTTTGCCACTGTCACCATCTCCTTCCAGCCGACCTCGATCAGCGCCATGGCGACTCAACTCGGGTGCCGAGCCTCTTCATCCTCGTCCTGCGCCACCTCAACCTCGTCCATGCCGTCCGCTGCCTCCGATTCTCCCGCTAGACGCCCAACTCGACCACACCCAAGCAGTCAGATTGTTCTTGCAGCCGCCCAGACAACCAAGCCTGCGGCCAAGCACCACGATGGCCCGCACTCTATCCGCCGCGCCCCCGCTAGCCCGTCCATCGCCTTCTTCTCCTCGCAGCCTGGCTTGCACGTGCGTGCGTTCAACCCTCCCTGGTCGCCCGCCCTCTTCTCGTTCTTGACACTCCAAGACGCGCGATCCGATCAGCAAGACGCGTAGGCGGCGCCCCATCTCTTCCATCGCGCTATCTCTTGCTCCCTACACTCCTCGCCTGGCGCTTCACCGCCTCCTCTCGTACAGGTGGCCTCTGCTCCTTCTCGGCCCAAACAAGACCAAGCTTTCTCCTTGCTCGTGAGCACGGCCTGGTCCATTACGGCACTGATGAGCGAGCTCGCAGCCTCTGTCTCCTCTTCACCCCACCCTGCGCCGCCTTCTTTGCCATCCTTTGGCGGTTCTCTGCACTCTGCGGCGCCACCTTGCCAACACAGAGACACTTCTGTCGTCGCTGACGCGCTGCCAATAGCGCCCAGAACAGCAAACGCGTCGGCTGGCCTCGGAACCAGCATCTCAACCCCGTTCCGTGCACCTCCGCCTGTTGACCACCGCCTCCTGCCTCGTGCTCGCCTCTCGGAACAGCCAAGCCACACCCAAGATCTTCAACATTTTCACAACTTGCAACAACCCACAGCCCCCCTACTCCAGGCCACAGCGACAAACTCGCCTGGCGTCATCGCCTCCTTGGCCGGGTCGCCATCGCATCCCCCATGACCCTTCTTCCACCCATCGCTCTCCCCTTGGCCGTGCCGCAAAGAGGTCTTTTCCAGCACCGCCACCACCGCGCCAACTCCACTGCTCTAGGACACGCAAGAGGACCCATGAGAGACTGGAGTGCACTTCCCTGCTCTGGCCGATGGTGACCATCCTGTTCCTAGCCCCGCTACGCCCCTGCCCTTCGCCACACCGCCTCCACTTCACCCCAACTTGCTCGGCTCGGACAATGTGCTCCAAGCGCACCACGCAACCACAGAATCTGCGGCACCGCTGGCGGTCGTCTGCGCCCATGTCCCGAGCTCCCTAAAGACCCGTCTGTGTGACTCCGATCCGTCTGTGTGCCTTGCGCGCGAGCCCTGCCGCCGACACGTTCATTCTCCGCCACTTGCTGTTCTCGAGTTTGCCATGACCCACGACGACGATGTCACCAATAACCCCCTTGGCGCCCCCCCCCCCGACCGTACATCCTGCTCATCATCGTGTTCTTGGCCCCTCTATCCTTGCGTCTGCACGCCCTGCGACCTTGCTGACAGCCATCCTCCAATTTTTTTTTTTCCCAGCTCGTCAACGCCACGAACGGCGCCCAGCAACGCAACAAGACGCACTTGGCCGTGCAGTATCCTCCAACTCCTTGGCCTCGACCTCCTCCACCCCTCCGTCTGACCTCCTCCACCTCTTTGTCATCGCCTCTCCTGGACCACTCACGACCAAGCCCGGCCAACAACCACCTCTGCCCTTCCAAGCAACCACGGCGGCACAAGAACCACTCGAGAGCCGGACCGAGTGCCGCCGAGCGCTACACAGCCTCCGTCTACCTGCGCCACGACGCGATCGAGTTCTCTTGCGCGCGCTCCCCTCACCATTGCTTCCTTCTCTGCGTTGCTGGCAACAACATGTCTCTCCGAGCTCGTCGCGCCATGCTGCGACAACGCTGCAGCCCGCAAAGCGCTTTTCCCACGCGCCCTGCCGAGCCCTGCCGTGTTTCCGGCCACGCCATCGCCCTCCTTGGTGGCTTTACCCTCCATCGACGAGATCACCAGAACGACCACCTTGGTCGTCTCGTTGCTTCCAGCCTTCAGACCGACCGGACACGCAGCGGCACTGCTTGCGCTCTTCTCCACCTGTGCCTTGAGCCATTCAAGCTCCCAAGGCTGCTTGTGGGTCTGCTCTCTGCCTTGCACGACGCCTGCGCCTTGGACGTCGTCGTCGGCTTCACTCTTGCTCTTCGTCCAGCTTGCCAAGCCAGGCCGCACCAGACCAGAGCCGCAGCGCCATCAGTTGGCTTGGCGTGCCGCGCTCGCCACGGTACGAACCAAGCCTGCTTTCAATGCCCGTGCCTTGCACTGGCTGGTGTCCGTCTATTCCTTTGCTTCTCCACCTATTCATCTCGGTCGTCGTGGAGCGTCTCGTGGGATTGCCCATCGCGATGACTGCGGCGGCGAGGACGATCGTGCACGCCTCCACCTCCCTCTCGTGGCCATGAACGCCCTCGACGTCTCATATCCGCCCGCCTCGCACCGTGGTGCATCATTAAAGTGGCCAGAATCGTCCTCTTCCGCGTCGTCCTCCTCATACCAGGTCCAACCGGCGCCACAGTGTTGCAGGGCGTCGCCAAACCGTCGCAACACCTCGGCGCGCTCCAGACCCTGGCCCAGAGCCCAAGCACCCGACTCCTTCGCCCTTCGTCTCACTTGGTCGCCGCTCCTTGGCCAAGCCCACCTCGGTGTCGACAAAGGCGACAAGCACCGCCGCGGACTTGTTGCCGCCCAGCAAAGAGTCGCCAAGCTGGCCAGTGACCGTCACCGCCTGCCGGCCCAAGCCCCATGCCGTCTCCTGCCCCTGCCCCTGCCCCTCTTGGTCTCCTGCGAGCCGTACCACAAGTCCATCAAGCCTGAACGACGACGACGACGACAAGCCCGCTGGAGAGGATCGAGCCTCGAGGAGCGACGAGTTCAGCTCATGAAACCGCTGGTCTACCACACGGACGCGAGCGTCGCCGCACTCTCTGCCGCGCTGCAAGCGCTCTTTACCAGACCAGATAGGTCGTCTTCGGGTAACTCTGCGTCTCAAGCCTTCTCGACAGGTCGCCACAAGTGAATCGCGGAGCTGCGAGCCCGGTGGCAGTGCTTTTCACCTGTGTGTCGAGGGTGCAGGGCGCTGCTCCGTCCTCTACCCTGCATCCCGGTGCCTCGGCGTGCGTTTCCAGTGTCGAAGGCCGCGAAATATCGATTGGCTCTCGCGCCTGTCACATCGCGCCCAGAGCCCGCCAATGGGCCTAGCGCCCTCTGCCCAGGTGAGGCCGCACCCTTCGTTGCGCTCCCTGCTCCCAGGTCTCGCTCCTTGTCGCTGTGTCGCTTCCGCACCGTCACGGGCTTGCTGGCCTCGGTCGACTTGCTCAGAGTGAGCAAGTCGATACAGCGCGCCATGAAGCCGTCAGCAGCCCTCTCCACTCGCCCGACAAAGCACCCAAGGCACCCAACGGGCCTCTCAGCCCGTATCTCGGCCTCGGCGTGAGCTCGTTTCCGCCGCTCTGCGCAACTTTCAATTTTCTGCCCTCGCGCCTGTCACATCGCGCCCAGAGCCCGGCAAACGCTCTAGCGCCCTCCACCTAGGCGAGGCCGCACCCACCGCTGCGTTCCCTGCTCCCAGATCCCGTTCCTTGCCGCTGATTCGCTTCCGCACCGTCACGTGCTTGCTGGCCTCGTTCAACGTGCTCAGAGTGAGCAAGCCGATACGGCGCGCCACGAAGCCGTCAGCAGCCCTCTCCACTCGCCCGACAAATCAACCACGGCCCCCAACGGGCCTCTCCGCCCGTATCTCGGCCTCAGCGTGAGCTCGTTTCCGCTGTTCTGTGTAACCATCAATTTCTTGCTCTCGCGCAAGCCACATCGCGCCGAGAGCCCGGCAAAGTGCCTGGCACCGTCGACCAGAGCGAGGCCGCGCCCATCGCTGTGTCTGCTGCCACTTGTACTCTCTCCTTGTCGTTGATTCGCTTCCGCACCGTCACAGGCTTGCTGGCCTCGGTCGACCTACTCAGAGTGCGCATGCGGACACAGCGCGCCGCGTGGCCGTCAGCAGCCCTCTCCGCTCGCCGACAAAGCAACCAAGGCCCCCAACGGGCCTCTCCGCCCGTATCTCGGCCTCAGCGTGAGCTCGTTTCCGCCGCACTGTGCAACCATCAATTTGCTGCCCTCGCGCCTGTCACATCGCGCCCAGAGCCCGGCAAACGCTCTAGCGCCCTCTGCTCAGGCGAGGCTGCGCCCATTGTAGCGTCTCCTGCCGCTGCTCTTCGCTCCTTGTCGCTAATTCGCTTCCGCAACGTCAAGGGCTTGCTGGCCTCGGTCGACTTGCTCAGAGTGAGCAAGCCGATACGGCGCGCCACGAAGCCGTCAGCAGCCCTCTCCACTCGCCCGACAAAGCAACCAAGGCCCCAAACGGGCCTCTCCGCCCGTATCTCGGCCTCAGCGTGAGCTCGTTTCCGCTGTAGAGAAGATCCTCTATCAGCCGAGACACAGCACCGGGTGCTTGGTTCCCTCATGCCAGGACACCACGGTTCGGACCCGACGACGACGACCCCGGGGCCGCAGCGCCGTCTGCGAGAGGCGCTGTCGGCCGAGAGCAGGCGAGTCAAGCGGCTCTCTAATCACGGCCCAAAGGGGCGCGCTTCCCCCAATGCGCGGCACGCGCATGATGGCACGCGCGGCACGCGCGGCACGCGCCTGCAAGCGCAGCGGAGCCAGCGGCAGCGCCATCGCCGCTGAGCCGCGACCACCATAACCCAATCGCGACTAACTTTGCATCAAGCACATCTTTGCACACTCCGAGAACTTCTACAGGTTATGGGCCTCCACCCTTCCGCATGGCCATCCCCTTCGAGGTCTTGGCCTACACCGATCTCACCGGCGACAAAGTAACGGCCATCAAGGACACCTACATCGCTCAGCAAGCCGAGCTTGCCGCTCTCAGCGCGCAGGTGGCGCCGCTCTCTCAGACCACCACCCCTCCGCCGTCGGCCGTTTCCTCTCCAGGCCCGGCGCACTCCAAGGCCTCCTTTCCGCCTCTCAAGGAAGTCTCGCCACGTCTCTCTACGGTGAAGTCTCGCCACGTCTCTCTACGGTCAAAGCGCAAGGGCTCCTCTCTCTCTGGACCCCACTACGCCGACGTCGGACCCCCCCCTCTCCCCGCCCCGGCGCCCTACACGGACCTCTTTCCGCCTCTCGAGGAGTCCCGCCGCATCTCTCCGCGGTCAGCCCCGCACCATTCAGTTCGCTATCGCTCGCTATCGCCGGGAGCTCCTCAGGTGCTGACCCTCTTTCCCATCACCAAGAACCAGCTCAACGCCGCCGTCCACCCGGGCTCGGCGCTCCGCACGCCTCTCGCGGACCATGCCGACCGCTCGCTGCGCTTCCTTCTCGCGCGCGGCGTCGGCGACCACTTCGCGCTGCTCTCTTCCACTTCGCGCTGCTCTCTCTGGACCCACAGACACCCCCGGCGAGGACGACTCTCCCACTCTCTCCCGCCCCCCCCCACTCCCCGCTCTCTGCGCTCTGCCGCACCACCAGTGCGCCGCACCCCAACGGCACGCGCCAACGGCGTGCGCCTCCTCGACACACTTCTCGACACGACCAACTTCGAGGCGATCATCGTCAACGTCCGAGTCCAAATTCCCGCAACGGACATAGCTCGCGCCTGGCTTCGGCGAGATGCTCTCACATCTTCGCCCTCTTCGCCGCGCTCACCGTGCACCAGTACCGCATCGAGCACCCCATCTCCGTCACCATGGACTCGGCCGCAGCGACTCTCGTCTACGGCTTGGACTCCGCTCCACACACGTCCTTCTTCGATCTTTTCCCCATCCTTCATGACCTCGGCCTAGGCACCGCCGCAGCGCAGCCCGCCTCTCACCGCAGCTCTCTCCCGGCCCGGATTGAGGGGGAGGAGACGGACGTCGTTTCCGACCTTCAGTACAACCCGGCCCTCGGTCAATCAACATCGGCATGGTCTGGGCCACGTCACCATCAACCTGAGCTAAACACGCTTCAACCTGGCGTTCGCCCTCCACGAGGCCAGCCGCTACGCAACGACACCCGGCCAAGCCCACCTTCGCGGACCCTAGCGTCTCGGAGGGTTCTTCTGCGACGCCAGCTCTGCAAGCACTCCGGCGTCGGCCAGGAGCGACACCGACATTGTGGCCTCTCGGGGCCGCATCTTTTTGCACATCACGAACAGACATCACGAACAGTCTCCGCGGTCGAGACACCCGACCGCCCGCCGGCGAATGATCCAGTACTACAGCGACCGCAGCTCGTCAAGGTCGTACACGTTCCCGGGCATCTGCATCCGGGCGACGGGGCAACCAAAGCCCTGCCCAAGGCGGCCTTCTACGCCTCGCCACGGCGGTACACGACGGCCTGAAAATCCGTGAGTACGACATGCTTGTCCGAGCTGAGCTCGAGGGGGAGTGTAGAGAAGATCCTCTATCAGCCGAGACACAGCACCGGGTGCTTCCCTCATGCCAGGACACCACGGTTCGGACCCGACGACGACGACCCCGGGGCCGCAGCGCCGTCTGCGAGAGGCGCTGTCGGCCGAGAGCAGGCGAGTCAAGCGGCTCTAATCACGGCCCAAAGGGGCGCGCTTCCCCCAATGCGCGGCACGCGCATGATGGCACGCGCGGCACGCGCGGCACGCGCCTGCAAGCGCAGCGGAGCCAGCGGCAGCGCCATCGCCGCTGAGCCGCGACCACCATAACCCAATCGCGACTAACTTTGCATCAAGCACATCTTTGCACACTCCGAGATCTTCTACACGCTGTTCTGCGTAACCATCAATTTATTGCTCTCGCGCAAGCCACATCGCGCCCAGAGCCCGGCAGAGTGCCTGGCACCGTCGACCAGAGCGAGGCCGCGCCCACCGTTGCGTCTGCTGCCCCTTGTACTCGCTCCTTGTCGTTGTGTCGCTTCCGCACCGTCACGGGCTTGCTGGCCTCGGTCGACCTACTCAGAGTGCGCAAGCCGATACGGC
Source organism: Thraustochytrium striatum (assembly GCA_022244645.1). NCBI lineage: Eukaryota > Bigyra > Thraustochytrida > Thraustochytriidae > Thraustochytrium > Thraustochytrium striatum. The sequence goes on along the minus strand of JACDIV010000099.1, from coordinate 176,241 downwards.
GCGCCACGAAGCTGTCAATGGGCCTCTCCACTCGCCCGACAAAGCACCCAAGGCACCCAACGGGCCTCTCCGCCCGTATCTCGGCCTCAGCATGAGCTCGTTCCCGCTGTTCTGTGTAGCCATCAAATTCTTGCTCTCGCGCTAGCCACATCGCGCCCAGAGCCCGCCTATCGTTGCGTTCCCTGCTCCCAGGCCCCCCTCCATGTTGCTGATTCGCTTCCGCACCGTCACGGGCTTGCTGGCCTCGGTCGACCTGCTCAGCGCAAGCAAGCCGATCCGCCGCGCCGTGAGGCTGTCAAAAGGCCTCTCCACTCATTCGGCAAGGCTACCAAGGCCCCCAACGGGCCTCTCCGCCCGTATCTCGGCCTCAGCGTGAGCTCGTTTCCGCTGTTCAGCGTTACCATCAATTTCTTGCTCTCGCGCAAGCCACATCGCGCCCAGAGCCCGGCAAATCGCCTAGCACTCCCGCCCAGGCGAGGCAGCGCCCACCGTTGCGTCCCATGCCTCTTGTACTCGCTCCTTGTCGCTGTGTCGCTTCTGCATCGTCACGAGCTTGCCGGCCTCGGTTGACCTGCTCAGAGTGAGCAAGCGGATGCAGCGAGCCGCGAGGCCATCAGTAGCCATCTCCACTCGCCCGACAAAGCAATTAAGGCCCCCTTCCGCCCTCTCAGCTCTTACCCTGGCGTCCGCGTGAGCTCGTTTCCGCCGCTCTGCGCAACCATCAATTTGCTGCCCTCGCGCTGGCCACATCGCGCCGAGAGCCCGGCAAACGCTCTAGCGCCCTCTACCCAGGCGAGGCCGCGCCCATTGTAGCGTCCCCTGCCGCTGCTCTTCGCTCCTTGTCGCTAATTCGCTTCCGCAACGTCAAGGGCTTGCTGGCCTCGGTCGACCTGCTCAGAGTGCGCATGCGAAGGCAGCGCCGCGAGGCTGTCAGTGGACCTCTCCACTCATCCGGCAAGGCAACCAAGGCCCCCAACGGGCCTCTCCGCCCGTATCTCGGCCTCAGCGTGAGCTCGTTTCCACTGTTCTGCGTTACCATTAAATTCTTGCTCTCGCGCTAGCCACATCGCGCCCAGAGCCCGGCAAACGCTCTAGCGCCCTCTACCCAGGTGGGATCGCGCCCACCGTTGCGTTTCCTGCTCCCAGGCCCTCCTCCATGTCGCTGATTCGCTTCCGCACCGTCACGGGCTTGCTGGCCTCGGTCGACCTGCTCAGAGTGCGCAAGCGGATGCAGCGCGCCACGAAGCCGTCAGCAGCCCTCTCCACTCGCCCGACAAAGCAACCAAGGCCCCCAACGGGCCTCTCCGCCCGTATCTCGGCCTCAGCGTGAGCTCGTTTCCGCTGTTCTGCGGAACCATCAATTTCTTGCTCTCGCGCCCGTCACATCGCGCCCAGAGCCCGGCAAACGCACTAGCGCCCTCTGCCCAGGCGAGGCCGCGCCCACCGTTGCGCTCTCTGCTCCCAGGTCTCGCTCCTTGCCGCTGATTCGCTTCCGCACCGTCACGGGCTTGCTGGCCTCGTTCAACTTGCTCAGAGTGCACAAGCCGATACGGCGCGCCGCGAGGCAGTTAGTATGCTCCCTCGCCCGACAAAGCACCCAAGGCCCCCAACGGGCCTCTCCGCCCGTATCTCGGCCTCAGCGTGAGCTCGTTTCCGCTGTTCTGCGGAACCATCAATTTCTTGCTCTCGCGCCTGTCACATCGCGCCAAGAGCCCGGCAAACGCTCTACTAGCGCCCTCTGCCCAGGCGAGACCGCGCCTATCGCTGCGTCTGCTGTCCCTTGTACTCGCTCCTTGCCGCTGATTCGCTTCCGCACCGTCACGGGCTTGCTGGCCTCGGTCGACCTGCTCAGAGTGCGCAAGCCGATACAGCGCGCCACGAAGCCGTCAGCAGGCCTCTCCACTCGCCCGACAAAGCAACCAAGGCCCTCTTCCGGCCTCTCAGCCCGTATCCTGGCGTAGGCGTGAGCTCGTTTCCACTGTTCTGCGCAACCATCAATTTGCTGCCCTCGCGCAAGCCACATCGCGCCCAGAGCCCGGCAAACGCACTAGCGCCCTCCGCCCAGATGAGGTCGCGCCCACCGTTGCGTTCCCTGCTCCCAGGCCCTTCTCCATGTTGCTGTGTCGCTTCCGCATCGTCACGGGCTGGCTGGCCTCGGTCGACCTGCTCAGAGTGCGCAAGCCGATACGGCGGGCCACGAAGCCGTCAGCAGCCCTCTCCACTCGCCCGGCAAAGCACCCAAGGCACCCAACGGGCCGCTCCGCCCGTATCTCGGCCTCAGCGTGAGCTCGTTTCCGCTGTTCTGCGCAACCATCAATTTCTTGCTCTCGCGCCTGTCACATCGCGCCAAGAGCCTGGCAAACGCACTAGCGCCCTCTGACCAGGCGAGGCCGCGCCTAACGTTGCGTCTGCTGCCCCTTGTACTCGCTCCTTGTCGCTGATTCGCTTCCGCACCGTCACGGGCTTGCTGGCCTCGGTCGACCTGCTCAGTGCGCAAGCCGATACGGCGCGCCACGAAGCTGTCAACAGGCCTCTCCACTCGCCCGGCAAAGCATCCAAGGCACCCAACGGGCCTCTCCGCCCGTACCCTGGCGTCCACGTGAGCTCGCTTCCGCTGTTCTGCGTCACCATCAATTTGCTGCTTTCGCGCAAGCCACATCGCGCCCCAGAGCCCGGTAAACGCACTAGCGCCCTCCACCCAGGCGAGGCCGCGCCCACCGTTGCATCTGCTGCCCCTTACTCGCTCCTTGTCGCTGTGTCGCTTCCGCACCGTCACGGGCTTTGCGGCCGTGTTCAACTTGCTCAGAGTGCGCAAGCCGATACGGCGCGCCACGAAGCCGTCAGTGGGCCTCTCCACTCGCCCGACAAAGCACCCAAGGCACCCAACGGGCCTCTCCGCCCGTATCCTGGTGTAGGCGTGAGCTCGTTTCCGCCGCTCTGCGCAACCATCAATTTGCTGCCCTCGCGCAAGCCACATCGCGCCCAGAGCCCAGCGAACGCTCTAGCGCCCTCCACCCAGGTAAGGCCGCGCCCATTGTTGCGCTCCCTGCTCCCAGATCCCGCTTCTTGCCGCTGTGTCGCTTCCGGACCGTCACGGGCTTGGCGGCGTTGTCCGACTTGCTCAAGAGTAACCCAGCACACAGCGTGCCGTGAGGCCGTCAGCAGGCCCCTCCACTCGCCCGACAAAGCAACCAAGGTCCTCTTCTGGCCTCCGCGCCGATAGCTCGTCCTCTGCATGAGCTCGTTTCCGCTGCTCTGGGCTACCATCAATTTGCTACCCATGAGCTAGCAACATCGCGCCCAGAGCCCGACAAAGTGCCTAGCACCCTCTGCTTGATCGATGCCGCGCCCATCATTGCGCCACCTGGCCTCAATACTCGCCACTTGTCGATCGTTCGCCTCGACACGATGCCAACTCTCTTCACTCTGGCTCGCGCTGTACAGGGCGCTCAAGCCAAAAGACGAGGCAGCCAGGCTGTCGAGGGCCGCCGTCGCCTCCCTGCCGAGACCATCAAGCCTTCTGACGCCTCTTTCACCCTGTGCCCTGCCTAGCTCAGGCGCTCGCCGACCTCGTTTTCTGCACACCCATCAACTTGCTCTCCTTGGATGTGACTTGGATGCGCCGCGGGTCTGGCAGACGGCCTGGTAGCCTCTGTCTGGGCAAGAACCCGGGCCCCTCGGGGCTTATTGCCCCCAATGCTTGCTCTTCGTCGATCCTTTGGCTCGAAATGGAGCCCAGGTCTCGGCTTGGCTGCGCATCGTGAAGCTTGCTTGGATGGATGGCGTGATCCAACCGCCTGTTGTGGGGTACGCGGCGAGGTCAGGTGGTTTGGCGCCAGTCGCTCGAGGATAGCAGAGATTGGACGCTAGCGCCGAGCTGGCTGGCGGTCAAGCGACAAAATGATTCTTGGACTCTCTTCGTTTCCTTTCAAGATCGATCTGTCAGGCGACCACGCGCTTGAGGTCGCTGCGCAGCTGCTCGACGGACACCGGCGCGTTGTGCAGGTCCAGGCCCGTACGCTCCCAGTGCTTTAGCAAGTCCCTCAAGCTCCACACGCTCTTGCCGCCATCGAGTCACCGGGTCGCCCACCTTGTCGCCCACGACGCTCACCAGCCGACTCAGACGCCGGCTCACCCGCTTGCGGAGGCTCTGCCGCCGCTTGATCTCGGCAAGCGCCTGCCACCTCAGCTCGGCGACCACTTGGTGCCGCTGCTGCCGCTGCCACTCGGGCCACTCGGCGAGCCACGCCTCGAACTGCGCGTCCGTGATGGCCAGCGCGTCGTCCTTGGCCGCCTTCAGATCATCATCCGTTACGTTGATGTAGCTCGGGAAGATCATGGCCGTCGCCGCAACGGGCAGGTCGAGCGCCTCGCGCAGGTCGATCTCGAAGCGCAAGTACACGCAGACGTCGTCCACCCAGCGCAGCGAGTCCACCTTGCGCTTGGCGTGCTCGTGCACGACCATGAGTCGCATCACCCTGCGCCCGAGGTCCCGCAGCTGCTCGGCGCTCTCTCGGGCCTTGGCGATCTCCACGACCAGGTGCATCTGGTTGAGCGCCCACACCGGCTTGTCGCCGCACGCGTCCAGCGAGTCGTCCATCCGCAGAAGCAGCTCCTCGCGCACGTGCTCGTCGTCGCCAGACAGCAGCTCGAGCACATCGACCACGCGCTTGGCGAGCGCCTTGCGCGTCTCGGCGATGCCAAACTCCTTGGCGTCCCGCAGCCGCGACAAGAACCGCACCAGCGTCGCGTCGTCGGCCGTCGGTGGCACAGCCACGGCCTCCACTTGAGCCTCACTGCTCCAGAACGCCGCGGCTTCTGCAGCGCTAGCAAAACCAGGCCTCGCTTCAGCCTCGTCGTCAGACTCGTCGCCCCCAAGGTCGACGAAGAATCGGAGACCTGGCGCGTCTGCCTCGCGAAGCCACTCGAGCGTCTCCGCCGAGAGCCCCGAGCCGCCCAGGCAGATGTCGTGCGGATCGCCGTCCTCGTCCGTGGGCCACTCGAGAATGCTGGCTGGCAGACTCTCCAGCGACGTGCACTGCTCAACATAAAGGTGCCAACCGACATGCAGGTCCTCCGGCAGGCTTGCGAGAGAAACGCATTGCCTGGCGTCGAGGTCACCAGAGACCCAAAGACCGGCTGGGTAGACTCTCCAGCGACGTGCACTGCTCGAGCCAAAGGTCTTGACCGACGTACAGGTCCTCTGGCAGGCTTGTGAGAGAAGTGCAGCGCGTGGCGTCGAGGTCACCAGAGACGTGAAGACCGGCTGGCAGACTCTCCAGCGACGTGCACTCTTCCAGCAGAAGTCCTCCACCGACATGCAGGTCCTCCGGCAGGCTTGTGAGAGAAGTGCATTGCCTGGCGTCGAGGTTACCAGAGACCTGAAGACCGGCTGGTAGACTCGTGAGCGACGTGCACCCTCCCAGCTCAAGTCTTCCACCGACATGCAGGTCCTCCGGCAGGCTTGTGAGAGAAGTGCATTGCCTGGCGTCGAGGTCACCAGAGACCTGAGGACCGGCTGGTAGACTCTCCAGCGACGTGCACCCTCCCAGCTCAAGTCTTCCACCGACATGCAGGTCCTCCGGCAGGCTTGCGAGAGAAGTGCATTGCCTGGCGTCGAGGTTACCAGAGACCCGAAGACCGGCTGGGAGACTCTCCAGCGACGTGCATTGCTCCAGCCAAAGGCTCCTTCCGACGTGCAGGTCCTCCGGCAGACTCGTGAGAGAAACGCATTGCCTGGCGTCGAGGTCACCAGAGACCCAAAGACCGGCTGGTAGACTCTCCAGCGACGTGCACTGCTCGAGCCAAAGGTCTTGACCGACGTACAGGTCCTCTGGCAGGCTTGTGAGAGAAGTGCAGCGCGTGGCGTCGAGGTCACCAGAGACCTGAAGACCGGCTGGGAGACTCGTGAGCGACGTGCACCCTCCCAGCTCAAGTCTTCCACCGACATGCAGGTCCTCCGGCAGGCTTGCGAGAGAAACGCATTGCCTGGCGTCGAGGTTACCAGAGACCCGAAGACCGGCTGGCAGACTCTCCAGCGACGTGCACTGCTCCAGCCGAAGGTACCTTCCGACGTGCAGGTCCTCCGGCAGGCTTGCGAGAGAAGTGCATCGCGCGGCGTTGAGGTCACCAGAGACCCAAAGACCGGCTGGTAGACTCTCCAGCGACGTGCACTCCCTCAGCTGAAGTCCTCCACCGACGAACAGGTCCTCCGGCAGGCTCGTGAGAGAAGTGCATAGGAAGGCGTTGAGGCCTCCTGAGACCCAAAGACCGGCTGGTAGGCTCTCCAGCGACGTGCACTCCAAGAGATGAAGCGAACCCTCCACTCGAAGGCCATCTGGCAGACGACGTAGCGCTGTGCACGCCTCAAGACGCAGACTGCCACGCACGTGCAAGCCCTCCGGAAGACGGGTGAGGGCGGTGCAACCGGACAGGTTGAGCTGGCCACCGATGTCGGCGTAGCAGTCAGGCAGCTCGCGGATGGTTGTCCAGCCGCGAAGCCGCAGACCACCACTTGGCCCAATGATCTCCCGCAACGCCACCAGAAAGGTCTCCATGTCCGCCTGGTGCTGCGCCTCCAACGCCGTGCACTTGTCCAGATCGAGCGTGCCGTCGACGCGAAGGCTCGTCGGCAAGCTTGTCAGAGCCGTGCAGCCGGCCAAGTCGCCATCCACGACGAGCCCCTCGGGCACGCTGGTGAGCTTCCGGCAACCATTCAGCTTGAGTCTGCCGCTGACCTTGATCAGACTCGCGGGCAGGCTGGTCAAGGCCGAACAGCCCTCGAGATTGAGGTCGCCGCCGACGCTGAGGCCGTCGCCCAGGCTTGTCAGGACCGAGCAACCGCGAAGATTGAGGTCACCGCGGACGCTGAGGCCGTCGCCCACGCTGGTCAGGGCCGAGCAATCTTTAAGACCGAGATCGCCGCCGACGTTAAAGCCGTCGCCCAGGCTGGTCATGGCCGAGTCGTAGCCGAGAATGAGGTTGCCGCCGACGCTGAGGCCGTTACAGGCTGGTCAGGGCCGAGCAGCCCTCAAGAACGAGATGACCGCCGACACTGAGCCCGTCACCCAGACTGATCATGGCCGAACAGCGCGTAAGGCTTAGGTCGCCGCCGACGGCGAAGCCATCGGGTACATACTCGACAGCATCCCACTCAGCGAGAGAGAGCCCGGCCTTGGGCCCCAGCACCGCCGAAAGCTGCTCGAAGAAGGCGCCCATGTCGCCGCGGTGCCGCTCCTGCAGGGCCGAACAGCCCTTGAGATCGAGATGCCGCCGACGCTGAGGCTAAGTGGCAGACTGGTCAAAGCCGAGCAACCCGCCAGGCTCAGATTGCCGCCGACCACGAGTCCCTCTGGAAGCGCAGTCAGCGTCGAGCAGGATGCCTGATCAAGCCAAAGGCTCCTGCGCACTATCATCCCAGCTGGGGCCAGCCCGCGCTCAATCAGCTGCCGCGCCTCACGTTCGTCGTCGGCCTCCAAGTCCATGAAGGCTTGGATGATCATGTCTCTGTGGCTGAAAGGGAAAATGCCGACTCTCCGCAGATCCTGGTGCGAAAGTCGCCTACAGCGGGAGAGCGTGCTGTACCTCGTCACGATCGCGTTGTAGTACTGACTCAACGCGACGCTTTCGAGCACCTCCTTGATCGTCGCTTTCTCATCCCCCTGGACCACGCCGCCCGGCTCTGCGCCTAGCTCGCTCGCGCTCGCGTCAGCGCCCCTCGTCGAGCGCGTGCGACTGCCGCCCGCCATCGCTCAGCCCACCGACGCTCGCACTGCTCCACGCCCGCACCCCGCCCACCCCACGCCGGTGCCGCCCCGCCGCTCTTGTCCGTCGCTTCCTCTCCCGCCCTCTTGTACGGTACCTCCCACGCTCCGCACGTGCCGCAGGTACCGGTACCGATACGGTACCAGTACGTACTGGTACTTGTACCGTACAAGGTACGAGTCGAGCTTCTTTACTCCTGTCCACGAGCTGAATCCGGTAGATAAATGCGGTCACATAGGAGCCGTTAGGAGTCCCACAGAATGCTTACTGTGCTTTCCGAGTCTCATGTCACATGTCAACACGGAACGCGCGTGTGCCGTCTGCTTGGCTCCTATTTCTCGCGGCGACGGTGGAATGGTTTGGCGAGGCTTCGTCGTGCGCACCCTGCTATCCCTCGACAAAATCGGTCCGTTGCCCGAAACCCGGATCGCCTCAGCGTCGTGAAATTGACGTCAGTTATGACATGCTCTTGGGGCCCCTTGTCACGTGGACGAACACGAACGCCACGAGCCATCTAGCGAGTCCACAGCAGCGAGCATGAACGCGCAGGCCGCCGCGCCATTGCGACGCGGCGCGCGGCCGACGACGCCGCGGCGCGCTGTGCCCAGCGGCCCGCGGCGGCTCATCGCGGGCTGACCGGCGGCTCTGGCGAGGTGGGTCACATCGGCTCGCGCGCTGTGCGATTAGTCCTCCCCATTTCAGAGGCGTGTATCGCCCTAGAGCTCCCGGCTCTACCACAACGCTGGCCTGGACGAGGCGACTCGCTTGGGCCACAGAGAGCGAGAGCGTCACGTGGCAGCGCGTTGCGAGGAAACTCGCCACGCAAAACGCAGATGCCCAGACTTGTCCAACAAAGGCTTGGGTGCGCAGCTCGTGCTCTCGGTTGCGGAGGCCCCGCGACAACGCAGCAGCGGTGGCGGCGGTGGCGGCGGGCGGCGGCGGCAGCAGTGCGATGTGGTGCGGCTTGCATACAGTTTGAAGAAGCGCCCGCCACCATTCAGTCGCATGTGGTCGCCATGCTGCAGGCTCTCGCGACGACGAGCACGGCTCTCTACAGCCTCGAGCTTGGCAATATTAACTCAGTCGCGGTGCGGCAGCGGCTGTCGCCACGCAGATCGTCGCTGTCAGCGCCACGCGGCACGCTCACCTGATTGCTCGCTCGGCTCACTCGGCCCTGACGCACTGCGGCGTTGGCCCGCAACTTGCGCAGCCGTCGACGCGGCCCGGTGCTACGGCTCGGCGCTGTGCTCGCTTTGGCTGGAAGATTACGCGGGCGTTGGTGACGCCAGCGGCGTTGCGCTGATTCGTGGCTGCTCGTTTCGCCGTCTCTCTCTACTCTCCTTCTCTAGCGCGCGTGCGCGATGCGGCCTTGGCGCCCGCTCTGCCGCGCGCGCTGCGGGAGCTGGGCGACGCGGCCCACGACGGCCACCCTTAACGGCCGGGCGCTCTGCGCCGCAGAGTTCGGGTTGGCCGCAACGGCATGCATTGCGAGCTCAACTCATGGGTTGCGGTCCTACGGGTCTGTCGCGACAAAGGTCCTCGGCGGCGCTGCGTTGCGGGCCAAGTCGGCGCTCGAGCGGCTCGACGTCTCCTGCGACAGCGACCTGCGCGGCTCGGGCGTGGCGCTGGACGCGGGCATGCGCGCCATGGCGTGCATGCAGGGACACGCGCCCGCTCGCTCACCTGCGCGTCGACATGGGCGGCCGCCGCCGCGCCATGCCGACGACGATGGCCTCTTGAAGTGCTTCCGCGCAGCAGTCCTGACGGCGTTTGGGCCGAGGCCGACTCCGAGGCCGAGGAGTCGGCCGAGGAGGGTGCGCACGCGACGCTCTTGCAGCAGCTCGATGCCGCGAGTGCGCTGGGCATGGCGCAAGTCGGTGTAGGCGCTCGGGCAGCTAGCCGAGGTGAGCGAGGTGGCAGCCGCCGCCGCCGCCGCCTCCAATGCCGCGGCTCGTCCGGCGCGGGCGCTCTCGAGGTGCTGCGCGAGGCGCGTCTACTGGCCGGGCCGCGCGGAAGACGTATGACGTGTGCGTCTACCTGGGCACGGCGCTGGCCTTATGCGCGCCGCTGGACCTGCCGCTGCCCGAGGGCAGGCGCATGCGCCACGCTGCCTTCCGCGCCGCTCGACGCCGTGCGCGTGGCCGCAGCGGCGCACGAGGCGCTGGCGGTTACTCCGCTCGGCTTTAGTTAAGCTGTGGCTGGCCGACTAAGAGCCATGGCGGCGTCTGCAACGCAGTCGCAAAGCAGCTCGAGTCGACTAGATTGCCTTGCGCGCGAGCTTTCGTGCGACCTCTGCGGCAAGGCCTTCACACGCACGCAGCCAGCGAGCCTGAAGCGCCACCTGCTGAAAGCCTGGCTCGCACCCCCAAAACTTGCAGACGACGCTGGCGCTTCGGCGGCCTCGGCCTCCGAGACACCTGTCGCCCACAAGCGTACGCGGGGCGCTCCAGCGGCGGCGATCGTCAAGCAAAGCGGCGTCGTTGCACTCGCAAATGATGACCAACTCGCACTTCTTCCTCCTGGCCCATCATCGTAGAGAGGAAGGTTGCGGGCTTGCTGCTGGGGCCTTGAGAGGCTCCGCGGTTGGCTCTGGTGCGGCGTGATTGCAGCAGGGCTGGACCAGATCAGCTGCAGCCAAGAAGCTCGTGGTGCAGGTCGTTAGTCGACGTCACAGGGACCACCATGTCACGTCACTTGTTGACGAACATTGACCTCAACGGATCTTGAAGCCATCAGAAGAGAAAAAAAAGATCCGAAGGAGAGTCGCCGAGAGCAGGGAGAGCAGCAGGAGCAGCAGCAGCAGCAGGAGCAGCACCAGCACCAGCAGCACCAGCAGCGACGCGACAGAGGATGGTGGGCATCAACCCTCTTCTCGACCGCAAGAGGAAGACGAGTGCGAGGTTTGTGGCAAGACGCTAGCATCGGCACAAAGCCTAAAGCAGCATCTGAAGGCCGTGCACGAAGGGCTGCGCGAGCACTCGTGCGAGCTGTGCGGCAAGGCCTTCACGGTAGCTGGCAGCCTTCGAATGCACATCAAGGCCATGCATGAAGGGCTGCGCGAGCACTCGTGCGACCTGTGCGGCAAATCCTTCACGGAGACAGGTAACCTTCGCAGGCACATCAAGGCCGTGCACGAAGGGCTGCGCGAGTACTCGTGCGACTTGTGCGGCAAGGCCTTCACCCGAGCTGGCGACCTTCGCAGGCACATTAAGGTCCTGCACGAAGGGCTGCGCGAGCACTTGTGCGACTTGTGCGGTAAGGCCTTTACAGAGTTTGGCAACCTCCGCAGGCACATCAAGGTCCTGCACGAAGGACTGCGTGAGCACTCGTGCAACTTTTGCGGGAAGGCTTTCACGGAGACAGGCAGCCTCCGCAAGCACATCAAGGCCGTGCACGAAGGCCTGCGCGAGCACTCGTGCGACCTCTGCGGCAAGACTTTTACGGCAGCTGGCAGCCTCCGCACGCACATCAAGGCCGTGCACGAAGGCCTGCGCGAGCACTCGTGCGACTTGTGCGGCAAGGCCTTCTCGCAAGCTGGAGATCTCCGCAAGCACATTCGCTCTGTCCACGAAGGACTGCGCGAGTACTCGTGCGACTTGTGCGGCAAGGCTTTCACGGAGACAGGCAGCCTCCGCAAGCACATCAAGGCGGTGCACGAAGGACTGCGCGAGCACTCGTGTGACCTCTGCGGCAAGACCTTCACGCAGGCTGGCGACCTTCGCAGGCACACCAAGACGTGCACGAAGGGCTGCGCCAGCACTCGTGCGACTTGTGCGGCAAGGCCTTTACGACAGCTGGCAACCTCGCAGGCACATGGACAAGCTGCACCTCCCAGTCACGAGCAACGCCACTGCGGACGTGGAATCAGAAACAACAACCTATTTCATCGCGCGCAAACCGCGCAAGCGCCTGCGTGCACAGCACCCGCAGCACAGCAGCCGTGCACGAGCCAAGCGCCGCGTGCTGCGCTCAGGCGTTGATGGCACAACCTAGCTCTAGGAATCGGTTCCAAAAAACTCGAGGGGTAACTCTTGCTTGTTCTTAGCCTCGCGACCAGCCTCGACTCGGCTTAAGTACTCAGAAAGCAGGTGGTCTGGCCGATCAAGGACCTGCCAAGGTTTGGTTGGCGTCTCAAAGGCCTGCGACATCAGACCAGTCGGTGCCGACCGACGACCCCGCGGCGGGTTGTCTCTCGTCCACGTCCGCCGGGTTGACAAGCCGAGCGTCACAAGCGTGTTCAGCGTTGGCACGCCGCCGACCTCACCAACGAAGAGTCCTTCCGGCAGCGTGCAAAGGCTCGAGCCGCCCACAAGCTGGAGATCGATCGGACAGTTCGCGTTCAGGTCGCAGATTTCGTCCGCAGAGAGTTGGCGTTCAGGTCGGGGCGACAGGGTCGGCACCCACAGAGTCGACAACGGGCAGAGGCTCGGATTCGGAGGGTTCCGGCGCCTCGCAGCGCGCCGCAAGACAGACAGTGCGCTGGAGCCTTCAAGCTGCTCCGCTTGGGCAAGAGCGACCTGGTGCTGTCAGAGCGGCCGCAAGCCTGAGCTTGGTCGTGGGTGCACATGGAGGCGGAGAAGATGCGGACGAGGCAGGTGGTGCGCACCAAGTGCGTGCTTGAGCGCTGTTCAGGGATCCCCGCCTGTGTCCTGCGTGAGACGCTGCTGCCGATGCTTTTCACGCTGCACGATGCCGCGCGCTGTGGCGATCCGTCAATCGTCGGGATCGTGTGCCCGTGGGGCGAACGTTGACGACACGCTCGGGCAGGAAGAAGGGTCAGCGCCGCTGGCCGTCGCTTCTTCAAACGGCCATGAGCAGGTCGCCAAGCTGCTGCTGGAGAGTGGCGCTGATGTGAATGCAGAGAACAATACCAAGTGGACTGCGCTGCACTTTGCCTGCCAGAACGGCCATGAGCAGGTCGCCAAGCTGCTGCTAGACAACGGCGCCGATGTGCGCGCGAAAGCAACACCGGCTCGCTGGCTCTGCACTCGGCTTGTTTGAACGGCCACGAGGGCGTCGCCAAGCTGCTGCTGGACAACGGCGCCGATGTGCACGCGAGGGACAACGACGGCTGGCTGGCTCTGCACGATGCCTGCGAGAACGGCCACGAGGGCGTCGCCAAGCTGCTGCTGGACAACGGCGCCGATGTGCACGCGAAAGACAGTGAGGGCTGGCTGGCTCTGCATTTGGCCTGTGCGAACGGCCACGAGGGCGTCGCCAAGCTGCTGCTGGAAAGCGGCGCCGATGTGCACGCGAAAACCAACAATGGCGTGCCGCCTCTTCACATCGCCTGCTGCGACGGCCACGAGGGCGTCGCCAAGCTGCTGCTGGAAAGCGGCGCCGATGTGCACGCGATAGCCAACGACGGCTGGCGGGCTCTTCACTCGGCCTGCGAGAACGGCCACGAGGGCGTCGCCAAGCTGCTGCTGGACAACGGCGCCGATGTGCACGCGAAAAGCAACAATGGCGACACGCCACTGCACTCGGCCTGTTGTTGGGGCGGCCACGAGGGCGTCGCCAAGCTGCTGCTGGACAACGGCGCCGATGTGCACGCGAAATCGTACGACGGCAGCACGGCGCTAGACTTGGCCTGCCAGAAGGGTCACGAGGGCGCAGCCACCCTCTTGCGGAACCATGGCGCATGACTTCGAGACGTTCAAACCCAATGGAACCGTGCAGTTTTCCTGGCTTCCTACTTGCGCATCCGACGCATTCTTATGCTGTGGTCGTCGTCTGTCGTCGCTCGCCTGACCAGCCTGCAAGAGGGAAGCAGGTCACAAAGACCTCCGCTGACGTTCTGACCCCCACTCCAGTGGCTGACGAGCATGAGGAAGCGCATCACATGGCGCCTCAGGGCCTCGAGCTTTGAGTGACCCTTGCGCGCCTTGAGGAGCGCCCAGACCGGCATGACGCCGCACGCGTCAAGTGAATCGGCCATGCGCATCACGACCTTCCCATCTTCTCGCGCACCAGAGCGCCATCGCTGAGAGGCATCAGCACGTCGACGACGCGCGTGGCCAGCGCAGTGCGCCTTGGCGGATTCAAAGTCGCGAGAGGAGCCTCGTGCTCTTGGCTGCGTGCGCTTCACCGCTCAGAACACTCTCGCCATGAAGAACACCACCGACGTCCGCGGTCTCCTCGGCCCGCCATCATCCTGGCGTCGTACATGTCGGTCAGCGTCGCGGCACAAGACCTGGCTCTCAATCTTGAGGCCTCGTGCGCGTGCGGCAGCCGCGGGTCCAGCGCCGCCTCGGCTGTCCGTCAGGCGGCCTCAAAAGTGCTGGAAGGCCGCGCGGCTCTGCAAGGTCCGCGCGCTGCTTGCGCGGACGGCGGCCGAGCGGCCGAGCGCCTGGCGCACGTCGGAGCGCTCCACGATGGTCCAGGCGCTCGCGACGGCATTGTGGCAGCGGTGGCGGCGGCGGAGGAGGAGGAGAAAGGCCACTGCGTGACAGCACGCAGCGCGGCGGCGGCGTCAAAGGCGTCCTCCAGGAGCGTCGTGGCGACGACCTCGTTCGCCTCGGCGACCACTATGCAGAGCACGACGTTGAGGCCGTCCCGCGCGGCGAGGCGGGTCAGCTCGGCCTCGGACGAGAAGGAGCTCGCGCACCTGCACGCCCTGGCAGTCCGTCGCGGCAGGCGGCGCGCTTGAAGGCCTCGCCGAGCGCCTTGGATGGCGCCAGGATGCCGGCGTACATGTAGTAGCCCAGGTCGCGCCACAACGACCATCACTGGCCGGCATCGGCTGGCCGGCATCCACGCTGGCCAACTCGGGCACGTCCGCGCCAAGGTGTCGCGCGCGAGACGCAGCACGCCGTCCATCCACGGTGGGTGGCGGCCGCGGTGCTCTCCTCCTCCTCGTCCTCCTCCATGTGGCGTTGGCGTGTTCGACCCAAAGCTCTTCCCGGACGCCTGCTACGTGTCTGCCCTGCTCCTCGCTCTACGCGCAGGCCTCGGCACCACCTTCTTCCCGCACGTCGCACACCTACACGACCTGGTCATCACCCCGAACCCGAGCACGCACCCGGCCGTCGCCGCCATCTTGCGACTCGTGGACCAGCTCCCCGAGAGCCTGCCACCACAGGTCCTGCCCGAACAACATCTACCAGCAGTGCTCCTTACGGCAACGAAGCTCAAAGACCTCATCCACATCCACGCCTCCAACATCACCAAAGGTCTACATGCAGGCAACGCCGCACGACTTCAACGCAAGCTCGACATCACCTGCGGCGACAAGACCGTGCAGCCGCCACCGCCAGCCGACGCCGAACCGCCCGACCCTGGACGCCGAGAGCGAGCCTTCCTCGCACGCCGCATCCACGCGGCCAACCAGGAGACCTCAGCCGGCGTCATCCTGCTCACCACGCCGTCGCTTGCCGTGACCCAGCTGCCCAACAACCTATGGCTCGCCTACCTCCGCAAGCGCACCGGCCAAGCTCGTCCCTGCGGCGCGACCGAGCTGCGCAAGCCGAGCGCCAACTGGTTCCACGCGCTCCACTGCAAGCACGTCAACACCGCCACCGTGGCCCACAACGCGGCCCGCGACGTTATCTGCAAGCATCTCAACAAGCTGGGAGGCACCGCTCGCACCGAAGTTTGGGTGAGCGACAACCTCCGCGTCGACGTCCATGCTACCTTGAAAGCACCTGCCAAGCCGGTCATCATTGATGTGACTGCCGTGAACACTATCAGCTCAACGAGCTTTGTCACGGAGCGCTCTTTGCCAACCGTCGCGGCCGCCGCTTGCAAGGCCAAGCATGACAAGTACGACGCCGCCCTTGGCTCCAACAAGCTCCTCATCCCGGTCCTCTCTACGGCAGGTGGCACGGCCGGCGACTGGCCCGCACTCCGCCGCATCGTGCGCGACTACTACGACAAGCACCAACTCGACGGCCTCGCTGCCAGCCGTCGCCTCCTCGTGGAGACGATCTTCCAGCACCAGCGGCACCTATTGCGCGCGCTCCTGGCGACCCAGGAGCCGCTCGCCCCACCAGCGGTGGCACATGCGCAAGACCTCGGTTTATACCGGTGGCAGCCTGTGCTCCCTGCAGCCCCACTCGGCATCGAAGTGGGCGTTGGGTAACTCTCTAGCTTGCTGTCAACCTCGCGACCAGTCTTAACTCGGCGTAAGTAATCTTCATCTATCGTACGAGCATTGCCACGGGTCCTCCGGCGCCAACCACTTCTGCGCATGTGTCCGCGACCGGGCGTGACGGCAAGGCTGCCAGCCGCCGCGGCGTCCACATCTGTCCGCTCGCTTTCGCCGAACCGGTCATCGCCGCTGTGATTTGCCGTGATACTATCAGCTCAACGAGCATTGCCACGGGTCCTTCGGTGCCAACCACCTCGCGTCTGCGATCGCGACCAGTTTCGACGCTGCGACCAGGTCCTCTTGCTTAGTCTAACCTCGCGACCAGTCTTAACTCGGCGTAAGTAATGGGCCTTTTCTGCACACCAACGCCTCTTCACCAACGCCCATTACCAACGCCCCCACAGCCAGGGGGGGGTAGGGGAGGAAAGAAAGTGTGTAAATCATGCACACTCCTCCTTTGTTGTTATGAGATTTTTCGGGTGTTTCCCGCCATACCCCCATTGAATGCACGTGCATTTTCGGCGTTGGGGTTTAGCAAAATTGGCCTTTGGCGTTGGCGTTTAGCAAATTTTGGCCTTGTACGTTGCTGTTTAGCAACCATGTGGCTTCGTGCGTTGCTGTTTAGCAACTGTGTGGCTTCGGGCGTTGCTGTTTAGCAGAATCTGGCTTGGCGCGTTGCTGTTTACGACGTTGCAATGCGCCGAACGTTGCTCGTTGCGGCGTTGTGCTTTGCTGTTGACAAGGGGCGGTTTGAAAATAACCGTGCTCGTGCCTGCCGAAGATCCTGCGCTGCTATTTCCCTTGAGCTCGTGGCAATGACGCTCCTTGTTCGCGAGTGGGTCCACCCATGACGAGTGCCCATCGGGGCACTTGCTGGTGCAGGCTTGGATTGAATGGCAAAGAGGCTGATCGGCCGCCGCCTCGCGCTTCCTCGTGTCCGTGTCAGCGGTCTGGTCTCGTGGCGCCCTATTCCCGCCGTTGCTCACCCTCGTCATTGAGCTGGCAGAGCTCGGTCCGGCGAGCGTGCGAGCGGGCCGGCCGGCCGGCCGGGCCTGCGCTGTACTAGTGGTGGCTGTGCGTGTTGGTGTGGTGCCCACGCGCGGCTGCAGCCCCAAAAGGGGCGCACCCGTGCCGGGCGAGTGGGCCCGAGGTGGGCGGCGCTGGCACGCGCGACGGTGCTGGCGGTCGCCGCTCACTGGTCGCGGCTGGCGCGGGTAGCACGTGTGAACCGTCGAGCTGTGGCCATCCGCAGGTCGCTGCGGAGTTCGGGGCAGCCCTGCCCTGGCAGGCGGTCTCTACGGCGTGTCGGGACTGGGGAGCGTTTGGGTCATGTCGGCAGAGCCTGGCGGCAGCACACAGCTGTGCCCATGGGGCGTGTCGCGCGTACGTTCTCCTTGCAGAGGCTCGCACGCGACGCCACGGTGCGACGAGCGTCGCGGATCGTGGCAAAAGTCACGGGCTGCCCGTCGAGGCGAAGCTCTGACGCGTCGAGGGCCAGACCCTGCGGGTCGTGGGTGGCTGCCCAGAGCGACTTGGCGGGGCAGAGGGCCTCGCTGGGTTGAGCTTGGAGGAGTGCACCTTCTGTGCGACGTGATTCCTCGCCCGGGCCTGGCGGGGCGAGAGGTCTACTCTGAGGGTGCCTCTGAGACAGCAGAACGAGCACCACGTTCGGGGTGGCGTCCTGGGTCGCACGGAGCTAATGAAGGCACTGTATTGTGAGGTGCCGCTGGGGCGTAAGCGCCGCACGAGACGGCAAAGCGGTCTCGTTGCAGCGATTGCAGGTAAGGGACTTGACAACCCACGCGCTGAAGACAGATCTTGGGATGCCCGCGTGCAGTCGAGTGCGCAGTATCTACGGTGTTCGCTACGTGCGCCGTGGCGGCGATGCCATTTTGCCAGCTACCGAAGCAGGGAGGTGGGCGTGCGGGCGAGCGGATGCCAGCCTTACGGTGGGTCGCGCGAGGGCCGCGCGGATATCACGCATATCGGCCTCCGACTGGACCAAGGCGGAGCCGGTGCGGTACAGCCTGTAGAGAAGATCCCCTGGCGGCCGTGACTCAGCACCGGGTACTTGGCTCCCTCAAGCCGGAGCACTACGGTCTGGACTCGGACGATGACGATCTCCGCCCAGAACATCCCCTGCGGGCCGCGCTGCTGGCTGAGCGCGAGCGAGCCAAGCGGCACCCGTCCCACGAGCCGCCGGGGCGCCTCTCCCGCACGCGCGAGACGCGCGACACGCGCGGCACGCGCAGAGCGGACCGTGCGCTCGCCCCGAGAAACGGCTACCGGGGGAGTGCACGCGGACCGGCCCAAGTCTCTCAAGGGCATCCATCCTCGACTGTACGTGCGGCACGCGGCGGCAGCACGCGCGTACAGACGCCGCCAAGTGGGCGCGCGCGAGGATCCGCTCCGGCCCAGCCCGGACGACCGCAGCGGAGCCAGCGGCAGCGCCATCGCCGCTGAGCCGCGACCACCATAACCCAA
The DNA here is from genome assembly GCA_022244645.1 of Thraustochytrium striatum. Classification (NCBI taxonomy): domain Eukaryota; class Bigyra; order Thraustochytrida; family Thraustochytriidae; genus Thraustochytrium; species Thraustochytrium striatum. Next base: position 157,904 of record JACDIV010000099.1, on the reverse strand, counting down.
TCGCGACTAACTTTGCATCAAGCACATCTTTGCACACTCCGAGAACTTCTACAGGTTACGGGCCTCTACCCCTTCCGCACCATGGCCAGCACCAACGCTTCGAGGCTCTGGCCGACTCTGGCCTCACCGATGAACAAGTGTCGGCTCTCAAGGACACCTACGACGCTCAGCAAGAAGAACTTGCCGCTCTCAAGGCGCAGGTGGCCTCGCTCTCTCAGGCCTCCACTGCCACGGCGTCGACCACCTCCTCTCCACCTTCGGCGCCTTCCAAGGACTTCTTTCCCGCTCTCAAGGAAGCCCCGCCGCGTCTCTCCGCGTCAGCCCCGAGGCTTTCGCTCGCTATCGCCGCGAGCTACTCGAAGTCCTGGCCCTCTTCCCCATCACCGAGGACCAGCTCACGGCCGCCGTCCACCCCGACGCGACGCTCCGCACGCCTCTCGCAGAACATGCCGACCGCTCGCTGCGTTTCCTACTTGCGCGCGGCGTCGGCGACCACTTCGCGCTGCTCAAGGGTCCTACCGGCATTCCCACCGTGGATGACCCCGGCGACGACGACAACCTCCCTCCGGGTGCACACGCCTGGGCCGTGCTCCATGAGGTCTTCGCCAAGGACACCATGCGGTCCCTGATCCACACGGTACAGCAGCTCGTCAACCACACGCTCGTGGGCCACTCCAACGACGGGTTCGCCATGTGGGCAGCGGCAATGGCCGCGTACGCAGCTCGCATTGCAGAAAGCGACCCGAGCGCCGACACGCTGATCTCTCTCATGATCCTCTCCGCGCTGCCGGCCGGCGACCAACACTGGGCGCAGTTCACCCACGAACTGCTTCGCTCCAATCCCAGCGAGCTCACCCCCGCCCGCTTACTCTTCAGCGCACGGCAACATGTCCAAACGATGGAGAGCACGGAGCTGCTGCGCCACAGCGCCCCGCCGCTCGCCTTCTCCGCCACGGGCCCGTCCTCTCAGCCCGCGGCGCGCGCGCCAGCACGCCCCTCATCTTCCCGTTCCCCGGCCGCCACACCTCCGACGGTCGATCTCACCACCATGCCGTGTGCACGCTGCAACGGCAACCACACCGGGTCGACTGTCGCCGCGCCCGCAACGCCCACCTGCCACCAGTGCGGCGGCGTCGGTCACTACCCGAACACCCCTCTCTGTCGCGCCGGTGGTGCTCAACAACCCAAGGACACGCGCAAGCCACGCGTCACGGCACGCTCGCCACACCGCGGCGATCCCCGCCAACGTCCGGGTCCCATTCCCCCGCAACGGACAAGGCACTCGCGCGTGGAACCGCGGCTCAACCCACCTTTTCGCCGCGCTCGCGGTACACGGGACCCCATCGAGCACCCCACCACCGCCATCGTGGACTCCGGTGCCAGCGTTCTCGTCTCCGGCAACCTCGACTTCTTCACCTCCATCACCGCGCATGACGTCACGGTCTACGGCGTGGCCGGTCCCGTCACCGGCCGGCGCGCGACCTTCCGTGCGCGTCTCGCGGTGCGCAACCTGGACGTCATCATCGAGCACGACAACGCCATCTACCTTCCCGAGGCGCCCGTCACCCTTCTGCCTCTTCGGGTCCTCACCGACAGCGGTCTCGAAGCAACTCTTCGCTCCGACGTGCTGACACTCATCTCGACCGACAAGAGACCGATCCGCCTGCCCCGACACGACGGCGTCTTCAAGCTCACTCTGGCGCCTACCGCCGTATCGCCGACATCGCCACCGATGGCAATGCTCGCAACGGCGCCGACGCTGACACGGTGGCACGAACGCTGCGGGCACGCAGCCCCCCAACGGGTCCGCGCCACGCTCTCCGTTTTGGACGTTCCCTTCACGCTCGACAAACAGGCGCCGGGAGTCTGCCACCCCTGTGCTCTCGGCCACAGCCAGCAGCGTCGCCAAAGCCGACGCCGTCGGGCCGCGATCGCACTGCCCCGGAGAGGTCATCCATCTCGACCTCGCAGGCCCGCTACCCGTCGGGCGCCCTGGGAAACTGCGCCATGCGGCCGTCTTCGTGGACGACTTCACCGACACATCGTCGTCTACCCGCTGGCGAGTACGGCCGAGATCGACATCGCGTTGAGCGTCTTCCTACACACCTGTCGCAGTACAGCCGCGTCACGCAGGGCACCACGCTCTTCACGGACAACGCCCCGTACTACGCCCGGCTGCGCGACCCCCTCGCTGCACTCGGGTGGACACGACGCATAAGTGCTCCTCATCAATTCTGCAGGCAACGGCCGCGCTGAGCGAGCCATTCGCTCGGTCAAACAGGCTGCCCGTGCCATGATCGCAGGTAGCAACCTCGACACCTCTTTCTGGCCTAGCGCCTGGACGTACGCAGCCTTTCTCCACAACCACATGCTGCGCGCCGACGGCCGCGCAAGCCCTCACGCGCAGGCTTTGGGCACGCCCTCTCACCTAAAAGGCGCCCGCGTCTTCGGCGCACTCGCGTTCACCTACGACCACAACAGACGCACATTCGAGCCATGCGCAGGCCTGCCATCTTCCTTGGCCTGCGCGATTTTTTCGAGCCTGGGACAGCGGCCGTCTTCTGGCTGGACACGCGTCGTTTTGGGCACAGCATCGACCTCGTTGTCGACGAGGACACCTACCCGGACCTCGCCCACACCTTCTCGAGCCCATCGACTCTCGAGTTCCGCCTCAGGTCTGCCCAACCTTCCACTACAAGCAGCCCCGCCAACGGCACCCACGACCCCTCTCCGACGCCCAGGTCAACCCGCACGAGGCCTCCTACGCCACCCACGATGACGTCGACTCCTGCGACTCCCACGACGACGTCGACCCCTCGACTCCGCCCTCAACTCCCACGCCACCGTCTCCGGCCACGTCGCCGGCCGCTACCAGCTCGCGCCCCACGCGGTCTCGTACGCAGCCGGACCGTTTCAATCCTGCACCTATCGACAACGCCACCGGTCACCCCGTGTCAGCGCGCAGCTGGGGCACGCATGCCCATGCCGCTCTACGTGTTCTGCAACCCCGGAAAGTCTACCTTCCCATCGGCGCCGACACTGCCCCGTCCAACATCAACGACCTGCTCAACATGCCGCCCTCCCCACTGCGGGCAACGTGGATCGACGCCATGCGCGCTGAGGTCGACCACTTGGTGGACACCGGCGCGCTCGCCCTCGTGCACCGTGACGACGTCCCAACAGCCCTCCGCTTCCCACGACGGTCGTGTTCAAGTGCAAACCTCAGGGCGACAACGCCGCTCAAGCCAAGGCGCGGCTGACCATCCGCGGAGACCTCATCGCCGGCAAGGAGGACCGTGAGCTCTACATGCCTACCTTGACGCCGGAGGAGATGCGCGCGCTCCTAGTCCTACAGCTCCATCGCGGCTTCACCCTCGCTCGCGCCGACCTCTCCAGCGCCTTCACGCTCGGACACGTCGACACCACCCAACCGGCCGTCTACCTTCGGCCTCCGCCTCTTCTCGGCCTCGCCCGACATGTTCTACGCCTGCAGAGCTCCCTCTATGGGCTAGACTCGGCTCCTTTGTCGTACTTCAGCGAGCTGAGCCGCATCATGCATGGCCTCGGCTACCACAGCTGCGCAGACACGCCGTGCCTCTTTCGCAACGACACCAAGACGCTCTACGGGGCGTCTACGTCGACGACCTGCTCCTCGTCGGGACGCCACCAGCCATCGCCACCCTCCTCAGCAGCCTCCAACAACACATCAACGTCACCCTCGTCGACGATGATGCGCCGTACCTCGGCGTCACTATCGCCCCCGACGTCGGCGGCTCCCTCCTGCTCACGCAGACCTCGCTCACCGACAAGGTCCTCGACGCGCTTGGCCTCCGCACCGCTACCGCGCAGCCGACCCCCGTCACAGCCGCGCTCCCTCCGGCCACGATCGAGGGGGAGGAAACGGACCAGAACGCGGACTCCGATCGTGACCTCCAGTTCAACGAGACGTTGGTGGATCAATATCGGCATGGTCTCGGCTGCGCCATGTACCTGAGCCGCACGCGCTTCGACCTCGCGTACGCCCTCCACGAGGCCAGCCGCCACGCAGCTAAACCTGGACAAGCCCACCTTCGCGCACTCAAGCGCCTCGGCAGGTACCTCCGCACGCCAGGACAACGCGGACCGGATCAGCAAGGACGATGGAGACCAACCCCCTGAGCTAAGGGTCTTCTGCGACGCCAGCTATGCGAGCACTCCGGCATCGGCGAAGAGCGTCACCGGCATCGTGGCGTTCCTCGGACGGACCCCTCTGCACATCACCAGCAAGGGACAGACGCTGATGGCCCAAAGCGCCTCCGAGGCAGAGCTCTACGCCATTTGCGAGGCCGTAAAGACGACGGTGAACCTGCGCCGCGTCCTCCGCGCCCTGGACATAGAGCCGAAGGGGCCGACCATCATCTTCAGCGACAGCGCCTCTGCTCTGGCACTACTGCAGAGACGTCATGGGCAACCCACGCGGTCGAGGCACCTGACGACGCGCTGGCGGTTGATCCAGTACTACAGCGACCTACAGCTCGTCAAGGTCGTACACGTTCCCGGGCACCTGCAGCTGGCCGACGGGCAACCAAACCCCTGCCCAAGGCAGCCTACAACAGGTTCGCCGCGGCTGTCCGCGACGGCCTGGACACCCGCGAGTACGACAGGCTTGTCCAAGCTGAGCTCGAGGGGGAGTAGAGAAGATCCCCTGGCGGCCGTGACTCAGCACCGGGTACTTGGCTCCCTCAAGCCGGAGCACTACGGTCTGGACTCGGACGATGACGATCTCCGCCCAGAACATCCCCTGCGGCCGCGCTGCTGGCTGAGCGCGAGCGAGCCAAGCGGCACCCGTCCCACGAGCCGCCGGGGCGCCTCTCCCGCACGCGCGAGACGCGCGACACGCGCGGCACGCGCAGAGCGGACCGTGCGCTCGCCCGAGAAACGGCTACCGGGGGAGTGCACGCGGACCGGCCCAAGTCTCTCAAGGGCATCCATCCTCGACTGTACGTGCGGCACGCGGCGGCAGCACGCGCGTACAGACGCCGCCAAGTGGGCGCGCGCGAGGATCCGCTCCGGCCCAGCCCGGACGACCGCAGCGGAGCCAGCGGCAGCGCCATCGCCGCTGAGCCGCGACCACCATAACCCAATCGCGACTAACTTTGCATCAAGCACATCTTTGCACACTCCGAGAACTTCTACACAGCCATTCGATGAAGGCCGTGATGGTGCTGAGAGGTTGCAACGGGGCCTATTCTAGCTAGAGCCGAGAATCCATGCTTGGCCGTGTCGGCACGCTAGCGCGCATAGTAGACGGGGCTAGCTCGGTACAGCACTTGGCAAGGAGAAGCGGTGCACCCCTGTAGAGGACGGAAGCTTTCACTGAGTGCTCGCGAGGATCTTCAACTCGACAGTCAATCAAGAGCCCCGGGACTGGGAACCAGGTTCGATTCGTGGTGAAAAAGCCGTGGCGGCCCAGCGCGCGCTCTTGTGCTTGGAGCGCAGCACGCAAGAGCTGGACCTGCCCGCCACGCAAGCTCTGCCCGAGGCCATTTGCCTGCGTAAGTCGGCCTGGGTCTCGTTGCCCGATGCTGCGGGCCTGCACAAGCTCCGCAGCAAGCTGGGCCCGGCGGGCGGATGCTATCGCTCTGCGAGGTGGCCTTCTGGACCAGCACGGGCTGCATTGTGCCGCTTCAGGCGCCAGCCGCTTCTGACAGCAACGAGCAAGAGCTCCTCGCAGTCGCGGACGGCGACGGGGCAACATGCCGATATGCGTGCGCTGCGCAGAGGCAAACTCGGGCAGTTCGCTACAGCAGTGGCTCGAGGCAGCCCTGGAGCTCGAGGCAGCCCTGGAGCTCGAGTCCGCCGAGGAGAGCGCCACGTTGGACCTCACCCCGCTCGGAGCCTTCAACATCACGGCGCGCGGTCGTCCTCTGGACGGCCAGCCGCTCGGCGAGGTGCCAAGCACGCTGGAGCACGACTCGACGCCGGCAGCGCCTTCACGCTGCTGGGAGATCTGCAATCTCTTGCTGCGAGCTTTGACGTCTGAACAAATAAAGAACGACCCTTCCCCACGAGATCGGCATGGAACGCTGCGCACATGAGATGGCGCCTGTTGCTCGTAGTGAACACCAAGATCGATCATCAGATCGCGCGCGTTGACGGGGGCGCTTGCGTGGGAGGGACTACGTACTCTCTTTCGCAAGCACGAGACTCGCGACGATGAACACTGGCACAGCCGCAACCCAACGATTCCGCGAGCGTGGCAATGATCATCGAGTGTGTGCTGAGCTGCGCATCGGCCACGCTTGGGGGAGTGTCTCTTGGTCACACGCGCTTGTGCGATCAGGGCCAGTTGTCGCGCGCCATCTGCCGATTACTGGCCTCATCTCTCATGCCTCCAGCAGTCACCATTCACGAGCCCGATGCCAAGGTTGCGCACGTGCCAATCAGGCCGACTTGCTTCTCGAAAGCAGGTGTGCGAGTGCCGTTCAAAACGCGTTTTCACCTGCTTCAGGCTTAACAGTTGCCGTGCATGAGCTCGGTGCGAAGGCTGAGCTCGACGCCAAGGCTGCGCACGCGCCAATCAAGCCGACAACCTTCTCGAAAGCAGGTGTGCGAGTGCCGTTCAAAACGCGTTTTCGCCTGCTTCAGGCTCAACAGTTGCCGTTCATGAGCTCGGTGCGAAGGCTGAGCTCGATGCCAAGGCTGCGCACGTGCCAATCAAGCCGACCTTCAGAATCCAAGCCAACCTTCTCGAAAGCAGGTGTGCGAGTGCCGTTCAAAACGCGTCTTCACCTGCTTCAGGCTTAACAGTTGCCGTTCATGAGCTGTGCGAAGGCTGAGCTCGACGCCAAGGCTGCGCACGTGCCAATCAAGCCGACAACCTTCTCGAAAGCAGGTGTGCGAGTGCCGTTCAAAACGCGTTTTCGCCTGCTTCAGGCTCAACAGTTGCCGTTCATGAGCTCGGTGCGAAGGTTGAGCTCGACGCCAAGGCTGCGCACGCGCCAATCAAGCCGACAACCTTCTCGAAAGCAGGTGTGCGAGTGCCGTTCAAAACGCGTTTTCGCCTGCTTCAGGCTCAACAGTTGCCGTTCATGAGCTCGGTGCGAAGGCTGAGCTCGATGCCAAGGCTGCGCACGTGCCAATCAAGCCGACCTTCAGAATCCAAGCCAACCTTCTCGAAAGCAGGTGTGCGAGTGCCGTTCAAAACGCGTCTTCACCTGCTTCAGGCTTAACAGTTGCCGTTCATGAGCTCTGTGCGAAGGCTGAGCTCGACGCCAAGGCTGCGCACGTGCCAATCAAGCGGACATCCTTCTCGAAAGTAGGTGTGCGAGTGCCGTTCAAAAAGGATTTCGACCTGCTTGGGAGCTTAACATTTGCCGTGCAGGAGTGCAAAGGGGGCAACGTCACCATGCACGAGTCCAGCCGACGGACTTGCGCCAAGCCAGAGACAAAATGCAGCCACACCACATGGTGTTGCCCTGTGTGGCAGGCAACTTGCCCAGGGCTCGGCCAAGGTGTCGCAAACATGCACGAGAAGTGCTGATGAAGATTACTTACGCCGAGTTAAGACTGTCGCGAGGTTGACAGCAAGCTAGAGAGTTACCCAACGCCCACTTCGATGCCGAGTGGGGCTGCAGGGAGCACAGGCTGCCACCGGTATAAACCGAGGTCTTGCGCATGTGCCACCGCTGGTGGGGCGAGCGGCTCCTGGGTCGCCAGGAGCGCGCGCAATAGGTGCCGCTGGTGCTGGAAGATCGTCTCCACGAGGAGGCGACGGCTGGCAGCGAGGCCGTCGAGTTGGTGCTTGTCGTAGTAGTCGCGCACGAACATGCACGTGTGTCCACCAGTCTCGGCACGGCCGAGCACGCGCAAGAAAGTGAGAATGTACGGAACCTGGTACCGTACCGGTACTGGTACTGGTACTGTACTCGAGTACCGCAACAGTACTGTGTACTCACATCAGTCTTAGAGAACTGGTACTCGTACGGTCGCAAGGCGAAGTGCGGGACTTCATCATGCGCGTCAGCAACGGTCTCTGGAGCTCTGGCAGCTACACAGCGCCAACCAAGTCTCAGCTGCACCGCGGCTACCAGTGTGCCACCATCACGTTTCGAGCCCGAGCATGAACACAGTGGATGCCAGTACGTCACTATCAGTCGAATCTCAGCAACTTCTGACTTGCATCATCATCGTCGCTTGAGTTGATGAATAATCTTGTTGCCTCTCCTCCGCCCGGCACCGGTTCCGCAATGGTTCTGATTCATTTCTTGCGATTTAATACATAGGGATTTAAGCATACAGATAGGAAGAACGCCTAAGACTCAGTAGGACTGGGGCCCTGCTGTAGAGGAAGCTTTGAAAGCTTCCTGAAAGACTGCGCCGTACTTGCGCGGGGTCGGCGTTAAGGCCGTCGGGGTGAGCGCCCGGGCGGCCTTCACGTCGTCCTGGGGCGAGGGGCAGCGCCAGTGCCAGCTAGCTCCGCAAATGAGTAGCCAGGGTCCCGTGCGCTACTCCAAGGCGCAAGGCTGCTGCCAGCCTCCGTGGGAACGACGGGCGAAGGGGACTGCTTGTGGTGGAACGGGCTGACGTACTTGTACAGGGAGTCTGCGAACTGCTGCGGTGTTACATGTTAGTCGACTGGCGAGATTCGCTAGACATTCTGGTTGGCACGATGCGGTCCGACGCCGTGTCGCGCCGTGCGCGCTGGAACTTGATGCTCGGCTGGGCCGCCTCGTTGTCGATCATGAGCTCATGGTGGCTCCGCCGGGGGCACCACAGCTGCGTCGCGAGAAGGCTAACCACCATTTCGCCCTGCTCGATGTGGACGTCACCCGCGTCCTGGCCGGCCAGGGCCAGGGCCAGGGCCAGTACAGAGATACGGACGGCCGTCCACACTGGGACCCCGCCCGGTCGAGGACAGGCGGACCGCGCCAAGGCCATGCCGCTTGCGTCAGTGGCAACGAACGAGGCGGTAGGTCTGGGTAGGGCGAGTGAGCGTGGGTGCTGGGCGGACGTCGCGCAACAGGATGCGCATGAGCGCGGCGTCCTTCCAGAGATCAGTGCCGATCGGGGCAAGCGCCTCGGTCGCGTGCGTGGCCCGGAGCGCGAGACAGATGGAGACGCCCAGTGCACGGTCAAACGGCATCGCTCGCCATAGACACGAAGGCCAGCAGGCCAAAAGTCTGCTTCAGGTTGCGCTGAATTGCCGTCGGGCGCTCAAGAAGGCACTGAACCCTGGCGAACATTTTATCGCGCCTGGCCTCCAGCACCTGCACCAGCACCTTGTCGTCACGCAAGTTGTACCCGTCATCAAACCCACCACCGAAAGCACGAACCACGCGAGCAGGCGAGGCGCAAGGTCTCAGCAACCGCTGCCACTCGGCGATCCTGCACGCGGCAAGAAAGCCGACAAGTCCAACACCAGGGGGCCAAGGTCAAGGTTCCAGTGCGCAAACTCGAGGTGAAATGCAATGTTGTCGCCAAGACGGAGCAGGCACGCAGGCCAAGGTCAGCGCGGAGGCCAGGGTAAGACACAGCCCAGGCGACGGTAGCGCGTTCGACGAGCTGCTTTACGTGGTGCACGCAAGCACCAGCGACTTTTGAAGGCTGCGCGTGGCAAAAAGCTGCTCGTTGAGGCACGCAGGGGCAGGAGCCGGGCTCGGCGCACGGCATGCTCAGCCGCAACACCAACAACGAGGTGTAGCGCATCTTGTTTCCTCATTGCTATGTCGAACGCTGGGTCTTGGTCAACGCCAAGCCCGTGGACAAGAACGGCATCGAAATCAACGACCACAACTCGGCCGGGCCCACGCGACTGGATCCGCGCCAAGAGGAATTGTTCACCTGCTCTTGGGATTCGTGTGCTTCCGGCAAGGATGATCATCGGGACCCCGAATGCACCCGCCACGATCGAACCGAACGCTGACGACTGTGGGTTCCATGTCTCGCACAAGATCCGTCTCATCGTGTCTGGCGTAGATCCTACCACGGCCGAGGCGATCGCCAAGTGGCCCGGTCCTCGCGAGCTTCGCAACCTACTTGCCAAGGATCTGCTCGAGCTGCGCTGCACGAGCCTGTAGAACTCAGAGTTGCGTTGTTCATGAAGAAACAAGCTTTGGAGTTGCTTGAACTTGTCCGACAACTAGCTGGTAGCTAGAGCAACTCGCCAGACGCTTGAGCAAAAACGTCATTTTCACCCGAAATATTTGAATTTTCTTTTAGAAACCAACGCCCCACAGTGGATTTTATAAACAGCAACGTGGAACGAAAAAATATTCTAAATGGCAACGCAGAACGAAACAATCTTCTAAATGGCAACGCCATGACCGTCCGAAACGGCTAACAACGGTTAGTAACTGTCGCCGTAACTGTCGGTGGTCCGGCGTTGGTGTTGCGGCGTTGGCCGGGCGGCGGTTCTCCCGCATCACTTCCGCTCAGCGCACCAAGACGTCACACGCCCGTGGGATTGGCCGGCTGTGCACTGCTGCGGACCTCTCTGGTCCCCGTGCGCGCCGCGAGGGCCTGCTCCTCGACGCCATCCCCGGTGACGACCTGTGCCCTGTCCGTGCCATTGCTGCTATCGTCCCTGACGCACTGCCGTCCCAGCCGCTCTTCTCGCGGCCTGGCGCCGACGGTGCTCGAGTCCCGCTTACTGCCAGGGACCTCGCAGCCGCTGTCAAAGCTGTGGCCGCGGCGGCTGGCGTCCCGCCACCGCGCCTCAAGGACTACAAGCCGCACTCGCTGCGTGTCGGTTTCGCTAACTGCGCCTTCGCCGCAGGCTACCCGCTCCGGACCATCCAGAACATCGGTGGCTGGACCTCGGATACTGCTCTCGACTACCTGCGCGCCGACGAGTCTGTGCTTCTGGCCCATGGCCGGGTCCCGCCGCCGGGCACCCAGCGCATGCCTGCGACGCTTCTAGCCGTAGGAGACCCGTTCCGGCTACCAGGCGAGCCCGTCCACGTGGCCCCGCGAAACCTGACACCAACTACTCTCGGCCTAGGGCCGACCGATCCTGCTCAAGAACCCAATGCCGCAAGCGCAAACGCAGCCCGCGCTCCCCGCGAGCTACGTCCGTCGTGCCGCACCTGGCGGTGCGCCGTAGTGAACGTGTGGGGAGGGCGGCTGCCCCGCCTACTGCGTCCCTCCGTGAAAGTGATGGGAGGCGGAACAGGGCCGCTTTCGCCAAGCAGCCGCCCTCGTCTGCACTCTCGGATCTGCCGCGCAGATCCATACCACCTGAGGCTCAGCCCCCCCGGGAGCTCTGACCCAGGAGGAAGGCTCGCCGCCAAGACGGTAACCGCGCATTCTGCCGGATAATGCTGGTTAGCGGCAGAGGGGAGCCGCGCCTCCAAGTCGAGTGATCCAGGCAGTCACCTTTGGGATCTGCCTGCGATCGACGCACGCTGGACGACGAGGAGGCGCAGGAGTTTTCGGTCACCCACCATCCCCCCCGCCGAGGGTTTCTTCTTTTTTTCTAAATCATAAACCCGCGGCCTGTCCCGCCGTCCCGGCGGAACAGGGCCGCTTTCGCCAAGCAGCCGCCCTCGTCTGCACTCTCGGATCTGCCGCGCAGATCCATACCACCTGGGGCTCAGCCCCCGCCGGGAGCTCTGACCCAGGAGGAAGGCTCGCCGCCCAGACGGTAAACTATCAGCTCAACGAACATTGCCACGGGTCCTTCGGTGCCAACCACCTCTGCGTCTGCGATCGCGACCAGTTTCGACGCTGCGACCAGGTCCTCTTGCTTAGTCTAACCTCGCGACCAGTCTTAACTCGGCGTAAGTAATCTTCAATCAGCCCGACTTGTTCTGCGCGGCGTATACCTGCCAGAACTAGAATCAAGGTCAAGGTCAAGATCAAGAGTGCTGTTTATCTCACTTGCAATCAGAGAGGTCGTCGCGGCTATTGCGGCGCTGTCTGGCAGGTGATGCCACGGTCGGCGAAGAACAGCACGCAGTTGGGCGCGGTCCTGCACTCGCGACGGTTGAGGCTCGCGCACGGATCGGCGGCGGTCGCCATGGGGTCGACGTCGACGGCGTGGCAACGCTTGCGGTCCTCGCGAAGGCCGCTGCCGAGGTAACGACCCCACTTGCAGACGTCGTCAGGCTGCTGCTTGCACTCCTTCTTGTTGAGGCCGTCGCAGACGGTGTCACGGCCACCGGCCTTCTCGAAGCAAGCCTTCTTGTTCGTGCCCTCGTCCAGGCGCCACTCGCAGGTGTCGTCTTTCTTGCACTTGTTCTTCTTGGTGATGCCAGCGCAGACCGAGCCACCAGAGTCCTCCTTCTTCTCGTGGCAGCCCTTGCTCTTGCCGGTCTTCCACTCGCAGACGTCGCTCTTCTTCTTGCACTTGCCCTTGGCCAGCTTGGTGCACTTGTTGGAGGTGTCGCCGCCGTCGCCTTCGGGGTCCGGGTAGCACACCTCGACGCCGTTGCTGTCCTCGATGACGTCCCAGAGACAGGTGCCTTCCTTTTTCTTGCACTTGCGGCGGTTGAGGCCCCAGCAGTCGCCTTCCTTGGGCGCCACGTACAGGTTGGCAAAGCGCGGCAGCGCGTCGCACAGCTCCTTGTCGGCGTCCCAGAAGCAGTGCTCGCGCACGAGCGCCTGCTCGACATCGTTCTTGCGGGTCTTGAGACCACGGTAGTTGCGCTTGACGCGCTTGCAGTTGTCGGGCCGCTCCTCGTCGCTCAGCTTTTCATCGGTGTTGATGGCCAAGCACGGGTTGGCCTGCTTGATGACGGGGTCGCACACGGCGTTGCGCATCTGCAGCGCGTAATCGTCCGCGGTCTCGCCCTTGGTCTTGTCTCCACGAAGCCAGGCCATGTCGCAAACGCAGTCCGCGAGCGACGACAAGTCCTCGGCCTCGCTCGACTGGTAGCACGCCACGGTGACGTCGGGCCGCTTGTTTGCGAGCTTCTCGCGCGCCTCGCACATGGCCTCGAGCGTGCCATCGGGCGCGTTGTCCAGCAGGCCCTCCGTGAACAGCACGATGACCGGGTTGTCCTCGGGCAGGCCATCGAGATCCTTGGCGATGCCGCCAACCTGATGGTCGAGCAGGGTGCTGAGATCCGTCCAGCCCTGCGCGCCGGAGAGCGCGTCCAGGTAGTCGGTGAGCTGCTTGCCGATGTAGCTGGCCTTGCCCGGCAGCTTGCCGTTCTCCATCTTGCTGATGCCGTCGCTAGGCACGAGCGTGACCGTCTGCTGCAGCGCGGTGCCGACCATGACCAAGCCAGCGCGCGCGCCATAGTCCGGGTCGATGTAGATGGTGTCAAGCAGCGCCTTGGCGACGTCCTTTTGCGCCTGGAGCGCGTCGTGCGAGGCGCTGACGTCAAAGGCGAGGACCACACGCGCGTCCGTGCAAAAGCCAAAGGGCGTCGGCGCCGCAGTCGGCGAGGCGGACGGCGTGGCGATGATGGCGCGGCAGTGGGCGCGGGCGTCGTCGGCGCGGCCGAAGGTGACGCTGAGGGCGAGGCCGACGGCGACGCGGAAGGTGATGTTGAAGGCGAGGCTGACGGCGCGGGCGTCGGCGAGGCTGACGGCGACGTGGAAGGTGACGTTGAAGGCGAGACTGACGGCGAGGCTGACGGCACAGCGATGATGGGCGAAGCTGATGGCGAAGCTGATGGCGAAGCTGATGGCGCGGCAGAAGGAACGCAGGCCGAGTCTCGCTTGTAGCACCAAAGAGTCGAGCTTCCCGAGGAAAAAACCGATGCCGCAATTCATGTCGTGACGGTCGTACTGGTAGTGAAAGTTGCTGTATTGTTCCTGGTCGATCATGCCATCCTCGAAAAAGATGTAGCAAAGGCCATTGCTAGAATTGGATAAGCCGATGCAGTTGTTGCGTCGCGAGCACAGGTCTTGGCACTCGTTCACCACGTCCGACTGTACACTCGCTCGAATATAGTCAAATCGGTAGTGGGATTCCTCGTGAAGACACCACCCAGGTCCCACGAGCGTGTACGTCTCCTCGCCCCGCGTCGGCTGCAGCAGGCACAGCGCGGCCAGCACCGCCATCCCGGCGCCGCGCGCAACACAACGCGCCCCATCGTCCTGCTCGTCGTTCTCCTGCTCGTCGTCCTTCTGCTCGTCAGCGCTCCGCACCGTAGTCCTTGCCGATCGGGTTCTGCTGCTCGAGCCGCCAGAGCCGCCTCGGCAAAGCACTGCTCGGCGCTGACAGCCTCGGCAGCCATAGAGGCAAGCAAGCGCGCCAACGAATACTTTGCTGCCTGTCGCCATGGGTTAATGCGCGGAACGCGGCTTTCGAGGCAACATCAACGGACACATGACTTGCGCCAAGCAGAAGTAATCCGTTGATGCGCAAAGGGAAGAAAATCGTCGGCATTCCCTCCTTGTCGCTATGTATCGATCAACGGACACATGACTTGAGCCTAGCAGGAGGAAAAGAGCGCAGTGCACGGCGCACGGGAGAGAGAGAGAGAGGCAGTCGTTGGGGACAGAAAGGAGGCCGACCAGGCTACCAGCCGCCAGGACGTCTCGACCCGTTCGCCCGCCTACGCCGAAACGGTCATCGCCGCTGTGACTTTCCGTGATACTACTAGCTCAACGAGCATTGCCACGGGTCCTCCGGCGCCAACCACTTCTGCGCATGCGACCGCGACCTGGCGTGACGACCATGCTGCCTGCCGCCACGACGTCTCGACCCGTTCGCCCGCCTACGCCGAAACGGTCATCGCCGCTGTGACTTTCCGTGATACTACTAGCTCAACGAGCATTGCCACGGGTCCTCCGGCGCCAACCACTTCTGCGCATGTGTCCGCGACCGGGCGTGACGGCAAGGCTGCCAGCCGCCGCGGCGTCCACATCTGTCCGCTCGCTTTCGCCGAACCGGTCATCGCCGCTGTGATTTGCCGTGATACTATCAGCTCAACGAGCATTGCCACGGGTCCTTCGGTGCCAACCACCTCTGCGTCTGCGATCGCGACCAGTTTCGACGCTGCGACCAGGTCCTCTTGCTTAGTCTAACCTCGCGACCAGTCTTAACTCGGCGTAAGTAATCTTCAATCACACCGCGAGCAGAGGCTCGGATTCGGAGGGTTCCGGCGCCTCGCAGCGCGCCGCAAGACAGACAGTGCGCTGGAGCCTTCAAGCTGCTCCGCTTGGGCAAGAGCGACCTGGTGCTGTCAGAGCGGCCGCAAGCCTGAGCTTGGTCGTGGGTGCACATGGAGGCGGAGAAGATGCGGACGAGGCAGGTGGTGCGCACCAAGTGCGTGCTTGAGCGCTGTTCAGGGATCCCCGCCTGTGTCCTGCGTGAGACGCTGCTGCCGATGCTTTTCACGCTGCACGATGCCGCGCGCTGTGGCGATCCGTCAATCGTCGGGATCGTGCTTGCCCGCGGGGCGAACGTTGACGACACGCTCGGGCAGGAAGAAGGTCAACGCCGCTGGCCGTCGCTTCTCAGAACGGCCGTGAGCAGGTCGCCAAGCTGCTGCTGGAGAGCGGCGCTGATGTGAATGCAAAGAACAATACCAAGTGGACTGCGCTGCACTTGGCCTGCCAGAACGGCCACGCGGGCGTCGCCAAGCTGCTGCTGGACAACGGTGCCGATGTGCACGCGAAAGACAACAACGGCTGGCTGGCTCTGCACACGGCCTGCGAGAACGGCCACGAGGGCGTCGCCAAGCTGCTGTTGGACAACGGCGCCAATGCACGCGGAAAGCGACATCTGCGACACAGCGCTAGACTTGGCGTGCAAAAACGGCCACGAGGGCGTCGCCAAGCTGCTGCTGGACAGCGGCGCCGATGTGCACGCGAAAGACACGTTTAGCAGCACGCCAATGCACATCGCCTGTCAGGAGGGTCACGAGGGCATCGCCAAGCTGCTGCTGGACAACGGCGCCGATGTGCACGCGAAAGACAGCCCGGGCTGGCTGGCTTTGCACACGGCCTGCTACAACGGCCGCGAGGGCGTCGCCAAGCTGCTGCTGGACAACGGCGCCGATGTGCACGCGAAAACCAACGAGGGCTGGCTGGCTCTGCACATCGCCTGCCAGAACGGCCACGAGGGCGTCACCAAGCTGCTGCTGGACAACGGCGCCGATGTGCACGCGAAGGGGAACAACGGCTGGCTGGCTTTGCACATCGCCTGCAAGAACGGCCACGAGGGCGTCGCCAAGCTGCTGCTGGACAACGGCGCCGACGTGCACGCGAAAACCGACGACGGCGTGCCGCCTCTGTATATCGCCTGCTCCAACGGCCACGAGGGCGTCGCCAAGCTGCTGCTGGACAACGGCGCCGATGTGCACGCGAAAGACAGCAACGGCTGGCTGGCTCTGCACTCGGCCTGTCGGAACGGCCACGAGCGCGTCGCCAAGCTGCTCCTGGACAACGGCGCCGACGTGCACGCGAAAACCGACGACGGCGTGCCGCCTCTGTATATCGCCTGCGAGAACGGCCACGAGGGCGTCGCCAAGCTGCTGCTGGACAACGGCGCCGATGTGCACGCGAAGCACGACGATGGCTGGGCAGCGCTGTACGTGGCCTGCAAGAAGGGCCACGAGGGCGTCGCCAAGCTGCTGCTGGACAACGGCGCCGATGTGCACGCGAAAGACAGCCCGGGCTGGCTGGCTTTGCACACGGCCTGCTACAACGGCCACGAGGGCATCGCCAAGCTGCTGCTGGACAACGGCGCCGATGTGCACGCGAAAACCAACGAGGGCTGGCTGGCTCTGCACATCGCCTGCGAGAACGGCCACGAGGGCGTCGCCAAGCTGCTGCTGGACAACGGCGCCGATGTGCACGCGAAAGACAGCCCGGGCTGGCTGGCTCTTCACATCGCCTGCTGCGACGGCCACGAGGGCGTCGCCAAGCTGCTGCTGGACAACGGCGCCGATGTGCACGCGAAAAGCAACAATGGCGACACGCCACTGCACAAGGCCTGCTACAAAGGCCACGAGGGCGTCGCCAAGCTGCTGCTGGACAACTATGCCGATGTGCACGCGAAAACAGACTCTGGCAGCACGGCGCTAGACTTGGCCTGCCAGAAGGGTCACGAGGGCGTCGCCACCCTCTTGCGGAACCATGGCGCATGACTTCGAGACGCTCAAACCCAATGGAACCGTGCAGTTTTCCTGGCTTCCTACTTGCGCATCCGACGCATTCTTATGCTGTGGTCGTCGTCTGTCGTCGCTCGCCTGACCAACCTGCAAGAGGGAAGCAGGTCACAAAAACCTTCGCTGACGTTCTGACCCCCACTTCAGTGGCTGACGACCATGAGGAAGCGCGTAACATGGCGCCTCAGGGCCTCAAGCTTTTAGCGACCCTCGCGCGCCTTGAGAAGCGCCCAGACCGGCATATCGTTGCACGCGTCGAGCGAATCGGCCATGCGCAACACGACGCACCGATCTTCTCGCGCACCAGAGCGTCGCCGCTGAGAGGCATCAGCACGTCGACGACGCGCGTGGCCAGCGCAATGCGCCTTGGCGGAATCAAAGTCGCGAGAGGAGCCTCGGGCTCGTGGCTGCGTGCGCTTCATCGCTCAGAACACTCTCGCCATGAAGAACACCACCGACGTCCGCGGTCTCCTCGGCCCGCCATCATCCTGGCGTCGCACATGTCGGTTAGCGTCGCGGCACAAGACCTGGCTCTCAATCTTGAGGTCTCGGACGCGTGTGGCAGCCGCGGGTCCAGCGCCACCTCGGCTGTCCGTCAGGCGGCCTCCAACGTGCTGGAAGGCCGCGCGGCTCTGCAAGGTCCGCGCGCTGCTTGCGCGGACGGCGGCCAAGCGGCCAAGCGCCTGGCGCACGTCGGAGCGCTCCACGATGGTCCAGGCGCTCGCGACGGCATTGTGGCAGCGGCGGCGGCGGCGGCGGCGGAGGAGGAGGAGAAAGGCCACTGCGTGACAGCACGCAGCGCGGCGGCGGCGTCAAAGGCGTCCTCCAGGAGCGTCGTGGCGACGACCTCGTTCGCCTCGGCGACCACTATGCAGAGCACGACGTTGAGGCAGTCCCGCGGCGGCGAGGCGGGTCAGCTCGGCCTCGGACGAGAAGGAGCTCGCGCACCTGCACCCCCTGGCAGTCCGTCGCGGCAGGCGGCGCGCTTGAAGGCCTCGCCGAGCGCCTTGGATGGCGCCCTGGTGCCGGCGTACCTGTAGTAGCCCAGGTCGCGCCACAACGACCATCACTGGCCGGCATCGTCGCTGGCCGGCATCCACGCTGGCCATCTCGGGCACGTCCGCGCCAGGGTGTCGCGCGCGAGACGCAGCACGCCGTCCATCCACGGTGGGCGGCGGCCGCGGTGCTCTCCTCCTCCTCGTCCTCCTCCATGTCGCGCACGATCGACAAGAGTGACAAGAGTGACACGCCGCGTGGGACGCTCGCATTTGTTGTTGTCGATTGACTGCCGCAGTAGTTTCCCAGACGTTCGATCACCTACGCGACGTAGTCTTCCACAACATCTGCAGGTCAAAAACTCACATCAAGGAGGTGATCGGGACGGCACGTCAAGGTCGCTTTTGGTCTTGGGCTCGGCGCAGGCCTCTTGCTTCGCCGGCGTCCAGACGACGCGAGGCGGCAGCGCCGCAAGCGTCTTTTTGGGCGGCCGTGAATCAAGCTGCACAAAGCGCTGCACAACGCGCTCCAGGCCAAAAGTCTGAACGATGAGCCACCCACGCTTGCTCTCTCACAGTCCAAGATGGCCTCATGACGACAGGCAGTCGGACAGAATCGATCCAGCGCCGCCAAGAGTCCAACTGGACCAGCTTCGTCTCTCTCTCCCTGTCCCACCCATGTCAGTGCCGAGAATGGATTCC
The DNA here is from genome assembly GCA_022244645.1 of Thraustochytrium striatum. Classification (NCBI taxonomy): domain Eukaryota; class Bigyra; order Thraustochytrida; family Thraustochytriidae; genus Thraustochytrium; species Thraustochytrium striatum. The sequence goes on along the minus strand of JACDIV010000099.1, from coordinate 139,159 downwards.
AGAATGGATTTCGAGAACTGGACAACACACTCGCTCGCGCTCACTCGCTCGCACTTGGCACACATTCGAAGGTGCTCACCCACGCTCCGACTGGTTCAGCTCCAGGGCTTTGCACACGCTGTGCGTGCGCGAGCGCAGATCCCCAACGTGGCGTGGAGGAAACAAGCAGCAAGAGCAGGACGAGCTGCGCCGTGCCACAAAGCCCAAGTGCGTGATGAGCGTCCACAGCAAAGGCAGCGACGAGGGCTCGTGGCTCGTGCTGGACTGCAGCGACGACAGCGTCAACGGGGCCTCCTCGGACAACGAGCTGGAAACCAAGAGCGACAGCGGCGTTAATGTCGACGGGTCTGCCGCACTGCATCTCCAGCATGCTCTGTGGCGACAACATGCCCTACAAGCGCCTGCTCGAGACGCTGACCGAGCTGCGAGGCAAACCCAACCTCATCCTGCCGTCCGTCGTGGTCTGCGGCGTGCAAAGCCACGGCAAGTCGTCCACGCTCGAGCGCATCGCGCAACTGGAGGTGTTCCCGCGCGACGCGAGTTTCTGCACGTGCATGGTTGTGCGGCTCATGCTGCGCAACAGCGGCAAGAAGGACGACAAGAGGACCATCAAGGTGCGCATCTTCGATACCGTGGACAACAAGGGCATGCGGCCGTCGTGGACCGATATCCCGGACGGAATGCCCGTGCCCGAGGCCACGAGAGCCATCATGCAAGACTTTGTCGACATCAAGCACAAGGGCGTTAAGAACGCCATCGACGGTCGCCACGAGCTGCAGGTGATGCTGCAAGCGCCCGACGTGCCCACCATCGATCTCGTCGACCTGCCGGGCATCAAAAGCCTTGCGGAGGACGCTGCGCCAATGCTGCTCGCCAAGCAGTTCCTGGCCAAGGAGGACACGCTGGTGGTGGCAATTGCTTGCGCAAGCGACAAGCAGATCGGGGCCAGTGCAATCTGGCGACTCTTGTCTGAGACCGAGAACCCTGCCGTGGTAGCGCTGACGCACATGGACTTGAGCCGGCACAGCAAGGCGGATATGGTCGACATCCTCAACAAACAGCCCGAGTTTATGGCCGACTGCGGCACCGTGCACAGCGTCATCCCTGTGGTCAACCGTGATACCCTCAGTACGGGCAAGAAAGTGACACTGCAGGGCGCTCTGGCCTCGGAGGAGGCGTTGCTGACGCCCAAGCTCGAGCAGATCGACGTGCTGTTCGACCCGAGTCAGCACGGCATCCGCGCCGTCGTTGGCGCTCTCGGCAACATGCTGGAAAAGTGCATGGCCAGCACCTGGGGACGCACCGAGCTGTACAAGCTCGTCTTTGAACTCGTGCCGATCGCCAAGGAGCTCCGCGAGCTCGGCGTGAGGCCCGACGCCCTGACGCGCGCCGACATTTACGAGGCCATCGAGACCGCCTGGACACACTTGATCTCAGACAAGGGGAGCCTTGCCGCTCTTGGCGACATCGCCGCCGGTGAGATCAATGCTGGTGCGCCGCCGATCGATCTGCGCATCGCGCAAGCTAGCGACCTCGAGCAGCTGCTCAGCGACGAGCTGGACGGGCGCATGGAGGCCGCACTTGGCAGCGTGCAGCGTATGCTGGTGGAGAGTATCCACGCGACGTGTACAGAGCCGCCGGTCAAACTCGTGCGCTTCGGCGCTATCATCGAATTGTGCAAGAAGGCGCTGCAGGACGTGTTCGAGGCGGACAAGCCCAACATCAAGAGCGGAATCGTGAGCAGCACGCGACGAATGATCAAGGCTGCCAGGCTCTCGCTCGACTCGGACCACGCTAAGGTCGTCACACTCGTGCGCAAGATCAAAGCGCTGGTGTTCGCGGACATCACAGACAGTCTGTTGCGGCGTGGCGCGTTCTTGTCGGCCGTCGGACCGCAGCTCGGATTCGGTGTGCGGCCTGCCCTCGTTGTGGACGCTGACGTAGAGCGTCGACGGGAGCTCGAGCGCAAGGTGGAGCTGGTCGGCGAGGCCGCCAATGCGCTGTCGGGGCTCATGCCGACGTGTCCAGAGACGAAGGAGGTCGTGGCAGACATTGGCAGAGTGGTGAAAGCAGCCAAGAGCGGCAATGTTGACACCGACTCGGTCCGTGCCTGCTCACAGTGGACAAAGGGCGATCTGCACTCTGCGTCTGCCGAGGGCAACGAGGCTCTCGCCAGAGTCCTGCTGGACCACGGCGCCGATGTGCACGCGAAAGAGGGACGGCAGCACGGCGCTGCACTGGGCCTGTTGGAACGGCCACGAGGGCGTCGCCAAGCTGCTGCTGGACAACGGCGCCGATGTGCACGCGAAAGACAACACGGGCTCGCGGCCACTGCACAAGGCCTGTTGGAACGGCCACGCGGGCGTCGCCAAGCTGCTGCTGGACAACGGCGCCGATGTGCACGCGAAAACCAACGACGGCAGCACGCCGATGCACTGGGCCTGTTGGAACGGCCACGAGGGCGTCGCCAAGCTGCTGCTGGACAACGGCGCCGATGTGCACGCGAAAAAGGACGACAGCTGGCGGCCTCTGCACATCGCCTGTCGTTATGGCCACGAGAGCGTCGCCAAGCTGCTGCTGGACAACGGCGCCGATGTGCACGCGAAAGACAACGAGGGCGACACGCCACTGCACAAGGCCTGCTACAACGGCCACGAGGGCGTCGCCAAGCTGCTGCTGGACAACGGCGCCGATGTGCACGCGAGGGACAACAACGGCTGGCTGGCTCTGCACATCGCCTGCCAGAACGGCCACGAGGGCGTCGCCAAGCTGCTGCTGGACAACGGCGCCGATGTGCACGCGAAAAAGGACAATGGCTGGCTGGCTCTGCACATCGCCTGCTACAACGGCCACGAGGGCGTCGCCAAGCTGCTGCTGGACAACGGCGCCGATGTGCACGCGAAAGACAACAACGGCTGGCCGGCTCTGCACTGGGCCTGTCGGAACGGCCACGAGGGCGTCGCCAAGCTGCTGCTGGACAACGGCGCCGATGTGCACGCGAAAAAGGACAATGGCTGGCTGGCTCTGCACATCGCCTGCTACAACGGCCACGAGGGCGTCGCCAAGCTGCTGCTGGACAACGGCGCCGATGTGCACGCGAAAACCAACGACGGCAGCACGCCGATGCACTGGGCCTGTTGGAACGGCCACGAGGGCGTCGCCAAGCTGCTGCTGGACAACGGCGCCGATGTGCACGCGAAAAAGGACGACAGCTGGCGGCCTCTGCACATCGCCTGTCGTTATGGCCACGAGAGCGTCGCCAAGCTGCTGCTGGACAACGGCGCCGATGTGCACGCGAAAGACAACGAGGGCGACACGCCACTGCACAAGGCCTGTCGGAACGGCCACGAGGGCGTCGCCAAGCTGCTGCTGGACAACGGCGCCGATGTGCACGCGAAAAAGAACGACAGCTGGCGGCCTCTGCACATCGCCTGTCGTTATGGCCACGAGAGCGTCGCCAAGCTGCTGCTGGACAACGGCGCCGATGTGCACGCGAAAGACAACGAGGGCGACACGCCACTGCACAAGGCCTGTCGGAACGGCCACGAGGGCGTCGCCAAGCTGCTGCTGGACAACGGCGCCGATGTGCATGCGAAAACCAACAGAGGCTGGCTGGCTCTGCACATCGCCTGCTACAACGGCCACGAGGGCGTCGCCAAGCTGCTGCTGGACAACGGCGCCGATGTGCACGCGAAAGACAACACGGGCTCGCGGCCACTGCACAAGGCCTGTTGGAACGGCCACGCGGGCGTCGCCAAGCTGCTGCTGGACAACGGCGCCGATGTGCACGCGAAAGACAACAACGGCTGGCCGGCTCTGCACTGGGCCTGTCGGAACGGCCACGAGGGCGTCGCCAAGCTGCTGCTGGACAACGGCGCCGATGTGCATGCGAAAACCAACAGAGGCTGGCTGGCTCTGCACATCGCCTGCTACAACGGTCACGAGGGCGTCGCCAAGCTGCTGCTGGACAGCGGCGCCGATGTGCACGCGAAAAAGGACGACGGCAGCACGCCGATGCACATCGCCTGTTGGAACGGCCACGAGGCGTCGCCAAGCTGCTGCTGGACAACGACGCCAATGTGCACGCGAAAACCAACAACGGCAGCACGGCGCTAGACTTGGCCTGCCAGAAGGGTCACGAGGGCGCAGCCACCCTCTTGCGGAACCATGGCGCATGACTTCGAGACGTCAAACCCAATAGAACCGTACAGTTTTCCTGGTTTCCTACTTGCGCATCCGACGCATTCTTATGCTGTGGTCGTCGTCTGTCGTCGCTCGCCTGACCAACCTTCAAGAGGGAAGCAGGTCACAAAGACCTTCGCTGACGTTCTGACCCCCACTTCAGGCTGACGACCATGAGGAAGCGCATCACGCGGCGTCTCGGGGCCTCAAGCTTTGAGCGACCCTCGCGCGCCTTGAGAAGCGCCCAGACCGGCGTGTCGCCGCACGCGTCGATTGCATCGGCCATGCGCAACATGACCCACTGATCTTCTCGCGCACCAGAGCGTCATCGCTGAGAGGCATCAGCACGTCGACGACGCGCGTGGCCAGCGCAATGCGCCTTGGCGGAATCAAAGTCGCGAGAGGAGCCTCGTGCTCTTGGCTGCGTACGCTTCATCGCTCAGAACACTCGACATGAAAAACAACGCTGACGTCCTGGCTCTCAATCTCAAGGTCTCGTGCGCGTGCGGCAGCCGCGGGTCCAGCGCCGCCTCGGCTGTCCGTCAGGCGGCCTCAAAAGTGCTGGAAGGCCGCGCGGCTCTGCAAGGTCCGCGCGCTGCTTGCGCGGACGGCGGCCGAGCGGCCGAGCGCCTGGCGCACGTCGGAGCGCTCCACGATGGTCCAGGCGCTCGCGACGGCATTGTGGCGGCGGCGCGGCGGCGGCGGCGGCGGAGGAGGAGGAGAAAGGCCACTGCGTGACAGCACGCAGCGCGGCGGCGGCGTCAAAGGCGTCCTCCAGGAGCGTCGTGGCGACGACCTCGTTTGCCTCGGCGACCACTATGCAGAGCACGACGTTGAGGCCGTCCCGCGGCGGCGAGGCGGGTCAGCTCGGCCTCGGACGAGAAGGAGCTCGCGCACCTGCACGCCCTGGCAGTCCGTCGCGGCAGGCGGCGCGCTTGAAGGCCTCGCCGAGCGCCTTGGATGGCGCCAGGATGCCGGCGTACATGTAGTAGCCCAGGTCGCGCCACAACGACCATCACTGGCCGGCATTGTCGCTGGCCAGCATCGTCGCTGGCCGACTCGGGCACGTCCGCGCCAAGGTGTCGCGCGCGAGACGCAGCACGCCGTCCATCCATGGTGGGTGGCGGCCGCGGTGCTCTCCTCCTCCTCCGCTAGCCGACGAGGCCGAGGAGGTGCCGGATCCCGAACGCCGCCGAAGCACTGTCTCGAGCCTTGCGGTTGTCGAACCGCAGCACAGACCTGTCGTCGTCGGTTACTCTGCTGTTGAGGCGGAAGGCGGAGAAGGCGTGGCCAACGCCAGCAACTGACTGTGTGACTCACTGTGAAGATAATACTGTGTAGCTACAGCAAGCCGTTCACTCAGAGCACTCGGGCTGTGCGCTGGATTGCGTTCTTGTCCAGGAATAATTGTGTCAGCATTCCGTACCTTCACATCAAATCATTCTCCCTTGGTGTAATGGTAGCACAACAGACTCTGACTCTGTAGACATAGGTTCGATTCCTGTAGGGAGAATACCTTCTTTTTTTTTTTTCAGTCAGGACCTGCTGGCATTGGACTGATGATCAAGACCGTGGTTCACCTCGCAGCCAGTCTTCTCAATGGATCGATTGACAAGCCGGTCCTTGTCGATTTCTCATTCATGCGAGGAGTGTCCTTGATTGACTCGTCCTTGCGGAGACCGACGTGTACCGTTGATTTCTTGAGGTAGACTTCGTCCCTCGATGACAGCCGCTGCCGCAACGGTGGTCTGACTGGTGTTGCGAAACATTGCGACGCTCCGCCACCAACCCATCGGTACTGAGTAGGTGCGTACCGGTACCGTGGAATGTTTGGTGCGTCTACGTTGTCGCCAGCTTTGCAGAACTCACGTCGGCGAACCAACGACTGTCGGCGACAGGTCTGCAGTGCCCACCAGCCTGACTGAAGAAGCCCGGAAAGTCAGAATTGGCGTCGCCGTGCGGTCATCAAACGCGATCGTGAAAGAGGCGAGTAACTCACAGCCGACTTGAATGCCAAGCGAGGCTGCACTGACAGGCAAAAAAAAACAAAAAAATGAATTCTCGTACCGGGAATTGAACCCGGATCTCCTCGGTGAGAGCGAGGTATCCTAACCATTGGACTATACGAGATCACATTAGAAGGTCGTGTCCGGGCATACTTATTTCACATGACTTCTTCTCAACGCCATCGACAGCACGAAGTCATCGACAGCTCCAGCTCTTAGCCATCAACAGCGACAGCACAGAGCCATCGACAGCACATCGACAGCACGGCCAGGCTGCTTTATCTGCGACTTTTAACCCGACTGCAACGTGTGAAGAGAGAGAGAGAGAGAGAGAGGGTACGAGAACAAGAGAACAACAAACTACGGCTTTGATGGTACCTACTTGGTCCACCATCATCAATGCACGTGCGCTGGCACTAGCACACGCAGCTTCACATCGCCTTGCTTTAGCAAGCGCTGCGCCGCCGGCGGCGAAGACTTGTGGCCAGCCTTGCCCTCGCTTACGGCCGCGCACGCCGACACGGCCGCCACTACGACGAGGGCGACGAGGACCGCCGCGTCCCAGAGCAGCACCGCGCGCACGGTGATGATCACGTGCGCGGACAGCCTGGTCTCCCATCGCTGCTCCCACGCGGCCTCGGCCTCGTGCATCGCGTCCGCGCACTGCTGCACCTCCCGCGGCGTCATGAGGTGGCCGAACACCACGTTGTCCCAGCGCTGCTTTTGCAGCTGCACCATCCACAGCAGCAGCTGCTGCATCTGCTCCTCCACGGCCTCGAGCTTCTCGCGGTCGGCATCGCTGAGGCCGGCTTCCAGCCCAAGAGCCGCCCGCTCCTGCTCGAGGTCCAGCTCGCGGCGGCGCATGGCCGCCGCCAGCGTGCCGTCGTCGACGCCGGCGCGCAGCCGCCTGCGCTCGCGGTGCTCGGCCGCCGCCCGCTTCGCCGCGGCGCCCTGCAGGCTCTGCGCCGCGGCCGTGGCCGCCGTGGCCACGGCCAGGCAGCAGTCCAGCGGGCACTGCGCGTCCATGCGGGTGGACGAGCGCAGCTCCACGCCGCCGACGATGGCGATCCAGACGCCCACCGCCGCGTCCTCGCACGACAGCAGCGGCAGCGCGGCGCGGCGCTCGGCCAGCGCCGTGGCCACGGCGCGCGACACCAGGTAGCCGGCGGCGCCGTTCGGGTAGCTCGGGTAGAGCGTGGCGTTGTAGTGGCGCTCGACGTACCTGCCCGCCGTGGCCGGCGCCACGCCGCCCAGCACGCTGCCCACCACGCGCAGCGGCGCGGCGAGGCCGGCCTTGGCGTCCTGCGCCTCCATGTGGCGCACCGTGGCCAGCAGCTTGGCCGGGCGGACCACCACGTCGTCGTCCACCTTGAGCAGCCAGCGCGGCGCTGGCCGCAGCGCGGCCGCGGCCGTCGCCAGCGTCGCCAGCGTCTTGTTTGGCCAGGCCGCCGTACGAGTCCACCACGCCGTCCAGCACACCAGCAGGTCGCCGTGCCGCGCCTGCTCCTGCGCCAGCGCGGAGTCCAGCGCGGCCTCGCGCGCGGCCAGCGCCGCGACCTGCTCGGCTGCTGGCGAGGTGCCGTTCCTCGGCATGCAGATCAGCCCGGGCTCGCGGAGGTGAGACGGCACGTCGCACCAGGCGCCGCCGACCGCGAAGCGGTGCGGGATGCCCAGCATGCCGAGATCCTGCACCCACGACGCCCGCAAGGCGTCGCGGCGCTTGGCGGCGCTGCGGCGCGACATGATGAGCACCGCCACCTCGATGCCCTCGGTGTGCGCCCTCGTCACGGTGAGGCCTTGCATCGGCCCGCCCGGGCGTGGCGACGGCCGCTTCGTAGCGGTGCCGTACGCCGCCGTCCCGCCCGCGGCGGCGGCAGCGGTGGCGGTGGCGGCGGCGGCGGCGATTTGCTCGCGGTGGTCCAGCTCGTCCGATTCCCATCGCGCGATCGTGCGCAGCACCGCCAGCGAGAGGTGCAGCACGATGACCGCGAGCACCGCGCAGCAGACGCGCTTGCAGAGCCGCACGGCGCCGCCGGCGCCGCCGCTCCTGCGCGCCTTCATCGTGCGCGCAAGGCCACAGCACACAATACCGTACGTACGGTACGTACGCGGTACAGGGTGGAGGTATACGGTACGGTACGTACCGCTGAGCCTGTGCACCCTTTTCATTTTTTGTGCCGCGACGACCACCGCCACACAGTCCGAATGGTTGGTCAGGTTGCAGCGACTTTTGCAACGCCGTCGGAAAGACGGACTGTGTGGCTGGCTGGCTGGCAAAGGCAAGGCAGCCTGCCACGACCTTTGCGCACGTTGCCAGCCAGCGCGGAGGTACCGTACCACGGTGACATCGCAACGTCACACATGTCATCAGCCAGCCGCTGAGAGTGTCCACCTTCCGCTTCGCTTGCTTCGACCTGCGCGATGCTGGCGCGGACTCGACACCAGGTGCCAGAAAGAGGCCTGGACTGCCTGCCTGCCTGCCCGCCTTGAAGCCAAGGCTTCTTCAGCCGAGTGTCGTGCACTGCAGCCAGCGTCTCGTCTTTGGCTCCATCGATCGATCGACGAGATGGGCGCTCCGGTTCCTGGTACGTACCGGCACGTGCGTGGTACCGTCAAAGCGTACCGGTGCCACCAGGTACGTACTGGTATGTACGGCGGCTGGCCTGGCAAGCCTTTGGGTTATTGGGCGTTGCGGGCGGCGGCGTGCAGGGCCTCGACGCAGGAGGAGTCTCGAGGAACAGCAACCGCGTTCGCTCGCGGGGGGAGGCGGTTGATTGACAAGAGCAAAGAAAGCTGACATTGAAAACGAGCTTGCGTTCTCTGCCGTGTGGCGCAGCGTCACTGGCTTCGAAGGGGGCAGCGTGCTGACGACCACACTGCGAAAGGCGTTGTCTGAGACGGCGACAACGACCGCCGCGATGTCTCTGACGTCGTGCTTCTTGCACGTCGTGCGTGCCGCAGAAAGACAATAGAACAAGAACAGCATGCATGCATAACGAGGGTCAGGCAAAGCGCATCGACGCCAACAGCGCTGCCTTGCCGGCCCCGAGCCCAGTGCAGGCGGCAACGCGAGCGGCAAACGACTTGCCCGTGGCGGCGCCGTGGCCGCTGCCGCTCGCTTGCCGCGCGGTATGCTCGCAAGCAGCGCACGACGCTGACGAGCGCGGCAAGCACGGCGGCGGTGACGGCCATCGGCAGCAGCGCGCTGACGGCCACGGCAAAGGAGGAGCGCTCGACCTCGAGGGCGACCTCCCAGGCCTCCTCCGCCCTGGCGAGCGCGCGCGTGCAGTTGCGTATCTGCGCGGCCGAGTAGCCCTCCGCGAAGAGCACGGTGTCCATGCCGCCCCAGCCGCCCAGCGCACGGCGTCGTGCGCGTACCACCGGTTGTCCGCGCCCCAGCGCATCATGTCGCCGTTGCCGGGCAGCGCCCTCAGCCGCTCCTGGCGCTCGAACCAGGCGCCCGAGCGCAGCTCCTTGCTCGTCCGCTTGCGCCAGCGCTCGAGGTGCGCCGTGAAGGCCTGCCGCGGCCAGACGAGCGCCTCGCTCGCGGCGACCGCCGCCTCGGCGACCGCCGTGCAGCAGTCGGCAAAGCAGCTGACGTCCAGCGCGCCGGCCTCGCGCATGACGACCGGCTCGCGCAGGCGCTCGAACCATATGCCCACGGCGGCGTCCTCGCAGGTGTAGCTGGGCAGCGTGTAGCGCTCCCTGGCGAGCGCCAGGGCCGCGTCGCGGCCCACAAAGTAGCCGGCGCCGCCGCGCGGGTAGGCCGGGTAGGGCGTTCGGGTAGTTGAACTCGGCCCACTTGCCCTCGCTGCGCACCGGCACGTCGCGCACGATGTTGCCCATGATCAGCAGCGTGCTCGCCGGGTCCAGCCGCGACGCCAGCGACTGCAGCGCTGCCGCCCGCACCACCACGTCGTCGTCCGTCTTGAACAGCCACCGCGGCGCGGGCTCCAGCGCCGTCACGCCTCGGCGATGGCCTGCAGCGTCTTGTTGGCCAGCCCGCCGTACGAGTCCACCACGCCCTCCAGCACCATCAGGTCCCCGAACCGCGCCTGCTCCGCCTCGAGCGCCGCGCTCACCTGCCGCTCGCGCTGCGCGACGCCCTCGCGCGCGGCGGCGATCTCCGCCGCGGCCATGGCCTTGGTCGCGTTGTTGCGCGCCATGCGGCAGGCAAAGCCCGGCGCCTGCAGCGCCGGCGGCAGGTCGCACCACTCCGCGCCCACCACGAAGCGGTGCACCACGCCCAGGGCGCCCAGCTCGCCCGCCCACGTGTCGCGGAGCACCTGCCGCCGCTCGGCCGCGCCGCGCCGCGTCATGATGAGCACCGCCAGCGGCGGCGGCGGCGGCGGCGGCGGCGGCGGCAGCGGCGCGTCCAGGCCGAGGTCCGGCGGCGGCGACCGCATGCGGAGTCGGACGCCGGCCACCTCGGCGCCAGGGCCGTGCGCGCCGCGCTGGAACACGCCGTGCGCGGCGAGGGTCTGCGCCACGGCCACGCCCAGCACGGCGAAGCAGCCCAGCCGAACGAGACGGAGCGCGAACCGCGACCGCGCCGGCCGCTGCCGCGACGCGCCGCCGCCGACGCCGACGCCGACGCCGGCACCGCTGCTACTGCTGCTGCTGCTGCTGCTGCTGCTGCTGCTGCTGCTGCTGCTGCCAGCGCCGCACGCTGCTGCCAATGCAGCCGCAGCTGCAGCTAACACCGCTGCGTGGAGCGGCTTGCGGTCGGCAGCATTACACGTTGTGTGCATAGTGCATGCAACCCGTCGAGGACGCCCTCCTGGCGCTTGGCCGCGGCAAGGCGGGCTGCTCGTCGACCTTGGCGCCGTCAACCTCTGCTGCTGCTGCTGCAGCCTCCGCGGCGGCCTTCAGCTCTCGCGGTGTACAACAACTGCCCACCTTTTCTTCGGTGCTTTCTTTCTCCCTCCTCCTCTCTCTCTCTCTCTCTCTCTCTCTCCTCTCTCCCTCTCTCTCTCTCTCTCTCTCTCTCTGTGCGTGCTTGGGTCGAATTGCTCAAGAGACCAAAAAGACCAACGTTATCCGAGCCATAGATGTCCGAAATACACCCCCTTGACAGGCAGTTACTTTCCCCCAGCGGTGTTGTGACGCTTGGTTTGGGGTGGACGTCTCGCGGCGTGGGCATTGGGGGCGTCTGGTCGGACTTCCTCCGCTGCAGCGGATGGCGCGGAAGAACCAGAAATGGGTGCAAAACGACTGAGCGAGCGGTCGCCTTTTCGACTGCGTGCATGCACATGTGCATGCATGCTGGACAGCCTCCTCTGAAAAGCGTGGCGGCGGTGATGAATGAGTGCGTGGGTGGACACAGGTGGAGCCGGGTTCGGAGTCGGGCAGGCAAGCACACTCCGTTTTTGGTGACAAGAACCCCGAATGACGCCTCGCCCAGTCCCTTTCGGAGGGAGGCTTGCGCCGCGTCACCACGGAAGCTGGAACGCGCGAGCAGTCTTTCACTGCCGAACTCTCGCACCGGGTGATGCAAGCAAAGAGAGAAGATGCTGCCCTTCTCGCGTCTTGGGTTTTTTGTGCAGCAAGCAGGGCAGTGGAAATCTGGCAAGCACACCCAGCTCTGCTGCTGGTCTCTCTCGGGGCAAGGTCCGACCATGCCCAGCTTGCACACCTCGCGATCCAGCGTGTCATCTCGGGGTGCACCCATGCCAGAAACCGGTGCTGGGACGACCGTGCACACCATCCTCGACTGTCAAGTTCAACAAGATGGTTGATCGAGAGAGCGAGAGCTGGTTTGAGCTGCCTTTTGCCCCAACTATACGCGACCGCGACGACGCCCGACCGCACGACGCGACAAGCAGATCGCTATGTTGTCCGTGCAACTACTCTTGCTCCCTCGCTCGCTCGCTCGCTCGCTAGCTAGCTCGAGCACCTACCTGCCATGCACGTGGTGCGTGTGCTGCGCACGCCCGAGCCGCGCCAGCCACGCCGGCGGAAGCACGCTGCCCGCTGCTTGACAAGCTCGTCTCACTGCCCAGACGAGCAACCTCGCCGCCTGAGCCACCCTCGCGGGCGCCTTGCGTCTCCGCGCCACCGCCGCCCGCGCGCCGCCGCGAGCGGCACCGCGAGCAGCAGCGGCGCGACGCCGTTTAGCGCCCAAAATATCCACGTGGCGCGGTACGCCTCCTCGCGCCCTTGGCGGCCTTGGCGGCCGCCAAGTTGACGCTGCACGCGCGGATCTGCTCGCCGGCAAACCCCTTGCCAAAGACCACCGTGTCCATGCCCGAGTGCCCCCCAAGCAGCGCGACGCCGCGCACGTATTCGCGGTCATCGCGCCACACGTTGATGTCCGCCAGCCCCGTGCGGTCGCGCAGCTGCTCCTGCAGCGCAAACCACTCGCCCGACTCCACGCGGCGTGTCGCCGCCGCCACGACGCCATGCGCACCGCAAAGGTGGCGCCTGGCCACCAGCTGCGCGCGGCCGCCTCCTGCGCTCGAACCACGGCCTGGCAGCACTGCGCCAAGCAGCTGCCGTCCAGCAGCGGCGAGTGCAGCATGGTCACCTGCGCGTTCATGGACTTGAACCAGATGCCCACGGCGGCGTCTTCGCGCGAGTAGCTCGGCAGAGAGTATCGCTGCGAGCGGAGCGCCTCTGCGGCCTCCAGGCTCATCAAGAACCCGGCGCCGCCTCGCGGAAACGCCGGGTAGCGGACGTGTGGGTACGCCCACTCGGCCGACTTGCCGCTCGCAGCCACGGCCACGTCGGCGGCGATATCGCCCACTACCACGGCCCCTCCAGCCGCCGCACCCATAGCCGTGCGACCTCCAGCTCCAGCAGTAGCGACCCATGACAACGACGACGACGACGACGACGACGACGACGACGACGACGACGACGACGACGACGACGCCAGCTCGCCCTCCACCTGCGCCACCATCTCGCGCAGCGCTTGCGCTTGCACAACAACGTCATCACCGACCTTGAACACCCACCTCGGCCGCAGCTGCTCTGCAACCTCCGCGACCGCCTGCAGCGTCAAGTTGGCGCGCCCGCCCTCCGAGTCCACGACGCCGTCCAGCAGCAGCAGATCGCCAAAGCGCTGCTGCTCGTCCTCCAACGCGAGCGTCGTGCGCGCCTCCTCGGCCTGCCGAGCCGCCCTGGCCTTGTCGAGCCCCTCCGCAGCGCTCTGGCTCGCCGGCCGGCAAGCAAAGCCTCGGCGCTGCGCCGGCGGCGGCAGGTCGCACCACTGCGCGGCCACTGCGAACAGGTGCCGGACGCCCAAGTCGCGCAGGTCGCCCACCCACGTCTCGCGCAGCACTCGCCGCCGCGCGGCCGACGACCGCGGCGAGGTCACCACGACAACCACGGCCGCGTCCTGCGATGACCTGCCGGCGGCGTTCCACCACGTGTCGTCGAACGCCGGAAGACGTCCGTGGCCGACGTGGACGTCTTTGCCGCTGCTGCTGCCGCTGCTGCCGCTGCGCTGCTGGAGCTCGAGGAGGGAGAGGGGCAGCAGCAGCAGCAGCAGCAGCAGCAGCAGCGTTAAGGCTGTCAAGCGGCCGCCTGCGGTCCGGCGGAGGGAGGCTATGGCGAGCAATAAGGCGGCGAGGCAGCGGCAGGTGGCGCGTATCGCTGCGCCGGCGGCGCTGCACGTCGTCGCTGCGCGCTGCGCCGACTGATCGCGGAGGATGCCTTCCTCGAGAAGCGAATGCCGGCGTGGGGCGCAGGTGCCGGCGCCGCCGCCCTGGTCGGGCCGCGAAGGGGAGGCCGGCGTGGACGTCTGCGGCGACTGCTGGTGCTGCTGGTGCTGCTGGTGGCGGCCGTGGCGCGGCGGGCCTGCCATCTGCCCGCCGTCGTTGTGTGCGCGCGGTAGGTCTGGCTTGTGCCAACGGAGGTCATTGCAATGACGCGGGAGGTCAATGATTTCCTTTTTTTCCTTTTCGTTTCTGTCCTCTCAACAAACACATCTTCACGTCAGCGAGGTAGCCCTTGTCACGTCTACAATCACGGGACGGACAGGCCCAGTCAAGACCTCGCCACGATCGCCCTCCTCCTCCTCGAGAGGAGAGCACGAAACCACATCTTGAAAGCAGCTAATGCAGCAGCAAAAGCAGCAGTCAATGCAGCTACTAAAGCAACTGCAGCAGCCAAAGCAGCTTAAAGTAGCTACAGAAGCAGCTTAAGTCGCTACGGAAGCAGCTTAGCTGCTTGCTTTAGCTGCTCTCTCTACGCTAGCTCTAGCTAGTAGCTGCCACGGCGAACGCGACCGGCAAGAAAGGGCTAGGCTTCCTGGAGCCTGAGCGCGCGCTCGTACAGCGCCGTGGCGCGCGGCAGGTCGCGCGTGCAGTTGCGTATCTGCGATCCCGAGTAGCCCTCGCCAAAGAGGATGGTCTGCAGGCCGGCAAAGCCGCCCCAGCGCACCGAGTCGTACAGGTACCACCTGTCCGCCTCCCAGCGCTTGATGTCCGCGTTGCCCGGCCGCGCGCGCAGAGCGTCCTGCTGCTTGAACCACTTGCCGCTGTCGAGGTCGGCGGTCATGCGCTTGCGCCAGGCGGTCATTGACGCCAAGAAGGCCTCCGCGGGCGCCGGCGACTGCGCCGCCGCCTGCGCCGCGTGCACCATGGCCTCGCAACAGTCCGCAAAGCAGCTCACGTCCATGCGGTCCGTGTCCACCATCTCCACGGGCGTCTTGATGGACTCGAACCAGATGCCGATGGCCGCGTCCTCGCACGTGTAGCTCGGCAGCACGTACCTGCCTGGCCAGCGTGCGGGCGGCCTCCCGTGAGAGCAGGTACCCTGCACCGCCGCGAGGGTAGGCCGGGTAGGTGCGCTTGGGGTAGTTGAACTCGGCCCACTTGCCCTCGCTCAGCACCGGCACGTTGGTAGCGATAGCGCCCACCACGCGTCGCACTGGGCCCTTTGGCTTGGTGCTGTTCTCGTCCATTGCTGTCACCGCCGCGGCAGCCGCCCTCGCGTTCTCACGATCTCGCTTGTGCTGGTCCTGCCCTTGCCCTCGCCGCTAGTGCTGCTGCTCTTGCTGCTCTCGACGCCGGTGCTGGCGCTGCTCGTGCCGCTCCTGTCGCGAGCCTCCATGTCGAGGACAAAGTCGAGCAGCGCCTTGCCGCGCAATACCACGTCATCGTCGGTCTTGAACACCCATCGCGGCCGCGGATGCAGCGTCGTGACGGCCTCCGCGAGGCTCTGCAGCGTCTTGTTGGCGAGCCCACCGTACGAGTCGACCACGCCCTCCAGCACCATCAGGTCGCCGTAGCGCGACTGCTCGTCCTCGAGTGCCAGCGTCGTTCGGCCCTCCTCGGCGCTGATGGGCGCGCTGCTGGGCGCGCAGGTCGGCTTTCCGCACGCCGTGCTTGCTCTTGAGCTGGCACGTGAACCCCGACGCCTGCAGCGCGTACGGCAGGTCGCACCACTCCTTGCCGACCACAAATCTGTACGGGACGCCAAGGCGCTGCAGCTCCGCCACCCAAGTGTCGCGCAGCGCCTGTCGCCGCTCGCGAGCGCTGCGTCGCGTGATGATCAGCACGGCCAGCGGCGTATCCCTCTCCTGCTGTTGCTGGTGCTGGTGCTGATGATGATGCGGCTGATGCTGTTGGTGCTGCTGCAGCGGCTGCATCACCACCTCCTCCATCGACACTGCCACAGCCGACAGTTGCTGGTTCGTGCGCATGCTCACGCTGAGCGCTGTGCCAGCGCGAAGGCGCGCGCCAATAAAGGTCGTGTCCAGCATGTCCTCGCGGTACAGCAGCCACTGCGTGGCCGCCGTCTGCAACGCTGCCACCAGCAAGGTGACATAGCAGCCTAGCCGCACAAGCGACCACGCACGCCAGTGCCGCGGCTGGTGCTCCTTGTCTCGTCGCCGATTGCTGCTCGAGCCGCCGCCGCGTGCCTTTGCTCCTGCTTGTGCTGCCTGTGCTGCTTGTGTCGCCGCTTCCTCCATCTCGCCAGCACCCCCACCGGCTGATCGTCGCTCTCCGCTGCTCGCGCCGATCGTGGCGCCGTTGACCTTGAGTCCGGCCGCGCCGTTGACGCTGCTCCTTCGCTGCACCGTCATCACCCGCGTGTCGACCTGCTCGCTGCGCGGTTCGCGCACCGCACGCGATGCACCTCCGTCCTCGTCCCCGCGGCGTCGCCCGCCTGCGACCGAGTTGTGCGCCCTCTCGGCTGCCTCACGCGATTGACGTGAGCGAGCAGTGAGGTACAGACGAAAGGGCGGCCGCCTCGACCGCTCTCCTGCCGGCTGGCCGGCTGGCTGGCTGGCTGGCCGGCTGGCTGGCTGGCTGGCTGGCTGGCTGGCTGGCTGTTCGCGTGCGCCTTGGGAGGGGGTGAGACTGCGCCAAGGTTACTGGATGACTCCGATGGTGCAAGTTGTGCCACGTGTTTCTCTTGGTCTCTTTTGGATGGGTCCATTTTTTTCCGACCGGAGGGTGCTGCTGCTTTTTGCTCTCATGACGCGGAGGAACCTCGCCTGTGTGATGAGGCCTCCCTCACTCTTTGCCGTTGTTTCTCCGCTCTTCTGACTGAGCCGGGGTACGCGGACGGAGGTAGGTACCGGTACGGAATTGACCTGCATCTGCCTGTGCCAACGATGGGCTGCTTGCCAGACCAACAGACCAACAAGTCCAGTCAACGAGGTCAGCGCCGCAGTGGAGGCCAGCGCGCCGCCTCCTTTCTTGTCGGTCGACCTCCTTCCTTCTCTTCGGGCTGGCCTCTTCGGCATCAGGCATCCGGCAGACAGCGAAAAGCATTGTTGTTCGTCGTTGGCAGCGGCGGCGGCGGCGGCGGCGGCGGCGGTGGCGGCAGCGGCGCCGCAACCGTGCAGCCACAGCGTCGTCCCTGCTGGCCACGCCGGATAGACCGCGATATTGCGCTGCGCTGCTGTACTGCCAAAGCCCGCGTCTCTGTCAGGTCAGGCCCGTGCTTGCTACCGGTAGCCACACGTGTCACATGTCAGTCAGTCTCATGTCACAGTCGGTGGTGGCGATTGTTCTTTTTGCTCGCCCGCCTGCCCGCCCGCCCTCAATCAATCAGCAAGCCCTCGGTTGGAGGTGCATGTAGTAATCTGCCCAAGCGTGGTACTCGGACTCACCGTCAGTCAGTCACATGTCAGTGAGGGCCTTAATGTTGATTTATTGATCGATCAAGATCACGATTCATGCTGCCTTGCGCCGCGAAGCGATCCTTGATGTTGCAAAGTCGATCGCCCGAGGCCGGGCGGCACAGTCCCGAGTACAGGTCGGCGCCGTCCGCGCATGTGGGCGGGCGCCTTTGTTGATCGGCGGCCAGATGGCCAAGCGCAACGCCTCCAGAAATCGATCCCCTCGATAGTCTGCGTTCATGTCGCATATCTCCCATTCTGCGTTCATGTCGCGTCGTTTCCTTTGCGTTCTTCTCTTTCCAGTTTACGCACACGCGAAAGTATTAGCAGTTTCGCCTAGCAGCCCTAGCGCGCGGTGTGCACGTGCTGCCGACGCCAGGTTCTACCAGTCCTTGTACCATAAACGCTACGAGTGCTCGCCACTTGGAAACCAAAACCCCATTTGCCACACGTCATCCGCAGACCTGAGCGCAGGTCTTGCAAATGACCTGCGCAGGTCATTCCAATGACCTGCCAGCGTCCGCAGTACATTCTTTGAAACCTGTCACAGTCACAGAGCAGAGATCGATCGATCGATCGACGATGGTGCGGACGACGACGACGACGATGGCCAGGCCAAGGCCAAGGCCGCCGCCGCCGCTGCTGCTCCTGCTGCTGCTGCTCGCCGCAGCGCTGGCGCCGCAGGCGCAGTGCCTGCTCGTCAGCGCCGACGGCCGCCGCGCCGCGCTGTCCGCGGCGGATGTCGCCGCGCTGGACGATGCCCTGCAGGATCTCCAAGCCACGGCCTCCGCGCGGCGGCAAGGCGGGCCAGCGGCAGCGGCGGCGGAGGTGCTGCTGCCGTTCGCCGACGGGTCGCAGCGGCGCGTGCGCCTGCGCCCGGCCGAGCTGCTGGGCGGCGCCCTCGCGATGGGGAGCGGGGCCGGCGATGGCCTCGCCGCCTACCACGGCAAGGAGGTCGTCGCGGCGGTGGGCGGCAGCGGCGGGCAGCAAGCGGAGGCGGAGGAGGCGATGGACGTGCTGCTCGTGCGCTCGCGCCCTGACACGCTGCTGGTGCACTTCCTCAGCCACACACTCTCTGTGCGCCTCACCTCGTCCACACCTGCCTCACACAGCGGGATCCTCTAGACATTGTCACCACGTCCACAGTGCTAAACCACAGCAGCAGCAGCAGCAGCAGCAGCAGCAGCAGCAGCAGCAGCTCAGGCTGCACACTGGCCGCGCACTTGCAGGCCGGTGCAGCAGGCGGAGGAGCTGCTGCTGCTGCCGCCGGCGACGGCGACGGCGAGCGCCGCTTGCTGCGCGGCGGCAGCGAGGTCGACGACGGCGACGACTACGACCACGACCACGACGACCACGACGACCACGACCACGACGACGCGGCCGCCTACCGCCGCGAGTGCCCTGCCTGGGCCAAGCGCGGCCTCGGCGACGGCATCTGCGACCCCCGCGCCAACATGGCCGCGTGCTTCTTCGACGGCGGCGACTGCTGCGACCCCTTCGCCCGCTGCCTCGACAGCACCAACAGCACCAGCACCAGCACCAGCACCAGCACCAGCACCAGCACCAGCGGCAGCAGCAGCAGCAGCAGCAGCAGCAGCAGCCCACTCTTCCCACCTAACGACCAGCAGCAGCAGCGGCAGCAGAAGCAGCAGCAGCAGCAGAAAGGAGGAGGAGGTGGTGGAGGTGGAGGTGGAGGAGTGCAGGTGCAAGGACCCGCAGCGAGCCGAGCTGCGCGAGGTCCGCGTGCTGCTCGGCGTGACGCGGCGCCGTGGCGGCCTGGGGCGGCGACGAGGCGGCCACGGCGCGAGCGCTGGGCGCCGCCTGGCGGGCGAGCTCGCTGCTGTGGCGCGAGGCCGGCGTGCGGCTGCGCGTGGTGGGCTTGCTGCTGGACAGCGGCGGGTTCGCGCTGCGCGACGAGGCCGACGGCGCGTACGACCTCGACCGCATGGCCGCCGGCGCCGGCACGAGCGCTTCGAGTTCGACATCGGCCACGTGCTCGGCACGCGCCGCGGCGCCGGCGTGGCCGCTGGCGTGGGCACCGCCTGCCGCGCCGCCAAGGCCATCGCCTACAGCGGCGTGGCCCGCGGCCCGCCTCGTGGCGCTGGCGATGCCGATCCACGATGATGACGCTGGGCGCGAGGAGGAGGAGGAGGACGACGACGTGGTGCTGCTGGCGCACGAGCTGGCGCACCAGCTGGGCGCCGAGCACACGTGGAGCGCCTGCGCGGGGCTGGAGGCCGGCCCGCGCGGCGTGGAGCTGGGGTCGGGCGCGAGCCTGATGAGCTACGCGGGCATCTGCGGCGCGGACGACGTGGCCGCGCGGGCGCAGCCGTGGCTGCACCCGGCCTCGGCGATGCAGGTGCAGGCCTACCTGCGGCGCGAGGGCTGCGGCCGCGTGCTCAGCGGCAAGGGCGGCCCGCTGGAGGGCGCCACCGCCGACGCGGCCATCGGCGCGGCCTCTGACGCGTCAATGTCGCTGGGCATGTCATCCACGTGCCGCGCAATGACGTCCGCCAGGTCAAATACGTCATCGGGAAAGACGTCCGGCAGGTCAAATACGTCAACGGCAAAGACATCGGAGACGTCAAAGACGTCTGGCGCAGAGGCGGCAGGCGCGACCTCGTGCCGCGTGCCGCCCTCGACGGCGCTGCGGCTGGAGGCGGCGGCGGAGCGGTCGGGCGCGAGGACGTTCGCGTGGACGCAGGCGGACGCGGGCTTCAGCGCTGGCGTCGCCTTCGCCGCGCCGCGCGATCACGATGGCCCGGCATTCGCGCACGACCAGCCGCGCCAGCACCGGCCTGTGCGCTACCTGCCGCCGCTGCAGCTGCTGCGCCGCCAGGACGCCGCCAACGCCAGCGACCGCGCATGCTGCTGCCGCGAGCCTCCCGCGACCTGCACTTTACGCTCGCCGCCGTCACCAACATCGACGCCGACCACGCCGCCAACGTCAACGCCAACGTCAACGCCGACGTCAACGACGACGCCGACCACGTCGCCACGCACGTCAACGCCGACCACGACAACAACGCCGACGTCGCGGACAACAACGCGACGCAGGTCAACGCCGACGACGACGCGGACGTCGATGACGACGACGACGCGGACGTCGATGACGACGACGCGGACGTCGACGACGACGTCGCGGACGTCGACGGCGACGACGTCCTCAATGACGCTGCTGTTGGCGCCGTGGCGACGCTCTCGCGGCGCGTCCTTGTGCGAGTGGACGACTCGCTGGCGCCGCTGCGGCCTCTGGCGCTGCTGGTGGACGGGCAGGCCGTGGCAGAGCAGGCGGCGGCGGCGGCGGCGGAGGCGGACGGCGTGGCCCGGCTCGGGCTGGCGCCAGAGGCCGCGCTGGGCGTGCGCTGGGCCGGCGGCGACCCGTCCCGCGGCCACCGCGTGCTCGCCTCGCTGGACGACGGCGAGACCTGGCCCATCGAGCTGGCCAGCGCGGCGCCCGGCGCCACGAGCAGCGCCGCCCGCTCGCTGCTGGCGGCCCTCCCGCGCCGCTCGCTGCTGTGCGGCGCCGCCGTCCGCCTCATGGTCGCCGCCGGCGGCAGCTCGGCCGACCGCGAGCAGGAGGGCTGCGGCTACGTGGCGCTGGTCTGGCCGGCGCTGCGGCTGCAGTGCCCCGGCGTGGCGCCGCGGGCAGCGCCGCCGCTGGGCGCCGCGTGGACCGGCGCGCCGCTGCCGCCAAGGCCGCTGCCGCCGTGGCCGGCCGCGCCGCCATCGCCGCCTCCAGCGCTGCCGGTGACCCGCCAGGCGCTGACAGGTCGTGGCGTGCTGTCCAACAACGCTGCCAGACGCGGCCGCTTCGTGTATACCCTGCAGCCGCAGCCCGCAGCAGCCGCAGCCCGCAGCCGCAGCAGCCGCAGCCGGAGGAGGAGGAGCAGCAGCTGATGGGCGTGATGCTGGTGACCGTGGCGCTGGCCTGCTGCGACGCCGAGGTGCAGGTGTACGACGGCGACGTGGACGACCCGCTGGCGCTGGTCGCCAGCTTCACCTCCGCCTCGGGCCTGGTGCCGGACGTGGCGCAGGCGCCGCCGCTGGTGACGGGGCGGCGGCTGGCGGTGGTGCTGGTGTCCGCCTCGCCGCCGGCGCCGCTGGCGCGGCACGAGCGCGGCCTCGTGGCGCACTACGGCCCGGCGGCCGAGATGGCCGCCGCCAGGGCCGCCTGGCAGCGGCCCTGGCCGCTGCCGCCGCCGCCGCCGCCGCGCGTGGACCTCAGCCTCGGGCCCGAGCCAGGCCGCCTCGCGGACGGCCCGGACGGCTTCGAGGCGCCCTACCCGCCGGGCGTGCAGCGCGTGTGGCGCATCGACATGCCCGCGCGGGCGGCCGTGCGGCTGGACCGCTTCGAGCTCGAGCAGGGCTGGGACTTCCTGCTGGTCTTCGACGCGCAGGACGCCAGGCCCTTCGCCAGGCTGAGCGGCGCGGGCGGCGCCAACGCCACCATCCTGGCGGCCGGCGCGAGCCTGCGCCTCGAGTTCGCGCCGGACGGCACCGCCAGCGCCGACCGCGGCTTCGACGGCGAGTACCTCGACGCGCAGGAGGACCTGGAGGAGCTCGCGCCTGCCGCCCGCCAGGCGCCTCGTGCAGGCCGTGCGCGCCGAGCGCGTGCCCCGGCTGCTCGGCCGCCGCCCTGGCGGCGCGGCCGGCAATGGCACGCGGGCGGACGAGGCGGCCGACGCGGCCGTGGCGCGGCTGGACGGCGAGCGCGACGTCGTCGTGCTGGGCGCGAGGGTGCGCGTGGACGCGCTGAGCGTGCCGCCCGGCACGCGCGTGTTCGCGGGCGTGCCGCCCTTCGCGCGGGAGGCGGCCAACGCGTCGGCGCCGCTCGAGGCCGAGCACGCCGTCACGCTGCGCCTCCCGCCAGGCACGGCGCACGACTTCGCCGCGCGGTACCAGCTCGTCGTCGACGACGCCGCCGCCGATGTCGACGCAGTCTTCGACGGCTACGTCGACGACGACAACTACGTCGACGTCGACGTCGACGACGACGTCGACGACGACGACGACCGCGCGACGACGACCACGACCACGACCACGTTCACGACCACGACGCCGGTCGTCGTCGACGTGGGCGGCAGCATCGCCTTCGACGCGGACGACGTCCGCACGAACGTGCACTGGACGGTGCCCGGCGTCGCTGGACACCGCAGCGGCGCCGGCCATCACGACGCGCCCGTCGAGCTCGAGCTCGAGCTGCAGGAGCTCGAGCTGGGCGAAGGCGACCTGCTGAGCGTGGCGGGGCTGGTCTCGGGACGCACCGAGCTGCAGCTCGTGGGGCCGGCGTCCGCCACGGCGCCGCCCCTCCGCCGCGTCAGAGTGCCCGGCGGCGGCCCAGCGTCCGCCTCGCGAGCCGCAGCGGCGCCGCGCGGCTCAGGGCCGCCGTCCTCGCCGCCGCCGCGCCGCCGGCGGCGACGGCCGCGGCCGCCGGCGTCGCGGCCGCCGTGGAGGTGGACCCTGCGGCGGCGGCGGCCGTGGCGCTGCCGCCGCTGGCCGCCGGCGCGCAGGTCGCGCTGACGGCGCCCGAGGGCTTCCGCGTGGCGCTGCGCGTCCAGGCGGCGCTCGTGGAGGCCGGCGAGGTGCGCGTATGGCTGCTCGCGCCGGCGCACCTGGGCAACCTGGCGCCGGGCGGCGGCGCGGCGGCGCGGCAGCTGCTGCGCCAGCTGCGCCCGGGCGAGGACGTGCCCGGCGAGACGGCCGGCGTGGCGCTGCTGGTCGAGGCGGACGCCAGCTTCGCCGGCGAGGTCCGCGCGGTGGTGGCCGCCGTGCCTGCGCTGGAGTGCGACGCCGTCGACGCCGCGGCGACGGCGACGTCGGCGGCGGCGGCGGTGGCGGTCCGCAGCAGCCGCCCGACGTGCCTGGGGCGGCGCCAAGGAGGAGCAGCGGCCGCCGCTGGCCGGGCTGCACCTCAAGCTGGCCATCGCGGCAGGCGCGTGCGGCGGCGCGGCGCTGGTGGCCGTGGCCGCCGTCGTGGCCGTGCGGCGCGGAGGGCAAGGCGGCGGCGGCGGCGGTGGCGGCGGCGGCGGCGGCTATGCGCTGGGGCCGCACGGCGCCGTGTCGAGCAGCAACCCGGCCTTTGGCAAGAAGGTCGAGCCGGCGGAGGACGTGCCGCAAGCGATGGTGGCCAACATCGCCGCTGCGTGGGACCCAACGTGCACATGCGCGTCGATGCCATCATGCGCGGCGAGGACTAGCTAGCCGCCAGCTCGCGACATGACAACTAGTACAACCAGATCAACCAAGATTGAGCTCGAGATCCAGATCTAGATCCAGATCCAGATCGAGGTCGAGGTCGAGGTCGATGCCGAGCGGCTCGAGCTCGGGCCATTGTCGCTCGCGTCGATCGTCGATTAGTTGCTCGAGCTCGAGCTCGAGCTTGAGCTTGAGCTTGAGCTTGAGCTTGAGCGACGCTGGGTGCGCCGCTTGAGGCTCTGCCTGCGAGCGCGAAGGCATTGCCGCAGAGCTCGCGCGGGTGCTTGTGCTTGCTTGCTTGCTCGCTCGCTCGCGTTGTGAGCAAGGTCGTGCCGAGCTGGTCCTCCCTCCGTCCGTCCCTCACTCCCTCCACGGCTTGTGGGCGGTGCCGACCATCTCGATCTTGCTGGCGCTGGCGCTGGCGCTAGCGCATCGCCGGCTGCGCTTCTCCGCCTGTCTCCTGCTCGCCCTGGACCTGCTGGTGCCGCCCAAGCCCTTGGTCGATGATCTCGAGCAAGCTGGAGGCCTATCCTGCCGAGTGCCATGCACGTTGAGCTCGAGCTCGAGCTCGAGCTGGCGCTTGCTTGCTGGCTGGCTGGCTGCAGCCGCGGCGGCGCTAGGCTTCACGACCAGCTGCCTGCCTGCCAGCCAGCCTGCCTGCCTGCAAGGACCTGGCTTGCAGGTTGCGAGCAGTGGCCTGGCCTCGAGCCGGGAGAGTACTGCGCCTGGACTGCTGCAGGCTGCAGCCGGAGATGCCGCTGGCCGTGTCGCGGCCGGCGCTGGCACGTCGTGAGCACCAGCTCGGCCGCTGGCCTTAGCGCTGAGCTCACCAATCCGTTCGTTAGGGTATGAACCAGCAGCTCGTTGGAGATCGCCACGCAACGCTTACCGCCCGGCGACAGCGCATAGCGACGAGTCGCTAAAGCTCGTGCTGCTGCTGCTGCTGCTGCTGCTGCTGCTGCTGCTGGCGTCGACGGCGTCGGGGTCGGCACATAACATGTCCAGCCGCCTCGCTCTGGCGCTCGGCAGGCAGGCTTGGCAGTCGGCCACGGCCGTGGGCATTGCCTCGCTCGCGCTGCTTGCCTTGGTGCCCATCGAGCTGGGCGTCATCGGCGGCGTGGCCCTCGCAGCGCAGCGGCAGGTCCCGCTGGGCGAGGTGCCCACGCTCATCGCGCTCACCGCGCTCGGCGTGGCCGCCTTCGAGGGGCTGGCGCTGTGGATGATGCGCGGCAGGCTGCGGCTGGCGCAGCTCGCAGGCGTCGCGGTCACGCACGCCCTGGCCTGGGCCGCGCTGCTCGGCGCGGCCAAGCAGCTCGGCGCGGGCAAGATCCAGGCCGCGGGCATCCCCATGGCCGCGCTGGTCTACGCGCTGGGCCGCCCGCTGGCCGCGCTCTGCACGCCGGGGCCGAGCAGCCGCGCGAGGGCTCGCCGCGCCTCGCGGGCTCCGCCTGTGCCTGGCCCGCGTGGGCATCATGGGCACGGGCATGACCGTCGTGCTGTACGTGTACCTGACCGTGTCCACGAGCATGCAGCCCGTGGTGGAGGTGCTCGTGCTCGGCGTGGCCATGCCGCTGCTGCAGGCCATGCTCATGTGGGCCATGGCCGAGTTTATGGACCGCGCCGAGCAGAAGGTCGTCGAGTTCACGCTGCGCAAGCTGGCGGCGGTCAGCGAGGCGCAGGTGGACGCTGCGCAAGAGAGCAGCAAGAGCAGCAAGAGCAGCAAGAGCAGCCGGCGCTGGCACCTGCCAGGGGCGGTGCGGTGTCGCGCAGCGCGATGATCGTGGTGATGGTGCTGCAGCTGCTCTACTCGACGGGCGCGTTCGTGCCTTTGGCGCTGGCCGAGAGCGACGAGACGCTCGGCACCGCGCTGGCGGTCAAGCTGGCGGTCGAGGTCGCGAGCATCTGGCTGCACGTCAAGGCCAGGCGCGTGGTCTCGCGTGTGGCGACGGAGGGCACCGCCGAGGCGCTGCTGGGCAACGACGCGGTCATCCGCGACTGGCTGCTCAGCCAGGAGCTCGGCGAGAAGGTGGGCGTGCTGCTCGCCATCGGCATCGTGGCCATCAACAAGGGCCTGGGCCGCGGCCAGGACGTGCCTGCCGTGCGCGCGGTGGACATGCCGCGGCTGGCGTACCGCGGGCTGGCCATGGTGCTCACCGAGCTGCTCGGCGACATCGGCAAGGACGTGGCCAGCCAGCGGCTCGGGATCATGCCGACCGCGAGGAGCAGCGCCGCGAGCATGCCGCTGCGCCGCTCGGGTGGGCATGGCCGTGCTGTTCGGCCTCATCGCGGCCTTCAACACGCAGGCCGGCCTCGCGCTCGGCGCGCGCCGGTGTCCTAGCGAGCTTGACCACTTGTAACTAACTCTCACTGCCTGTACGCCTCGCTCTCCGCGCCAAGCCGCTCGACGCACGCAGAGCAGCGAGCACTGCGTCGACCTCGGCGTCGACGACCACCGGCAGCTGCCTGCCAGCCACAACCGGCACTTGGACTGGGTCAATAACGCGCGCAACGCGAGCCTCGAGCTCACCTGTGGCATGTCAACAGCGCCGACCTCAGCGTCGGCGACCGCGCTGAGGTCGTCGGCGACCACGCTGAGGTCGACGACCAAGCGGCACTTGGACTGGGGTCAATAGACGCTTGCTACGCGAGCTTCGAGCTCACCTGCAGCAGGTCAACGGCGTCGACCTCAGCGTCGACGACCACGCTGAAGTCGACGACCAAGCGGTACTTGAGGTCGACGACCAAGCGTCACTTAGACCGGGGCAATAGACGCTTGCAACGCGAGCCTCGAGCTCACCTGCAGCAGGTCAACCGCGTCGACCTCAGCGTCGACGACCACGCTAAAGTCGACGACCAAGCGGTACTTGAGGTCGACGACCAAGCGTCACTTAGACCGGGGCAATAGACGCTTGCAACGCGAGCCTCGAGCTCACCTGCAGCAGGTCAACCGCGTCGACCTCAGCGTCGACGACCACGCTAAAGTCGACGACCAAGCGGTACTTGAGGTCGACGACCAAGCGTCACTTGGACTCGGGGCAATAGACGCTTGCAACGCGAGCCTCGAGCTCACCTGCAGCAGGTCAACCGCGTCGACCTCAGCGTCGACGACCACGCTAAAGTCGACGACCAAGCGGTACTTGAGGTCGACGACCAAGCGTCACTTGGACTCGGGGCAATAGACGCTTGCAACGCGAGCCTCGAGCTCACCTGCAGCAGGTCAACCGCGTCGACCTCAGCGTCGACGACCACGCTAAAGTCGACGACCAAGCGGTACTTGAGGTCGACGACCAAGCGTCACTTGGACTCGGGGCAATAGACGCTTGCAACGCGAGCGTCGAGCTCACCTGCAGCAGGTCAACGAGGACGCGACACGATAGCCGCGCCACGTCATTGCCGCGCGCAAAGACGCCGACCATCGCCCGAGAGAGTCGTTGATCAGCTGCCGCAGCCGCGACATCTGCGGCCAATATAGCCGAGCGGTGAGTCAGGAACCGGCGAGTGCAGCGGCAGCGCCATGGCCTCGCGCAGCGCCATGGCCTTGCGGCAGGCGGCCTTGCGGCAAGGGCGGCAATCCTGCCTCGCCCTGTGCGTGGCCGCGGCGTCGCTGCTCTCGGGCTGACGCTGTTCGGCCTGCTCGCGAGGGCGCTGGCGAACGTCGCCGCGCGGCAGGGCGTGCCCTTCGGCCGCATTCCGGCGCACGTCGCCCTCGCCTTCGTGGCCAACGCCGCCAGCGACGAGCTCGTGCTCTGGATCGCGCGTGGCAAGCTCCGGCTTAGCTTACTTGGCGGCATGATCGCCGTGCAAGCCGGGCTCTGGGCGGCGGCTGTGGCGGCGGCAGCGCAGCTCGGCGTTGAGGACATCGCGGCGCGCGCTCTACCGATGTCTATCGCCATCAGCTTCGTCTCGCGGCCAATCGCCATCTTGGCGACGCCAGGCCGAGCGCTCAGCGCCAACCTGCGGCGCACCAAGCGCGAGCTCAAGGCGAGCGCGAGCAAGCTCATCAGCATCAGCCCGTCCATGACGGTCATGCTGTACGTGTACCTGACCGTGTTCACCGAGGTCGGCCCCGTCTTCGAAGTCGCGGTCATGGGCGTCGCCATGCCGCTGCTGCAGGCGCTCTGCATGACGCTGCTGGCGCGCGTGGTCACGCGCACAGAGCAGCGAGTGCGCGACTCCACCGATCGCTTCGCCCCGAGTCGCAGCTCGGCGGCGGCATCATCGCCACCACCGGCTGCAGCAGCGGTGGAGGGCAGCGCAAAGGTCGCGCCAGCTCCGCCGCCGCCTGGCGCAGAGGCGGTGGCCGGCGCCAAGGTCGACGCCGTCTCAGAGGACGTCCTCAGCGACCAGGCGGGCGCCAAGAAGGACACCAAGACAGCGCTCGAGCAGCCGACGGGCGCGGCAGACACGACCTTGTCGCTGATCTCCGTGCAGATCGCCGAGACGTTCTACGCGACGGGGGCGTTCGCCACGCTGGCGCTCGCCGAGAGCGACGGGACGCTGTACGTATCGCTGGGCTTCATGCTGTGCATCGAGATCGTGCAGGTGGCGCTGCACGTCAAGGCCAGAGGCGTGGTCTCGCGCATCACCAACCGCTCGACGGCGGAGACGCTGCTGGGCGACGACACCTCCATGCTGCTGTGGCTGCTGTACCAGGAGCTGGGCGAGAAGGTGGGCGTGCTGCTGGCGCTGGGCTTGCTGGCCGTGGACAAGGCGCTCTGGGGCACCTCGACGGCCGCGCAGATGGTGGACGCCGGGACGCTCCTTACGCGCGGGGCGGTGATGGTGCTGCTGGAGCTTCTGGGCTACGTCGGCAAGGACCTGGTCAGTCAGCGGCTCGGCGTGCTGCCGGCGCAAGCGGCGCTTGTACGCGTGCAACTGCCCCCGCTGGGGCTGCTCGTGGTGGTGCTCGTGGGCATCAACTCGGGCTTCACGGTAGTGGTTGCACTGACGCTCGGGTCGTAGCCGCAAGCAACGCGAGCTGCGCAGGGCAACGCGAGCCGCGCAGGGCAACGTGAGCCGCGCAGGGAAACGTGAGCCACACGACGTGGCGCCAAGCATATGAGTTATCGATTGATCAATACAATGTAGACAGTCTATCTTGCGCAAGACCATCTGACTCTAGCGAGCGAGCGAGCTGGCCACCAACGAGACCTCGGACACGCTGCGCGTGATGCAGAGGCTCGCTCTCGACGGAGCTCTGTAGAGCTCGAGCTCTTGATTGAGCTAGCTAGCTAGTCTGGAGCTCTGGACACAGCTATGGCATGCCGAGCGGGCGAAGCACGGACCGCGTGTTGTGAGCAGCCATTCGAGGGCTGTAAGGCCTCGCCCACCGCCAGCCTCGACGGTGTGGCGCTCGCTGCCATGTCGACCACGATTAGGGCCTTAACCAGTTCAACGGCCAGTTGATTTGGATCGGTTGGAAACCTCGCTCAGCCGGCTCCATAGCGCCGCGAGTGTGACGGCAGCTGGCCTAGCAGCGCCACCCGCGTCGCGCTGCGCCCGCCGCTCTACGCGCGTAGGCAGCGAGGACGCTCGACATCAGCACCGCATGGACATGGCGCGGCACGCGCTCAACCGTCAAGCGCAGCAGCTGGCGTTCGCCTTCACGGCCGCGGCGGTCGGCCTGCTCTTGCTGGCGCCGCTGGTCGCCCTGTGCCGCGTCGCAGTCTCGCACGCACTCCGCCGCGGCATACCGCTGGGCGACCTGCCCATGCTGGCCGCGGTGACCATCCTTCTCACCGCGGCCATCGAGGAGCTCATGCTGCAGCGAGTGCGCGGCAAGCCCCGCCTCTGCCAGCTGCTTAGGCTCGTCGCGGTCCACGTCGCCGCCTGGGCCGCTGCGGTCGCCGTTGCCCAGCAGCGCGGCGCCGCCGACCTCGGCCTGGCCTCGGTGCCGATCTGCGCCGGCGTGTACCTCGTCGCGCGGCTGATCGCCGTGGGCATCAACCCGTGGCAAAGCTGCGCCGCGCGGGCGCGACGCATGAAGCGCGAGGTCAAGGCGGCCGCGCTGCGCGTGGCGGTGATGGCGCCGGCCTTGTCGGTAGTGCTGTACGTGTACCTGACGGTGTTCACGCGCCTCGAGCCTGCGCTGGAGGTTCTGATCATGGGCCTGGGCATGCCGCTCCTGCAGACGGTGCTCATGTCGCTGCTGGCGCGCATGATGGGCCGCCACGAGCACAACATTCGCAGGCGCACCCTGCGCGACATCGCTGCTGCGGCGTCGAGCTCTGCCCTCGCCTCGCCCAGTGAACGCACCGAGGTCGTCGACCCAGCGACGCCGCCGCCGTCGAAGCCAGCTCGAACTGCTTCGCAGGCCGCACAGGCTCAGGCCGCACAGGCTCAGGCCGCACAGGCTCAGGCTCGAGCAAGGGACGGACCTCCAGCTGCCAGCCCAGCGAAGCCGGCGGACGCAGCCGGAGCTCGCGCGGTGAAGAAGGCCGCGGCTCGGCGCACGCGTGTCGTTCACGATGGTGCTCGCCGCGGAGATGTACACCGCTACGGGCGCGTTCGCCACGCTGGCGCTGGCCGCCAGTGACAGCGCGTTCGTGCTCTCCCTGGTGGCTATGCTGGCGGTGGAGATGGTGCAGGTGGCGCTGCACGTCAAGGCGCGGCGCATCATGTCGCGCGTGGTGAGCGAGAGCGCCGCGGAGGCCGTGCTGGGCTCCAATGCACGCATCCGGCAGTGGCTGCTGCACACGGAGCTGGGCGAGAAAATCGGCGTGCTGATGGCCGCTGGGACGCTGATACTGGACCAGATGCTGGACCAGGTGCTGGTCGTGCGCGATAGGCCGCAGCAGGAGGAGTATGGCGTGCTGGGCGTTCGGCAGCTCGCCTACCGCGGGCTGTGCATGTTTCTCATGGAGCTGCTTGGCGATGTCGGGAAGGACCTGGTCAGCCAGCAGCTCGGCGTTATCCCCAAGGGCGGCAAGGACATGCGCGTGACCATGCCCTTGCTGGGCTTTGTCATCACGATCTCGCAGTGCCTGATCAGCAGCTTGGTCGTGCAGATCGGTCTCGAGATCGGCGCATCGGACGAGCAAGCTTGAGCAAGATCAGGGAGGTTGTCGTTGAGCTCAAGCAGCACCTTCCAGCTCAGCTCGAGCTTGAGCCCGAGCCCGAGCTCGAGCTCGAGCTCGGCAGTTGGGGCAAGACTGGCTTGTCCATGAGCTGCTGAAGCTGCTGGGCAACACGAGGCAAGGACCTGGTCATCCCTCCCGGCGCTAGGCGCCACGCACCGCTTCATTCCAGCGCGATCCACGCGCCGCTGCCGCGTAGGTGCTGGAAAGCAAGCCTGGCCGCCTTCAAGGCGCTCCCGCCGACAAGCAGCAGCTGACCAGCCCGGCCCGTGGCCTCGTCCAGTCGGCCGCGACACGCCGGCTCTCGCCGACCGGCGGCTCGAGGCCGAGCCCGAGGCGCGGACTCAACCGACAGGCAAAGTCGGTTGAGCGCAAGTACGACCGCGATATCGTAGTGCCGTAGTATTCTTCACATGAAAGCATTCGCCACGAGTTGTGGGGCAGCGGCAGCAGCAGCTGCCGCAGCAGCTGCGCGCAATGGTTGGTTGGCACTTGAAGCTCTAGAGGCTGGCCAGAGCTAGTAGGGTGAGCAGCAGCTTTGCCGGTGTTGGTACGCAGACGCTGCGTAGTGCACTACGGCAGAGCGAGACGGACATCCGTTCCGGGTGAAGCAGCCGAGAGCCGAGACTGCCGCGAGGCCACGCCAAAGATCCGGTGGTCGCCTGTCGACGGCGGCCAGGTGCTGGCCGAGCGACAGGCAGGCAGGCAGGCAAGCCGGCCGGCTGCTGGCTGGTGAGGCTGAGGGCAGCCTCTCGACGGAGGCGAAGGTCGCGCCGCAGCTATGTCCGGCTGCTTGCGCATGGCGCGATACGCGCTGCGTCGGCAGGTGCACCAGTCGCTGGTGGCGCTTGCGCTCGCGGCGCTGGCGCTGCTCACGCTCGCGCCCGTAGCGGTGTTCGTGCGCGCGGCAGTGGAGCTTGCGAAGGAGCACGCGGTCCCACTTGGCGAGGTGCCGCTGCTGTCCGCGCTGAGCATCCTCGGCACCGTGGTCATCGAGGAGCTCACGCTGACCACGATGCGCGACACGCTGCACTTGTGGCTCCTCGTGCGCGCCCTCGCCATCAACGTGGTCACCTGGGTTGTCGTGGTGGCCGCCGCGAAGCAGCTTGGCGCCACGGACGTCGCCGCCGCCGGCTTGCCAATCTGCATCGCCATGTACCTCCTCTCGCGGCCGCTGGCACTGGCCTTCACGCCGCACCTGCGGTGCGCTACCCGCGTTCGCCGCACGACGCGCGAGCTCAAGGGCAGCTTGCTGCGGTTGTTCGTCGTGGCACCTGCCATGTCGTGCACGCTCTACGTGTACGTGACCGTGCACACGCAGGTGTCCCCGGCGGTGGAGATCTCCATCATGGGGCTGCTCATGCCGCTGGTGCAGGCAGTGCTCATGTCGCTGCTGGCGAGGCTCATGGGCAGGATGGAGCTCAAGGTACGTCGCCGACGACGGTTGAAGAAGAAGAAGATCACGCCCGCCTCCACTGTCGAGGGCGGCATCTCGTTGTTTTCGCCGTCGTCGTCGTCGGCGCCGTCGGCGCCGCCGTCGTCGACGTCGTCGTCACCGCCGTCGTCGTCAGCGCCGCCGCCGTCGTCGCCGCCGTCGTCTGAAGCTGCGGGGGCGAGGACGGGCAAGGCCAAGGCCAAGTACGCGGAGCAGCACGAGCAGGCGACCTTCCACACCATGTCGCAGATGTCGTTCATGATGGTGCTCATGTCCGAGTCGTTCTACTCGACGGCGGCGTTCGCGACGCTGGCGCTCGCCGAGAGCGACCACACCTTCTTCCTCTCGCTCGCGCCCATGTTCATCATCGAGGTGACGCAAGTCGCGCTGCACGTCAAGGCCAGGCGCCTCATGTCGCGCGTGATAAGCAAGTCCACCGCGGAGAAGGTCTTGGGCAGCGACGCGCGCATCGCCAGTGGCTGCTGCACCAGGAGCTGGGCGAGAAGATCGGCGTCTTCATGGCGATGGGCATCCTCGCGATAGACAAGGCCCTCGGCCGCGACGTCCAGGCGGTGAACGCCGTGAACGCGACGCGGTTGGCGTATCGCGGGCTGACCATGGTGCTGCTGGAGCTCGCGGGCGACATTGGCAAAGACCTGGTGAGCCAGTCGCTGGGACTGCTGCCCTCGGAGGCCAGTGCTACGCGCGTGGCGCTGTCGCCCATCGCCGTGGCCATCACGCTCGTGGAGTGCTTGGTCGCCAGCTTTGTCGTGCAAGGCGGGCTCGCGCTTGGCACCTAGCCAACGCAAGTGTTGTCGCCTCCAGCACTAGCTCCAGCGAGTTGGCATCAGCGGCTGCGCGACCAGAACCAAGGCACAACAAGTTTGGCTCGAGGTCGTCATGAACCTTCTTGCTGTTCTGCTCCCTTCTCCTCTTCTTCGAGTGCCCGCCCTCGCCCTCTTGCAGCCTATGCTGCTGCTGCTGCTGCTGCTGCTGCTGCTGCTGCTGCTGCTGCTGCTGCTGCTGCTGCTGCTGCTGCTGCTGCTGCTGCTGCTGCAGCTGCAGCTGCTGCTGCTGCTGCTGGGTGCTCTCGCATGCCATAGATTATCTCTCGGATCGCGAGCGTCTCTTGGAACATCTCCAGCGCGTCGTCGTAGTCGCTCTTGTCCCACAGCATCGACGCGATGTTGTGTAGCGTCGCAGCTACATTCATGTGCCCTGCGTGCCACGCGCCTTTTCTTTTCTTGGATCGCGAGCGCCTCTTGGAACATCTCCAGCGCGTCGTCGTTGTCGCCCTTGGTTTGCACCAGTGACGCGATCGATACAGTGCATCGTCGCGGCTACTCCCACGTGCCATAGATCATCTCTCGAATCGCGAGCTTCTGTTGCAACATCTCTGGCGCGTCGTCGTTGTCGCCCTTGGCCTGCAACATGCAGGCGACATTGTCCAGCGACGCTGCTACCGTCAAGAGCTCACACGTGGAGATCATGTCGTCCGGCGGGCCTGTCTCCACCGACAACCTCTTGCCCTCGGCTGCTACAAGGCCTCTTCTGGCCCACCTGACAGCAGCTGCCCACCAATCTCTCCGCCGACCTTCGCCATTCCCCGAGGCCGCTCGCTGCGCCTTCCGGGGCGGCCACCAGCTCGAGCTTCACGTCGAGGTCGGCCTCGACCGAGGTCTTGGTCTTGCACGTGCCATGGCACTTGCCACGAGCGAAAGAAAAAAAAAAAAGAAAAAAAGTGATCTCGATGCAGGGGCTCGAACCCTGGACCATTAGGTTAAGAGCCTAACGCTCTACCAACTGAGCTACATCGAGGCACGCTTGTGATACGCCAAAACGACCTGCTGCATATTCTTTCCAAGACGACGTATATGCGCAACGAGCAGAAGTAGCAAGCAGATTCGATGCTCGAGCTAGCCGCTTGCAGACGCTCGAGCATCGCAAGACGCGAGCTTCGGCCTGACGGTCACGAGCCTTGGCCAGCCGCATTGGCCTCGACCTGCGCGCTAATTTGACGGCCAGGCCGCCGCATAGAACACCGTGCGCTTGCCTGCCTGCCTGCCAGCCTGGTCTGGCAGCCCTGGCCACGAGGTCAAGCCGCAGAGCAGCCCTCCACGAGCACTGGCACGCGATGCTGGCAGCCACCTCCACCGATGCCTACTCTCTCCGGTTGGCCTAGCAAGCTTGCCGCAGTGCCGCATGCCACCGAGGGCAGAAGATACGCGGCAGCGGCCGACATTGCCATGGCCAAGTCCGACTTGACGCCAGGCGACTTGACGCCAGGCCAGGCGTGGTCTAGGCTCTGGCTTACTCGGCATGTCGAAGTTCGGTGCTTACTGCGCAGCTGGCTGGCAGCAATCTGGCGACAGGTAATTTTGTCCGGTGATGACGCTCACGCTCACGGCCAGAACGCACCTCGAGGAGCTGCTGGCCGCGGCCAAAGCTTCCCAAGTGCACGCCGTGCGCGATGGCAGCGCCGGCGTCGGCGGCGCCCTGCGGCCTGCGCATGGCGCGGCAGGCTTTTGCGCGGCAAGCGGGGCAGTCCGCGCTCGCTGTTGGGGTTGCGCTGCTCGCGCTGCTCGTCGTGAGCGCCGCGACGATCCTATCGCGCGGGGCAATCGCCCTCGCGCAGCAGCTGCACGTGCCGCTCGGCGAGGTGTCGCTCCTCACGTTGCTCATGGCCGTCGACACCGCAGCCAGCGAGGCGGCGGCGCTGCACAAGATGGGCGGCAGGGCCAACCTGTGGCTTCTCGCAGGCGCCGTCGCCGTGCTCGTCGCCATGTGGGCAGCTGCGCTCGGCATCGCCGCCAAGCTCGGCGTGGCGGACTTTGGCGCCGCAGGGCTGCCGGTCGGCGTGGCCATGAGCCTCGTGTCGAGGCCGATCGCGACGCTGCTGACGCCGTGGCCGTCCACGTGGCGCGACCGCAGACGGCGCTCCGTGCGCGAAACGGGCGGCATCATGGTGCGCGCGAGCAGCATGTTCCCGGCGATGACGGTGCTCATGTACGTGTATCTGACGGTGTTTACGCGGCTCGCGCCGCTGCTCGAGGTGCTCGTCATGGGCGTGACCGTGCCGCTGCTGCAGGCTGGCTGCATGACGCTCGTGTCGCGGATGGTGGCGCGGATGGAGCGCCGCGTGCGCAAGCGCGTTGGAGCAGGCGGCTTGCTGAGCTACACGGCGCGCGAACGAGCCGCCACGCCGGCGCCAAGTACTCCAGCAGCGCCAGCAGCGCCAGCAGCAGTAGCAGACGCTCTGGGAGGAGCTCCGAGTGTGCTAGCGGCGCAAGTGGGAGCTACTGCAGCGGCGGACACGCTTGGAAGTGCTCCAGCAGGCACCCTTATAGGTGCCTCGAGCGAGCTCAAGACTCGAACTCAGGTGGTGCCGATGGCGGCCATCGGCAAGGGCAGGACGGCGGCCGTTCGTGTGGCCAGGGCGCGCATGTCGCTGGTGATGGTGCTGATGGCCGAGGTGTTTTACTCTGCCGGCGCCTTCTTTACGCTGGCGCTGGCGGACAGCACACAGACCTTTTCGCTGGCGCTCTCGGCCATGCTGGCCATCGAGGTGGTGCAGGTCTCGGTGCACGTAAAGGTGCGGCGGCTCGTCTCGCTCGTGGTGGACCAGAGCCTGGCCGAGCACCTGCGCGACTACTCGCGCCTCCGGCAGTGGCTGCTGTTCCAGGAGCTCGGCGAGAAGATCGGCATTCTGCTCGCGGTCGGGTTGCTCGCCATCGAGAAGACGTTCGACCGCGGCATCCCTGCGTTGCACGCGATCAGCACCACGCACCTGGGGCCGTGCGCTGGTGATGGTGCTGGTGGAGCTCGTGGGCGACGTGGTCAAGGACGTCCTGAGCCAGTGGCTTGGCGTCATCACCGATGACGTGCACGCAACCAGGGTGCGCTTTTCGCCGCTCGAGATCTTCATCGTCTTGCTGGTCTGCCTCAACGCCAGCTTGGTGGTGCAGATCGGCCTTGCCTTCGGCACGACGTAACCAAAGCTCTAGCTCTAGAGCAAACTATAGCTTGACCGCCTGCGCATGTCATTCGTCCAAAGACGAGGGTCTGGACGCCACCGCTCTCCCTTCCATCCACGACGCTCGGTGCGCGCAGCAGAGCAGAGCAGAGCAGTCGGTCGCGGGGTGCTTGCTCTTGCTCACGACAACATGGCCCTGGTCATTGACGACGGCTGCGAGTCATTGACGAAGACTGCAAGTCATCGGCAGGTCTCGCTGCCGGTCGTGGCAATGACGGTGATGACGTCTCTGATGACCGGCATCGCCGACTGGCGGAGACGGCATGAGTCCTCCTGTTGACCTGGACGGCGAAGTAAGATCCGGTGAACGGACAGGTCACTGCCGAGCTCAACGCATCTGGCGTCCTTCGTCCGTGCCAGTCTATAGCAGACGCAGGCCAGCACGCGAGCAGCAGCCGCAGCGCTCGACGCATTCTCGACCACGCTCGGCACGGGTTCGGGTGGTGATGCCCACCTTGGCGTGACCACTCCGCCCCGCGCCGAGATGCTCCGGCAAGCTCTGCTGCGCCAGGCACGGCAGTCTGCGCTTGCAGCGTGCATCGCCTTGGGAAGCCTGCTCGCCTTCGCGCCGGCCGCTGCCCTCGCGCAGGCCTCGGTATCGCTCGCCCGTCGGCACGCTGTCCCGCTCGGCGAGGTGCCCGTGCTCATGGCGCTCTCCTGCCTCACCGCGGTCGCCACCGAGGAGGTGGGCTTGCGCATGATGCGCAGCAAGGGGCAGCCTGGGCTGGCCCTGGTGGCGATGATTGTGCAGCTGCTGGCGTGGACCTGCACGGTGGCGCTGGCGAGTCATCTCGGCGCGCCAGAGCTGCGTGCCGTGGGCATCCCGCTGAGCCTTGCGTTCCACCTGATGTCCAAGCCCACGGCCACCGCGCTGTGGCCTGGACTGAGCAGCAAAACGCGCAAGAGGCGCACTGTGCGCGAGATCAAGGCCGGCGTCGTGCGGTTGAGCGTGGTGGCGCCCGCTTGCACGGTGATCCTGTACGTGTACATGACCGTGTTCACTGAGATGACACCGGCCATGGGGTTGCCATAATGGGCTTGGCCATGCCGCTGCTGCAGGCTGCGTGCATGATGCTCTTGGCGAGGCTTGTGCGGCGCGAGGAGCGACGGTTCAGCATTATTGCCAGGCGAAAAGTGCAGAGCCGAGGCCAAGATCTCCAAGGCGGCCAGACCGTCCTCGGCGACCACGTCCAGCGTCACGTCGAGCATGGCGTCGAGCAGGTCGCTTGCGAGGGCGCCAGCAGCGACAAGGGCGGCGACAAGCCTGGTGCCGCCGCCGCAGCAGCAGCAGCCCCGGCAACCGCCGCGCACTGCAAGCCCGCCCGCAGGGCCCCGATTCGCAGGCCGGCGGCGCCAAGGCTCTCGCTGATCATGGTGCTGGTCTCGGAGGCGTACTACGCCACGGGCGCGTTCGCCACGCTCGCCCTCGTGGGCAGCGAGGACGCCTTCCTCCTCGCGCTGTTCACCATGCTGGTCGTGGAGATCGCTCAAGTGGCGCTGCACGTCAAGGCCCGGCGCGTGGCCTCTCGCGTGGCCATGCACACGCTGCACGAGAGCGCGGCCGCGACGCTTGGCGACAACTCGCGGCTGCTGCAGTGGCTGCTGTTCCAGGAGCTCGGCGAGAAGGCCGGCGTGCTCATGGCGATCGGGTCGCTGGCCGTGGACAAGGCGCTGGGCCTGGAGGTGCTGCCGCTGAAGGCGGCCGACGCGGCGCACTTGGCGCGGCGCGGCGCGATCATGGCGCTGCTCGGGTTGGTGGGCGACGTGGGCAAGGATTTGGTTAGCCAGTGGATGGGCGTCATTCCGGCGGGAGAGAGTGGGCGGGTGTCGCTGACGCTCACTGGTGGTCTGAACACGGGCCTCAACTGTCTCACGGCGGCGCTCATCGTGCAGGTTGGTCTCGCGTTGGGCGCCACGGGGACGTGATGATTCGTCCCAACTTGCGCTTGTTGTGAGAATCCGGTAGATAGTTTCGGAGGATGCATAAGAGTTTGGTAAGAGCCCTTGCACCGCCGGGGCGATGATGGCATTGTGGCATGACTGCTTTGTTGTGGTTGGCGTGTCTCGGTGAAGGACCCAAAGAGCGGATCGGTTCGACATCAGTGCAATGACGTCACTTATGACGCCTTTCATGACCACGGCTCGGGTCGTCACATATGTGAGTCTGAGTGACAAAGGCAAAGTTCATTACTTGAGCCCAAGCCACGAATCCGGTAGATAATCACAGCACACGGCTAGGACCCCTTAAGCCCCGTCGCCCCTTGCCGATGTCCGAGTGAAAGGACACACCCCAAAGCTCGCCAGGACCGTTCGTTGCTTGGCAGCAGTCAGCGCCCAACTTACGGCAACAACCCCCTCGCCTGCTTGCCGCCTATCTCCCGAACCGAGGCCAGCCGATTAGCGGATCGGCCCATTCGCTTGACCAATGACGACGACCGCGCCATCCGAACGGAGTTTAGAATTCTCAATTCTCAATCTCGATCATCTCAACCGATACGTATGCGTTGTGCTCTTCCTGAAGCGGACATCGCCGACAGCTGAGACCACAAAGCCGGTGGCGAACGGGAGCTTCACAGCCGATGACTTGCCATCTCTGCTGCTGCCCGACGTCTGCCGTCGCCCGTCGCTCGCTTTGCTTGCTTGGCCGCAGCAGGTCGCGGACTGAGTTGTGCAGCGCCTCTCATGAGCGAAGACGGCGGCTGCGACGGCCTCGGCGACGGCCGAAGAGCGGTCTGCGGCTTGCTGGACGCGGCAGCGCACGCCGTGAGAAGGCAGGCGCGGCAGTCTGCGCTCGCGCTGGCCCTCGCCGCGCTCGGGCTCGCGCTGCTGGCGCCGCTGGCCGTGCTGGGCAAAGCCGGGGTGGCGCTGGCGAGGCA
Organism: Thraustochytrium striatum; assembly: GCA_022244645.1. Classification (NCBI taxonomy): domain Eukaryota; class Bigyra; order Thraustochytrida; family Thraustochytriidae; genus Thraustochytrium; species Thraustochytrium striatum. The sequence goes on along the minus strand of JACDIV010000099.1, from coordinate 100,276 downwards.
GCGCGGCCTGCCGCTCGGGGAGGTGCCATGGCTCATGGCGATCATCGTGCTCAGCATCGCCGCGAGCGAGGAACTGCTGCTCGGGATCATGAAGAGCGGGCTGCGGCTGTGGCGGCTGAGAAGCATCGTGGCGGTGCAGAGCTTTGCGTGGGTTGCGGCGGTGGCGACGGCGCAGCGCCTCGGCGCGAAAGGGGAGCTCGCAGAGCTCGGCTTGGCGACCGGCTTCGCCGTGCACGTCCTGGCCAGGCCGGTGGCCATGTGCCTGCGCTGCAATCAGAGCTGTGACGCGAGGACGCGGCGCACGGTGCGAGAGCTCAAGGCCAGCGTGCCGCGAGTGACCGCCATAATTCCGGCGTTCATCGTGATCTGCTACCTATACGTGACCGTGTTCACGCACCTGATGCCACTGACTGAAGTGGTGGTCATGGGCCTGGCTATGCCGCTGCTGCAGGCCGCGTGCATGACCCTGGTGGCCTACATGATGCTGCACGTGGAGAAGGGCGTGAAACGCCGCAGCAGGCCCAGAGTCGCGGTGGCAGAAGCCGGCTCACCGGTGAGCGGTTTGCAAGCACGCACGGACAGCAGGCCACGCCGTGGGACGACGACGCTCGTGTTGACCAAGGAGACCGAGACGGCGCTGTCGCTTATCACCGTGCTGACCACCGAGACGTACTACTCGACGGGCGCGTTTGCCACCTTGGCCTTGGCCGAGAGTGACCAGTCCTTCTTTGCCGCGATCGTGTTCATGCTGATCCAGGTCGCCTACGTGGCCTTTTACGTCAAGGCCCGGCGCGTGGTGTCGCACGTGACGGGCAAGAACACGGCCGAGGCGCTCTTCGGCGACAACCAGAGCATCCTGCAATGGCTGCTGCACCAAGAGCTCGGCGAGAAGCTGGGCGTGCTGCTTGCGATCGGCACGCTCGCCATCGACCAGGCGCTCGGGGGGCGGCACGGCCCACCGATGCCGCATGTGGACGCGAACCGCCTCGTGTGGCGCGGGGCAGCCATGCTGTTGGCGGAGTTGGTCGGCGACATCGGCAAGGACATGGTGAGCCAGAGAATGGGCGTCCTGTCCTCCGGCGACAGCGTGCAGCGGGTGTCGCTGCCGCCCAAGGGCGTTGGCGTGGCGATCACCCAATGCCTCGCTGCCGCTCTGACGGTCACGACAGGCCTAGCGCTGGGCGCGCCAAGTGCATCGTGAGCTACAGTCAGTCATTCATTAATGAAAACCTACGCCACCGTCAGATCCATGACCACATCTCGACGGCGCCGACGCACCAAGCAGTTGACCGAGGCATCCTCGACACGACAGCCTCTGCGAGCCGCAGACGCTGAGCTCACGAACGAAGACGGCAGCCTTTGGCTGGCCGCCAACTCCCGAGCTTGCCCGAGCCAGCTCGCCACCGGATACATGTACAACTCTGGTACTGCGCTTTGGGGCCGTAGTATCGTTCGTACTCCGGCAGTGCGGCGCGAGCAAGCTGGCTGCTGCCATGGCGTGCTGGCTGGCCATGGCCCGCCAAGCGGTGCACCGTCAGGCGCAGCAGTCCGCCCTCGCCGCCTGTCTGGCCAGCCTCGGCCTGCTCAGCTTGGCCCCGCTGGCACTGCTCGCGCGCGTCGCGGTGGCCCTGGCCGGGCAGCACGAGCTGCCACTGGACGAGGTGTCCGTGCTCTCCGCGCTGATCGTCCTCAACGCGAGCTGCTCGGACGAGATGTCGGTCTTCGTCATGCGCGGCTCGATGCGGCTCGGCCTGCTCGCCGGCGTGCTGCTGCTGCAGGCCGTCGGGTGGCTGGCCACGGTGGGCGTGGCCAGCTCGCTGGGCGTGCAGAGCGTCGGCGCCGCGAGCATCCCCGTCAACATGGGCATCTACGTGCTGGGCAGGTCGCTGGCGCCGCTGCTGGCGCCCGGACAGCGCTGCGGCGCGCGGCTCCGTCGCGGCGCTCGCGAGCTCAGGCTGAGTCTGCAGCGCGCGGCGGCGATGAGCACGGGCTTGTCCGTGTGTGCTGTACGTGTTCCTGACCGTGTTCACGCAGATGGGGCCGGCCTCCGAGGTGCTCGCCATGGGCCTGGCCATGCGCTCTTGCAAGCGCTGCAGGTCGCTCCTGGCGCGCGTCATGGCGCGCGCAGAGGGCGAGGTGCGCGAGCGCCGCGCCAGGTACGAGCAGCAGGGCGGCTCTGCGGCGGCCGCGGTGCCGGCGGACAAGCCGGCGCAGCAGCGGCCGGCGGGCGGGGCCATGTCGCTGGTGATCGTCATGCTCACGGAGACCATGTACCCACGGGCGCGTACACGACGCTGGCGCTGGCCGAGAGCGAGCAGGCGTTCTTCGTCTCACTGGTGTCCATGCTGCTCATCGAGGTCTTGCAGCTGGCGCTGCACGTCAAGGCGCGCCGCGTCGCGTCGCGGGTGGTCGACGCGAGCACGGCCGAGGCGCTGCGCGACAACTCGCGCCTGCGGCACTGGCTGCTGTACCAGGAGCTCGGCGAGAAGCTCGGCATGCTGCTGGCGCTGGGCGTCATCGGCCTGGACGAGGCGCTCGGCCGCGGCCTCCTCGCGGTCCACGCGGTGGACGCCGAGCGGCTCGCGACGCGCGGCGCCGCCATGCTGCTGCTGGGGCTGCTCGGCGACACGGCCAAGGACCTGGTGAGCCAGTGGCTGGGCGTCATCCCGGCCGCCGGCAGCGCCATGCGCGTACCGATGCCGCCGGCTGGCGTCGCCATCGCGGTGTCGCAGTGCCTGGCCGCCGGGCTCGCGGTCAAGACCGGCCTGGCGCTCGGCGCGACGTGAGGCCGCGCGAGGAGGAGGACAGCAGCTCTCGGGTAGAGCACCTCGAGGTGCTCGTGCTGCCGCTCGTGTGGCGCGCTTGGACGCGCCGCACGCCGCCGTATCCGCGCGCTTGCTGCTACGTGTACGTACATTGAATGGAATCTGGTTGCCTTGCGCCTGCTCTCTACTCGCTGCGAGCAAGCTCGAGCTCGAGCTCGAGCTCAGACCTTGACCATGGCTTGATCTTGTCCGGCGGCGGGTCCACTGTCGCCGTCGTCGCCGTCGTCGTCGTCGTTGTCGTCGTCGTCGGCGGCGGCGGCGGCGGGGTCGAGTCGAGGTTGGCGACGCTTTGGCAGGAGGCTCACGGCTGCGCTGGCGGCTGGGTCTGCGACTTGCGCATGGGCAGCGCCGTCGTGGTCGTGGTCGTGGTCGTCGTCGAGGTCGTCGATGCTGCCTGCGTGGCGCACCTGCGCGTCGGGCCTTGGCCGCACCTGGCCCTTGACGACGAGCAGGAAGAGCAGTATCCACCGCGAAGGCGGCGACGAAGAGCGTGTGCATCGCCGCCGGCGGTCCTCCCAGCACCGGCAGCAGCGAGGCGGAGCCCACGAGGCCCAGCAGCGCCATGGACCACTCGGCGAAGCGCTGGTCCAGCCTGTCGCGGTACGGCTGCGAGCGCAGCAGCAGCGCGTGGAACACGGCGGCGGCGACGGTGAAGTAGAGCCTGCCCACGCCGGCGGAGGCGTGGTGCGCCACGAAGAACACCGAGGTCATGAGCAGCTTGCGGATCATGTCGTAGCTCTCAAAGTACGCGCTGAGGCCGGGGCGGTACGGCCGCAGCAGGAAGGCCACGGCCTCGCGCACCGCGCTGCGCACCTTGCTCGGGCGCGTCACCTGCTGCTGGTGGAAGCCCACGAGCGCGGCGAAGAGCACCGGCGCGCCGATCGGGTAGAGGATGACCATCGCGCCGGCGTAGAGGCGCCAGCCGCCGGCGCCGGGCGCGTCGGGGCTGACGGCGTAGTCGGCCTGCAGCACGCGCAGCGGGCGGTGACCCGGGCGCGGGATGACGTCGTAGACGAAGGTGCGCAGGATGGTGGCCGAGACGCCCGGGTAGATGATGAAGACCAGGTTGAGCAGGATCCACACCGCGCGGGCGGTGGCGTGCGCCAGCACGTCCTCGCGGCGCACGCGGCGCACCAGGAGCCGCAGCGCGGCCAGCGCCGCGGCCATGGCGGCCACGACGACGAGCGGCGTGATCGTGTAGGCGAGCAGCGCGCGGTACCAGTCGAGCGTGGCGTAGCAGCCCCACCTCGAGCAGGCGCAGCGCGGCGGACATGTCCAGGTCCACCACGGTGCGCAGCGCGATGGCGCCGATGACGCCGTCGGCGGTCAGGGTGGTGGTCACGAACAGGAGCAGCACCTGGCAGAAGGAGAACAGGATGCGCGCCTTGACGCCCACGCGCTCCAGGTGCGAGAGCCATGTGCGCGCGCGGGCAGGGCCGCACCATTGCGCGCAGGCGAGCCGCATGCTGGGGCACATGCGGCCCATCCTGCCGCCGTTGTCGCTCTTGCCGTCGCCATGATCGTGGCCATCAGAGGCCTTTCCATCGCCGTCGTCACGATCATCGTCGTCGTCGTCATCTTCATCACCTTGGTCGTCGTCGCCATCACCACCAGCGGCAGCGGCAGCGTCGGTGTCATCGGCGTCGTCATCTGTGCTGGCGCCGGTTGCGCTGCCGCTGTTCTTGTTGGTCTGGCGCCGCCGCGAGAGCACGTTGCGCAACGACGCCGCCCCAGGGAGACAGAGCAGATGCATGGCCGGCAGCAGCGCCAGGCACACGGCGACCACGAGCCAAAAGGCGGTGAGCAGCTGATCCCTCTGCGCCTGCGTGTCGTCGCAGGCGCGGCACGTTGCCCCTCGCAGCGTAAAGCCCGGCTCGCAGGAGGAGCACAGCACGCCCAGATGGTGCTGCGTGCAGTAGGCCACGGCCGAGAACTCGAGGTCCAGCCGCAGCAGCTCGTCCTCGCCCAGGCCCTCCGCCTGCCGCTCCTGCATCAGCAGGTGCAGCACCTGCAGCTGCTGCTGCTCCTGCGTCGGCTGGCAATGCTCTGCCCTGTGGCACTCTCGCAGGTCGAGCGACCTCGGCGACACGCGCCAGAAGCCGGGCAGCAGCGGCAGCGAGGCCGTGGTCAGGCCGGACTGCGAGCAGTTGACCTTGCCGGCGAAGGCCTCCTCGCCGCAGCTCCGCGGCGGCTTGGCCGACTCGGCGCTCTCGAGGAACTGGCCGGGCCCGGTGACGCACTCGGCCGCGGCCGCGGCGCCGACGGAGAGCGTGACGGAGCGCGCCTCGGGGCACTGCTGGCACGCCTTGCCGCCCGTGCGCGGCTTGAACCAGCCCTCGCGGCAGGGCTCGCAGTGCTCCTCCACGCGCTGCTGGCCGGGGCCGCAGTCGCTGGGCGTGCAGTTGAGCCCGGGGCGAAGGTGGTCTCGCCCTCCGCGCAGGGCTGGCAGGGGCTGAGGCCGAGGCCCGGGGCCTGGCTGCCGATGCCGCAGACGCGGCACTCGCCCGAGGCGAGGCCCGCGCCGTCGGGGCAGACGCACACGGCGTCGTCCAGGTCATCGCTGCTGACGTCGTCGAGTAGCTGTCGTTCGCGCGAGACGAAGGTGCGCTTGCAGATGCAGTCCTCTGGCGCCACGGACGCAGTCGCCTCCGTGGTCGCCCGCTCGTCCACGACCGACGCGCAGGACGTGCACGGCTCGAGCGAGTAGTCCGCCTTGAAGAAGCCGACATCGCATCGCTCGCACGCGGACCCGGTGAAGCCAAAGCCGGGCGGGCACACGCACAGGAAGGTCGCCTCCTCCTCCTCCAGCTCGCCCTTGCCCTTGCCAGCAGCTCGAGCACCAGGTCCTCCTCCGCCTCGAGCACGGGCACGGGCTTGAAGTCGCCGTCGCAGACGCAGTCGCTGCCCCTGGGCGCGAGCGGGTAGGCCTTGGTCGCCGGCACCGGCAGCCGCGTGCGGGAGAAGGGCGGGCAGGTCAGCTGGCAGTCGGCGCCGATGTACCGCGGCGCGCAGAGCTCGCAGGCCACGCCGGCGAAGCGCTCGCGGCAGAGGCAGGCGCCGACGGCGTCCCGCGGCCGCGGCAGGCCCTGGAAGGTGGCGTGGAGCTGAGGAAGGGTCCTCGGCGCTCCAGTTGTCGCCGCAGGTGCCGCGGCCGATGGTGCAGCGCGACTCGCAGTCCCGCGCCGTGTTGACCAGCAGGTCCACGGTCATGCCGCCCACGCCGAGCAGCTGCAGCGGCCGCAGCGCCAGCAGCACGTCGGGGTCCCCGTCGCCGTCGAGGTCGCCCACGGCGATGCCCGCCAGGTACTGGCCGGCGCCCGCCACCTCGCTCAGCCGCGAGAGCATGTTGCCGCCGCCGCCGCCGCCGCCGCCGCCGCCGCCACCGCCGCCGCTGCCGAGGCTGCCGCCGCCACCGGGGCCAAAGTTGCCGCCGAGGGCGCCGCCGCTGCCGCCGCCGCCACCGCCGCCGCTGCTGCCGAGGCCGGCCTTCTCGAAGAGCGGCACGGGCCGGCCGCCCTGGTTGATCCAGATGCTGGCGCCGGCGTTGCCCTTGCTGGCGCTGGCCACCACCACGTCCAGGTCGCCGTCGCCGTCCAGGTCGGCGGCGGCCACCCGCGCGCGCCAGCCGCCGCCCTCGACGTCGCCCTCCACGACGCCCAGGTTGACGCCCGAGTCCACGAACTGCGGCCGCGTCGGCGAGCCCTCGTTGAGCCAGAGCTCCACGTTGCCGCTGCGGTCGCCCAGCAGCAGGTCGACCAGCCCGTCGCCGTTCATGTCCGCAAAGTGCGGAGCTCGACTCGTGACCTGCGGCAGCACCGCCTCCGCCTCCGCCTGCTGCTGGCGAGCCCAGCGCGGCCAGCTGGGCGTGCCCTCGTTCAGCCAGAGCTCGAGCGGGCCGCCCTCGTTCTGCTGGAGGCCTTCCTCGCATGCGACCAGGTCGAGGTCGCCGTCGCCGTCGATGTCCACGAGCGAGACCATGGCGTTGACGGGCGCAAAGTCGCCCGCTCGGAAGGCGCTGGGCCGCCCTCCCTGCGGCGTGGAGCTCGCGCCGGCGACGACGACCTCGAAGACCGGGTCGGCGGGCGAGCCGACGTTGAGCCAAAGCTCAAAGTGCTGACCTTGCAGCGTGCCCGCGACGGCGTCGAGGTCGCCGTCGCCGTCGATATCGCCGAGCGCGATGCCGCCGCTGCCGCCCCCCTGGGCATGGCGCAGCAGCAGTCCCTGCCTGACGTGCGTGAAGGCCGCCTGCATGGCCGTGGAGTCGTGCAGGTAGTAAAAGACCTTGCCGCCGCCCACTACCAAGGCGTCGAGGTCGCCGTCCCCGTCAAAGTCGTGCAGCACGACCTGCGTGTACGCCGGCGTGGTCACGCCGTGCAAGGGGTTGGCCTCGCCCTCCACCAGCACCAGCCTGGCGTGCGTGCGGTTGCCGTCGTTCCGCCAGAACAGCGCGCGGCCGCTCTTCTCGCCGACCACGCAGTCCAGGTCGCCGTCGCCGTCCACGTCCACGAAGGACAGGGCCGCGCCGAGCAGCATGCCGCCCGTGCGGCGGAAGACCCGCCTGGTCTCTGCCGCGTCCATGACCCTGAGGCGGCGGCCGCGGTCGACCTGCAGGCGATCGAAGCGCACGCCGAGGTCGGCCGTCTCGCGGCTGACGATGACCTCGAGCCGTCCGTCCGCGTCCAGGTCGGCCACGGCGACGTGGCCGCCGGTGATGTCGATCACTGGGGCGCCCCTGGTCATCTCCACGCGGCTGCCGCTGCTGCTGCGCTGGCCACGACGCGGCCAAAGTACACCTGCAGGGCGTCGCGCGACCCGATGATGCAGTCGACCACGCCGTCGTCGTCCAGGTCGCCGCAGGCGATGGAGGGGTCCACGGAGAGCTTGGGCTCGCCGCCGCGGACGTACTTGAGCTCCGGGATGGGGTGCAGGTCCGGGTAGTCGCTGAAGGACGGCGCCAGGTCGCTGCGCAGCTCGTCCGCGCCCATGAACTGGATGCCCACCTGCGAGTTCACCAGCAGCGCGTCCGGCCGCCCGTCCAGGTTGATGTCGGCCAGCGCGACGAACAGCCGCTCGGGCACGTTGGCGGCGTCGATGGCCTGCACGGCCGTGCGGTGCATGCGCGAGCTGGACACCACGGTGAACCGGCAGTGCCCGCCGCCGCCGAGGCTCCGGTATCCGCGCAGGCAGTCGCCGCACGCCGCGCCGCCGCCGCTGCTGCTCGCGTTGCTGCTCGCGAGGGTGTGCCGTCGCAGCGCTACGCACTCCTCTGCCGCTGGCGCTGCCTCGGCGGCGTCAATGACCATGGAGTGCTCCGAGAGCACGTGGCGGCGGCTGCTGCTGGCGAGCGTGGCGCGAGTGAGCAGGAGCAGCAGGAGCGCGGCAATGAAGGCGGCGCTCAGGAGGCTGCCGCCGCCCGCTGCTGCCGCTGCTGCTGCTGCCGCAGCTCGACCTCGCCGTCGAGCCATCGCGCTCTGCGTACGTATCACTTGTCGCTTTCCCTCTCACGCCCCATTTGTTCGGCTTTTTTGCTTCATCCCTCAAAATTTTAATTAATTAATTAATTAATTAAATTAAATTAAATTAAATTAATTAAAAAAATGAGAAAGGCCTTTGCGGTACGGTACCGGTACCAGTACCGGGTATGGTGCGGTACCGGTACCGGTACCGTACGGTACCAAAAACGTAGTGGTACGGTACGTACGGTAGTAAGTACGGTACGGTACCGGTGTACGGCTGTGCCGTGGTGGAGCGGGCGTCGAGATTGGTCACGAGGCCGACAGGGTGGCATCGGTGGAGGGCGTCCGCGTGCGCCGCGTGTGATGGGAGATGCGGTGGGATGCTATGGTTTGGCTGGACGTGGGCTCGGTCGATGGACGCGACCAAGACCGCTTGCGCTCAACCTACGACAAAGTGGCAGACGGAGCGTGGCGTCTTGTTGGACTCCTGGTTGGTTGGTGAGTTGATTTCAAGATGACATTGTTTTCAGGGTTGGCCCAGCTACGTGCTTGTGGTTGGTTGGTTGCATGCTTGCTTGCTTGTGCTACTTGTTGCCGTCCAGTGCCAGGCGCAGGCGCGTGATGACGCTGCCCTCGCCCGCGTCCAGGATGCCCGCTGGCGTGCGGCCCTTGTTGTCCTTGATGTCCTTGTCAACGTCCGCGCAAGCGACCAGGCGCGTGACAGCGGCCACACTGGCCATCTCGCACGCCCAGTGCAGCGCCGTCTTGCCGTCCGGATCGCGCTCGTTGACCTGCGCGGGCGTCAGCTTGGGCAGCAGCAGCTCGATGAGGTCCACCTTGTTCCAGGAGGCAAACTTGTGCAGCGCCGTGAGCCCGTACGCGTCCTTGCCCGCCGCGTCCACCTTGTCGTCCTGCAGCAGCCTGGCGATCTCCTCCTTGTCGCCGGGAAAGTCCACCAGCTTGCTCAGCACCTTGCCAGCGCTGCGCGCGTCCTTGCCGCTGCCCTTGGCCGTGACGGTGCCCGCACTGGCCTTAAACATGTGCTTCTCCGCCACTTTGACCTTGTTGAGCGACAGCTTGAGCCCGCCCAGCTGCGCCATGAGCGCGTTCTTGCCCTCCGTCTGCACCACGGAGATCTGCGGCTTGGCGTCGCTGCGATACGCGCTCGAGACCGCCTCCACGGCAGCCTTGGCTTCCGGCCGCGTGGCGAGCCACTCCTCGATCCGCGCCACCATCGCCGTCTCGCCGTTGTCGCGCGCCACGTCCAGCGGGCCGCGGTGCCACTGGTCGGCTACGGCAGGGTTGGCGCCGGCCGCCAGGAGCAAGTCGGCGGTCTTGCCAGCGCCCTTGTCGCCGCTGCCGGCGCAGAGGTGCAGCGCGGTCTCGCCCCAGTTGTTCTGCGCGTCCAGCAGGTCGAGGAAGCGCTGCTCGCTCAGCAACCGTCGCAGCCTCCAGGCAGGCGTACAAAGATCCGAGGTGAAGGCAGGTGTCGCCGCGGGGCGTGCGAAGCGACACATCCACGCGGTCGTCGGCGAGGAGGAGCTCCAGCAGACGCAGGTCGTCGTTCAGGCAGGCGTAGTGGAACGCCGAACGGCCGTCCTTGTCCACATGGTTGCACTGCGCCGCCGTGGTCTCGCTGCGGGCGAGCAGGGACTGCACGCCGCCATAGTCGCCGCACGCCGCCGCGTCCACCACTGCGTCCGCCGCCCCGAGGTCCATCGCCACCGAGCCCTCCTCCAGCTCCTGCAACCCCAGCTCTGCCCGCTTCTGCTGCTGCTGCTGCTGCTGCTGCTCCTGCTGCTGCACACCCGGTGCTGCTGGGTCAAGCCTTCATTTCCGTTTCACGTTCAGTTTCGTTCGTTTTTTTTTGGACTTGGGCACTCTCTGAGAGCAACTGTGTGGCATGGGGACACCAGGTGGGGAAGTCTGGAGGAAGCCCAGAGGAAGTCGGGAGGAAGGTTTTCTCACTGTAGTCTAATAGGTTAATGCTGTGTGGCTGGGTGTATGTCGCTGTAACACAGCGTTTTCAAATACTCACAGTGTCTCGAAAGCTGAAAGGATCAGCCTCGGAATCGGACTCAAGCCTCCGCGACCACACAGCAGAAGCTGGTTCCGAACAGTGCGTGGTTTCCTCTCCAACCACACAGTGCCGTCCCGAGCAAAGACTTGCCAAAGACGGCAGGAAGACGTTGTTCCCCATTGGTCTCGGCCCAAGATGCAGCTCCGAGGGAAGACAAGCAGTAAAGGATCTTTGCTGCCGCTCAACGCGCATCCAGTGGACGAACAGCCCTGTCCCTGAGCGGCCAGCCAGCCAGCCAGCCAGCCAGCCAGCCAGCCAGCCAGCCAGCCAGCCAGCCAGCCAGCCCAGCCAGCCAGCCAGCCAGCCAGCCAGCCAGCCAGCCAGCCAGCCAGCCAGCCAGCCAGCCAGCCAGCAGCCAGCCAGCCAGCCAGCCAGCCAGCCAGCCAGCCAGCCAGCCAGCCCAGCCAGCCAGCCAGCCAGCCAGCCAGCCAGCCAGCCAGCCAGACCGCGGGCGGAGGAGCCTGACGATGGCGAATGCCCCTGCCGAGAAGCGCCAGGGCTGGCGGCGCTACCGCCGTCAGCGGCAGAATGTCATGCCGGTGCTGCCCCGCTTTGAGGACCAAGAGCCGCACGATGACCTCGTGGAGGTGCAACCCCAAGAACCGCAAGGGCCACCGCGGGAAATTACGCCAGTCGAGGCGCTCGAGCAGAGAATGAAGGGGCGCTGAGGGGCATACGGATGGTCCAGCAGCAGCAGCAGCAGCAGCAGCAGCAGCAGCAGCAGCAGCAGCAGCAGCAGCAGCAGCAGCAGCAGCAGCAGCAGCAGCAGCAGCAGCAGCAGCAGCAGCAGCAGCAGCAGCAGCAGCAGCAGCAGCAGCAGCAGCAGCAGCAGCAGGAGAGCCGTGGGTTTGCTATAGCAATCCGTAAACATTACAGGTAAAGCGGCGCAACGTACCACGTTTCAGCTTCATCGCCATGGGGCCCTTGCTTGCCTCTTGTGGCTGGCCCGTCGCTGCAGCGACTGGGTGACTGGCCTGCGTCGCCATCGGTACGGCTCGGAACGTCGACGAGGATGATGCAGGTTACTTTAGAATCCCTCAGTCTCCGTCCTTTGCCACCACACGTGGCCTGGCCGCAAGGCCTGCACCGACTTGCATCCTAGCCACCGCGAGCAGGTTGACCCTCTTGAGGCAACGAGCACCACTTCGTGTCCGTCCCTGGGGGCAGGGTTGTCTTTCGATCCCGCGTCGCGTGTCGCCGGCTAGCCTTGCACTCAGCACCTCTTTGCAAGGAAGCTGACAGACCACATGCTGCGGATTCGACACACGAGCCGGTTATGGTCGTCCGCACCAGTTGCCCCAGAACTGAGTCGTATCCTTCTTCCGCAGCAAAGCTGGCCAGCCGGTCCAATGGCTGCTGTCCTCGCCGGTCTTGATGGACTCTGACTGTCTGCTTGGCTGACTCATGACCCAAAGGTCGGTCCAAACTCTGGCGTCAAAACCTGACTTTGACTGACTGACTGACTGACTCACGCGTGATGACTCCTTGGGTCGGGTCGCAAGGTGAGTCGATGTCACATGGTCGAAGCGGGAGACGGCCTGACGCCAGACAGCGAGGAACGACGTGGGCTTTCTTCGGTCGAGTGTGTGAAGAACCCTGCCGAGAGACGCTGCAGGTCTCTGTCATTGACGTGGAAAGGGCCACAGTCACTCTCCTGTCTGTCTGCAAAAGTCCTTGTGCCTTGGCAGACACCCAACAACGTCGAGTTGCTTCAACCGCGACCTCCGCACGAGCTGCTTGGCTGGCTGGCTGCTCGCCACCTGGAGAGATGACGCGCGCTGTGCCCGAGGAGCAGCAGCTCGTTTCGCGGCGACGAACGCACCGGCCCCGACAGAACGCCGTGCTGGTGCTGCCCTACGTTGCTCCATTGCCGCGCGAGCCCCACGAGGAGCCGCAGCCACAAGAGTCTCACGAGCTGCCGCCGTCGCCGCTGCCGCCGCCGTCGCAGCGACAGGAGCAGCTGCAGCAGTTGGCGGCGCTCACGCAGTCCGTGCAAGGGTATCAGGCACTCGAGCAGCAGCAGCAGCAGTAGGTAGTAGTAGTGAATGGATTAGTTTGTACCGTCGACGTCTTAGCTCGCTAGCTACTCTAGAGCCTTGACTGACGTGACTGGCTGGCGCGGCGTGGTGACACGACTCCTCCCCTCCGTGCTTGCCGAGCTAGTCTGCGCGTTCGCATGGGTGGGTCACAAGCTCCCCCGTCGCGGCGTGACAGCGGCCATAAGGCAGCGACTGAGACTGGTCCTCAAGCGCGATCCAGTCGACGCCCGCGAAGAAGTCGGCTCGAGGATGTCAAACTCAAAGCAGTCCGCGTGGAATCCCCAGACGGTGCCGCCCGTCGCGCTGTAACAAGTTTGACACAAAGGCTCTGGCGGCCAGGCCCTCGTCGTCGGACGTGAAGGACTGCGACAGGTCGAGCGGCTGTTTGCAGATGTTTGAGCAGTGCACCTCGGGGCACGGATCCTCAAACGGCAACCAGCCGGCAAGCAGCTCGTGCGCAAGGATACCCAGGCCCCACCAGTCCACCTCGAAGCTGTGCGGCACGCGGCGCAGCACCTCGGGCGCCGTGTAGGCCAGCGTGCCGCTGGTGGATGCGATCTCCAGGCGGCCCGAGACCGCGTTGCGGTGCTCCTCTCCGAGCACCTTTGCTAGACCAAAGTCCAGGAGACGCACGTGGCCCGTGCGCGCCAGGCCAACGTTCTCCGGCTTGAGGTCCCGATACACGATATTGTGGCGGCCGAGATAGTCGAGCGCCAGCGCCAGCTGAGCCAGGATCAACGCGCTCGTCTCGCCGGGAAGGTCCACCGTATGCATGAGCGTGAACAGGTCGCCACCGTCGCAGAACTCCATGCACATGCTGATGTGGGAGGGCGACTCTCGCGCCCAGTTCAAGCGCACTACGAAGCGGTAGCGACTTGCCGTGCGCAGCGCGGTGATCTCATCCTGGGCCTGCGTTCGCTGGTCCTGCGTCGCCAAGCGGGACTTGTCGACGACCTTGAGCACGACGTGCCGCCCTTCGCGCTCGCACAGGAACACGTCCGCGAGCGTGCCGCAGGATAGCCTGGACACGTGGCGCAGACGTGGCCGCCGGCTTTCGCCGTTGTCGTCCCGTCAGCAGACATGGCAATAGGAACTACGGCGTCTGACTGACTGTGACAGACTGACAATCGACTGAGACTCGTCACATCAGTCCGCATTGATCGACTTGCTCTTCGGCCACAGCTCTTGCACTCCAAGTCCTCTTGCTCCCTCCCTCCCTCCCTCCCTCGCTCGCCCCTCTCAGAGGGGAGCATCTCCCGGCCAAAGCTTCTTTCCTCTTCTTTCAGTCGGGCGCCTCTCTTGGCTCCTTCTTGGCGCGCGTGGAATCGCCATGCCAAGCGCGCCTCTGCGCCTCGAGGTTCTGGGCCCAGCCGCCGCTTGAGCGAGGTCAGGCGGAGAAAGTTCGATGATTGTGGCAGCTGGTTGCAAATCCAGAATCTGTCAGTCACTCAGACATTGGGCAGAGTCACCAGCCTCCTTCCCTGCAGGGTCTCGTGCTGTGAGGAGAGATGTGACATGAGAGAGGGTCTTGATGATCGATTGAGGCTTTCGTTTTTCGTTTTTTCCCTCACAGAGTAATGAAAAGGGTCCACGAGAGTCAAAGTCAGCTCGTCTCCTCACATGAGAAAGTGGGCTGCTCTCTCTGTTGGTGAAGAACGTTGAGGACAGCAGCAGGTGATGAAACTTGTCAAGGCTCCGACCGAGCGGCAGGAAGATGGAGGAGACAAATTGCGAGGGTTGGGGGCCGCCTTGTCCCAATTACCGAAGGGGATGGGTCATCAATCTCATTGCGCTTCCTTCTTTGTCAGGACTGGTTGCTCCCCTCTCTCACATCGTCCGTCCGTCCATCAATCAGTCGATCAGCCTCGACGTTCTCCCATGAAGCAAAGAGGACCCTGCCGCCTGAACACGTTGTGAGGAAAGGAGGACCAAGGCTCGAAATCCGTACGTACCGAAATCAAGGACAGCCTCAACAAGGTGGAGAGGACTCTCCGACTGACTGACATATGTGACGTTGGATCGAATGGACGGTCGAGATGATGAGGAAGAAAGACCTTGATCGCTCTTCGAGAGGCACTTTCTGTTTGGGAACAGTCGCCTTGTCCTCTCTCACTCAACCTCTCACTCACCTGACGACTTGAGGAGTCTCGCGATGAGACTTGCTCGTCGTGGCTTTGCGCCGCGGTAACCTGGACGCTGACTGGCGCACGCGAGGCTTGCGGCGGCTCCGAGCCTCCAACACGTCGTCCGCGGCCGCGTTCATCTTGTGGAGCATCCCCTGCCAGCGCTTGAGCTGGCCCAAGAGCGCCTCGTTGCCCGCCGAAGACTTTGCCGCGCGACTCCTCTTGGCCTCCTTGCCACTGGCCACGGCACTTAGCGCCCTGTGCGCCTTTGGCACCACGGCAAGCTCGAGCGACACCAGCACGCCGTAGTGAAGCCCCCCCGGTGGCGGCCACGGCCCCTTGGGCACGACGATCGACGCCGGGATCAGCGTCGTCTCGAGCGTCGTGGCGGCGGCGGACAGCGCCTTCCGGCAGCACGCGGTGCAGCGCTTGACCAGCTTGCTCGCGCGCCTCGAGACCGGCCTGGCGCGCTTGAGCGCCGCCTCCACCACGCCGTACACGCCGCGCAGCGTCTCCTCGGGGTCGTGCTTGCCCTGCGTCTGCCGCTGCATCAGAAAGTTGAGCGCCCCGCTCAGGTCTGGCAGCTCTCTTCTGGCGAAGTCTTGCTTGGCGATCACGTGCTCGACCTGCGCCAGCTGAGCCAGCACCAGCGCCAGCACCAACTCGGGGCTGGTGCCCTTGGGAAGCACCGGGGAGGGCAGGTTGTTGGGCATTTCCCAGCGCGTGAGCACCGCCGCTGTGCACAGCAGCGCAGTGGCGAGGCGCCGCGGGAGACTCGCCGTGGCGGACTGTTGGCTTGACTGGTCGCGCACGCGGAGGGCTCTGGCGCCCGCAGAGAGGACATCCAGCGTGGAACGAGGCGGGTCGAGGTTGGGCTGGTCCTGGCTCTTGCTCATGCTCGTGGCAGGACGCTTGCGCCGGAGGAGGGCGGAGCGAAGGCGGAAGAGGCCGAGGAGGACGATCCAGAGGAGGAGGACGTATCGCTCGCGTTCGACCGATCGTCGCTCTCGGCCTCGGCCGCGTCCGCGTCCGCGTCGTCATTCGTGTCGCCGTCTTCGCCTTCGTCGTCTTCGTCGTCCTCGTCTTCGCTACTGCCGACGTACGAGGCGTCGTCGTCGTTGTTGTCAGCGTTGTCGTCGTTGTCGTCGTCGTCGTCGCTGTCGTCATCCCCTTCGCTGTCGTCGTCGTTGTCGCTGGTGCTGATTCTCGGCTTTCGCTTCTCGGGCGCGACCGATACGGCTGTTCGAGCTTTCTTTGCCGGCGGTGGCCCCTGTCCCTCGTCGTCCTCGTCGTCCTCGTCGTCCTCGTCCGAGGACGAGTTGGCGCCGCCACCAACGTCGTCGTTGTTAGCGCCGTCGTCGTTGGCGCCGTCGCCGTCATTGGCGACGTCGGACTCGGACTCGTACGATTGTGACGACGCTGCCGAGTCCGAGTCCGAGTCCGCGTCGTTGGAGACGACAGGGATTTGCTTCATGCAAAACAGGTGCTCGGGGATGTGCTGCGGCTCTTGCGCGGCGTAGCAGCGCGTGCAAAGGTTGACGTCTGTGCACACTGTGCAGCGAAAGCGGCTCGTGCTAATGCGCCGCTTGCAGGCGCTGCAATAGAACTTCTCGCCAGAGGCGTCCATGTCGCTCGCTCTAGGGGCGGCGCCTGGCCGTGGGCCCAGCCTCTGCCTGCCGCCGTCCTCCCGAGCGCTTGTTGTTCTCTGGATGCAACACGAAAGGAATCGGAATCGATCGCAGACTCACTCGGTCGAAGCGATTGGGTCGGATTTCAAAACGCACGCACCGCACGTGGGGAAATTTTTGTTCCCAGGCACTCGCGAAGGCTGTGCAGCTGCGGCCCATCTCTGAGGACAGCGCCGCAGCGGGCATGCTCGACTTCAAAGCTGATACAGCGCTGCATATCCCTTCCCAGTTTCGTTTCCACTTTTCAACTTTTTGGCGCAAAACAAAAAATTGAATGTTTTTGCAATTCTCTCAACACGCAAATATTTTCAAAATCATAAATATAAAACAAATAAAATTGTACTGTGATTATATACTGTTTAATTTTTACATTTATATGACAATAATACGTTTTCTTCATAGCAATTTAAAATGATGTGTCCAGAAACACAGAAAAATGTAAATTTGATCATGTTTTGGGATCTTGGCGCAACAAGTGCCACAGCTCTAGTTTCTGAGACACCCAGAGAGGACCGGCCCAGGCCAGATAACTAGATGGGTCTGTCTGTCGTGCGATTGATCAAGAGCAAGCTCGTGCCGGCTTTTGCCCTGCAGCCGCGCAGGCACGTGAGAACGACAGCGAAACGCTTTGAACTGCCTGCCCATTGAATGGCCAGCCACTGCAGGCCAGGATGCGCTTCGATGGATTGAGGGGAGGGAAAGAAATAGTGTCTTCACGGCTGGCTTGGCAGACTTTTCAAAAGCGTGCCTTCAAGCCAAGCTTTTGGTCTGCGTGCCAGTGTCGCTGGCAGCAGGCGATGCAACTGCACCACCGGTTGCGACGTGCTTTAGAACGGCGTCGTGAAGACTGTGCACCTCTTCTACGAGTTTGTCGGCCAGCTGGCTGCCCGTCTCCACGCCCTGCTTTAGCTGCGCCTCCACGCGGCGCAGCGCGTCCTCCATGTCGCGCAGTTCGCCGAGCGCGGCATTGACGCAACGAGGCACCGCCTGCGCCTCGAAATCGCGCACGCGGCGCAGCAGCGCGCGGCGCTCTCCGAGTTCCTCCAGCCAGGCCGCCATGAACCGCTCCAGCTTGCCGAGCAGACGCTCGAGCGCGTCGCGCTCGCCCTCCAGCCGGCCCAGAGCCTCGTACACGATCGCCAGCAGCCGGCAGGCCTCTGCGCGCCGCTGATACGCCGATGCTGCGGCCGCCGTGGCCTCCGCCGCGCCCGGCGCCCGCTCGCCCTCGGCTCGCCCGCCGAGGTGCGCACCGCGGCGCCCTCGCCAAGTGGCCGCTCCGGCCGGGACGCGACCGCCGGGCGGGCGGCGGACCGCAGCGCAGAACCGCGAGCCCCTTGTCGCGATCCGCCGCCGAATCGCGCCGCGCCTCCGTCGCCATGATGCCTCCTCCAAAAGCAGCGCCGCCGCCGCCGCCGCCGCCGCCGCTGCCACAGTCGGCCCTTTTGCAACGCTTTTGCAACCACCACTCGAGGAAGCAAAACTCGCAACGCGTCATCTTAGAGTGAGAGCCGAGCGACACGTGCAAGCAACACCGCGGCGTCGTGTCTGGATTGGCTGCCATGTGGCCCACGCGCCCCCTTAGGGTTTCCGCCATGCGGGTCGTAGCACATCGCGGCTCTGAGGGGCGCGTGGGTTGGCTTTTGCGAACACCATCATCATCGTCGATTGCTCCTCTTTCCCGACAAAACCTTTTTTTGCCCAAAGCCGCGGTCTTGGTTGGCCCAGTTCCCCAATTCGGCGTGCGTCAGCAGCATCAGCATCAGCATCAGCATCAGCATCAGCATCAGCATCGGCAGCAGCAGCAGCAGCAGCAGCAAGTTGTGCTCGTCGCCTTCCTCATTGCGCGCGAACCTATCCATGGCGCGCACCACGGCGCCGTCCGCAAGCACAAGGCGCGGCAGTGCCAGCAGCAGCGGCAGTGCTAGCAGCAGCAGCAGCAGCGGCAGCAGCAGCGGCTGGGGCGTAAACCCGTGCAGCGACGTGAACGAGAGCATTAGGCGGAGCATCCGGACCTCCGGGCCAGAGCACTGGCGACTGGTGCCGCGGCGGCGAGCGACCGGGGCGTATGCGAGGAGAGTGGCTGCTGCCACCGCGGCTGCCGCTGTGGCAACCTCCGCGCCTAGCAACGCGACGAGCGGCCGGACGCCTAGCAACGTTCGGCGGTGACGTCTGACTGACCTACCTGTACTGCCATCATAACCTGTTCCATCTTTCCTCCGTTCTTCTGCTACTGCTGCTGCTGCTGCTGCTGCTGCTGCTGCTGCCGCCGCCGCCGCTGCTTTGGCGAGCCACTACGTCATGACGCTTGTTCGGTGCTCACAAATGTCAGTCGTCTGTCTGTGCGTGGGCTATGGCAGCGCCTGAGCGAGCGAGCTGGTCGAGGCCACGGCGGCAAGACAAGAGGTAGGCGCTGCGCTGCCTGCCTGGTTGCTTGGTTGCTTGGGACGAGGACTCTGAGAATCGACGCGCTGCTTGGACTCGGCGCTATTCAGGCATGCGGACCAACCCTTGCGACAGCTAGCGAGCACACGACTCGATCGAGATGGGTAAAACAAACAGAACCAATTAGGCTTGGATTGCGAGTCAGTTAGTTGGCAGCGTGCTGCTGCATCATCATCATCTTCTGCTGCTTGCTCGCCTCGCTCTCCTTGATGCAGAGGCAGTACACGCAGACGCAGATGGCGATGAGGCCGACGATGGAGCCCACGATGACGGCGATGATGATGCCGATGCCAAGGCCCACGGCGGCTCCAAGGTTGTCGCCAAGGTCCTCGAGGGCGCGGCATGCCTCAACTTGTTCCGTGGTGCAGGTCACATCGTCCACACCGCACACCGACTTGCACTCGCAGATACCGGCCTCATCGTTCCACTGGGAAGCCGGGCAAGTCCACTCGGCCGGCGGGGTGCTCAGCAGGTCGCCAAGGTCCTCGAGGGCGCGGCATGCCTCAACTTGTTCCGTGGTGCAGGTCACATCGTCCACACCGCACACCGACTTGCACTCGCAGATACCGGCCTCATCGTTCCACTGGGAAGCCGGGCAAGTCCACTCGGCCGGCGGGGTGCTCTGCAGGTCGCGCAGGGCCTTGGCCTCGGTCTGCGCGAAGAGGGCCACCACGAGGGCGAGGAGGGCGAAGCACTTGGCCATCATTTTGCTCTTGTTGCTGTTGGTTGGTTGCGGTTGGTTGAACTGCTTGTTGATCGGGTTTTGCTTCGATTTCTCATGGCGACCTTGTTCATCAGAACGCAGGCCACGCCTGGAAAGCACACCCTTGGCAGGAGGGTGGTGGTACGCAGACAAAAGTGGGCAGGCAGGCAACGAGGTATGCTTTGGCGGACCTGGCGCGCAAGGACTCTTCACAAGCAGGCTCGCGCCCCAGGTCGCGTTGCAACGACGGACGCCCGCCCTTTTCGGCTCTTGCGCAGCCCAGCTGGCTGCCCCAAGCCAACCAAGCAAGCAGGCAGCAGCAACAGGCTCCGGCTCTCCACGTGCGCGAAGGCAACCACGAGTCAAATTGTGTGCAGTCCTCGGCGCCCAGTCCTCACTCTGTCTTGCTTGCTTTCTGTGGTCCCCGTGCATACCGTCACGATGCACCCGCGAAAGCCAGCGTGCTTTGCCTCAATCAAAGGGAGCCAACACCCGGCCTGGGATCTGGGGTGGGGAGGAAACTAGTCTCGGAGGAGAGCCCGCCACTGACCGCGTTGCCGTCGGCCTTTGTCCTTCGGGTCTTTCTTACCTTCAGCCCTCATTCTCATTGATGGTCCTCGTCCATCGATGCGGCAGGCGGGCTCATTTTCCTCCAGATGGCGTGCGCGCTCCTGCATTCTCATTTCCGGCTTTTTTCTCACTCACGTCACATGTCAGTCAGCCAGCAGCCACCACAGGCTTGTCTGTCCGTGCTGGAACTTTGTTGCGCAACGCAGCAGGAGCACGATCATGATCGAAACCTGGCAGGAAAAGATCCGAACCGGAGGCACGGCACTCTGCCCACTCCACCTCGGTCAGGTCTATCCGACTTGGATCATCGAGCTTGTGACGTCGCGAGTACGGACCAGGACCAACCACGACCACGGTCGATCGATGGCGGAAGGGAACCGTGGAAACAACGTGCAACTACCTTGCTCACATGTCTCTGGTATGTTTACTTGGACTCTGCCTCGACGAACTGCGCCGTGGGCACCGCGTTGGAAGGCAGGCTGGCAGGCGTCTCCACCACGTACTGCACGCCAGTGTTCTGGTGCTGCGGCTGGCGGTTGCCCGCGTTGTTGGCGTACATCTGCTGCATCATCATCATCCTCTGCTGCTTGGTGCTCTCGCTCTCCTTGATGCACAGGTAGTACACAGCGATGCAGATGCAGATCGGCACGACGATGGACGCCACAATGATGGCGATAATGATGCCGGTGGCCCAGGCGAACGCAGTGTTCACCGTGTCCTTCGCGTCATTAAAGGTGTCATCAAAGTTCTCGCCAAGGTCCTCGAGGGCGCGGCAGTTTTCGAGTCCTGCCGCGTCGCAGGACACATCGTCCACGCCGCATACCACTTTGCAGTCGCAGATCCCGTCGTCCCACTCCGACGCGAAGCACGTCCAGCCCGCCGGTGGCCCCTGCAGCGCGCGAAGCCGCTCGCCGTCGGCCGCCGCCAGAGCCACAAACAGCAGCAGCAGCGCAGCACCCGCTCGCGCCGCCATCCCTTCCCTCCCTCCCTCCCTCCTGCGCTTGCGAAAGCTGCGCTTGCGAAAGCTGCGTTTGCGAAAGAGCTTTGGGCCTCAACCAGCCGGCTTTTCCTGCTGCTTCCTTTCGCCGCTTGCTTTCTTCTTCTTCTTGCTCTGTCTGTCTCCGTTCCCCAATCTGTGATTGATCGGAGGTGGGTGGGGTGTGGCGCCACAACAAGAACAAGTTCTCGGATAGAGTATGGACAGATACACCATTGCATTTGGTCTCGTAGGAGAATGCCACTCGGGGGCTAGCGGTGCACACGTGCACTCGTATCTCTCAACCGATCGAATGCGGATCGATCGATCGATCGGAGCTGGCTTTGGTGGTCACTTGGCTTCTTGTGCTGCGGCCGGGTCGGCGGCCGGCATCTCGAGCACGTAGGCTTGGACTGCTTGCGCCGGCTGAGGCTGCTGCATGTATATCTGCTGCTGCTGCTGCTGCTGCTGCTGCTGCTGCTGGAAGGCCAGCTGGTTGTTGCGGTTGTTCTGCTGCATCTGCTGCAGCATCAGGAGCTTTTGCTGCTTGCTCACCTCGCTCTCCTTGATGCAGAGGCAGTACACGCAGACGCAGATGGCGACCGGGATCAGGATGGACATCAAGATGTAAACGATCATCAGCCCGACCCCGACGGCCACGGCGCCGCCGTCCTGCAGCTCGCGCAGCGCCGTCGAGGCGTCGACCTGCGCGAGAGGTGCCTCCAGCATCGTGTTGGTCCGAGTCGTGGGAAACGCGGTTTGGTGACTGACTGGTGACGGAGCTGGAGCTGGTGGGCAGTGTCCGGTTGGCTGTGCTGGAAACGACCTCTGGCTTTATTTCGACCGCGAGCTGCGTACCTCCACTACTCCCATGTGGGTTGTGAATGAGGGAGCGCCGGAGGCTGTGATAGCGGCTGATGTGCGCCGAGAAGAGCACCAGCGTCGCCCGTTGCACGGCCATCAAGGCCGCCAACCGACCCTCACGAGGGACAGCGACTGGTGACGACGAGACTTGGTTTGGCGAGACGGTCGAGCGCGTGGCCGCTAGCGACTTGGATGCCGACAGGCAGGTGCCGCGGGCTTGCACTGCTGGTCTGTGCTTTTGCCAGGGTGCTCAAGATCATCAGCAGAGGCACGAGGAACCCTGGCAAGGCACAAGTGAGGTGGTGGGTGGTCGACAAGAGTGAATGCTTGGTTCAACAAAGGCCCGACTAGCTCTAGACAGCGCAGCAAGCCCTGCTGCATCTGCTGCTGCATCTGCTGCTGCATCTGCTGCTGCATAATCATCATCTTTTGCTGCTTGCTCGCCTCGCTCTCCTTGATGCAGAGGCAGTACACGCAGAGGCAGATGGCGACCAGGACCAGGATGGGCCCACGGAATAAATGATCAGCAGCCCGACCCCGAGGGCCACGGCGCCGTCGTCCTGCAGCTCGCGCAGCGCCGTCGAGGCGACGTGCGCAAGAGTTGCCTCCAGCATCGTGTTGGTCCGAGTCGCGGCAAGCGGCGGTTTGGTGACTGCGATCGCTCGACTGGCGTGACGGAGCTGGCGGGCGGTGTCCAGCACGCTGTGCTGGAAACGACCTCTGTGTTGGCTGTGTTCTTCTCCCATGTGGTGTTTTGAATGGGTGAGCACCGGCGGCTGTGACAGTAACTGACGTGACCAAGCGCCGAGAAGAGCACCAGCGCCGCCAGTTGCATGGCCATCAAGGCCGCCAACCGACCTTCACGAGGGACAGCGACTGGCGACGACGTGGCTTGGCTTGGCTTATCGAGACGGTCGAGCGCGTGGCCGCTCACGACTTGGGTGCCGACAGACAGGTGACGCGGGCTGTGCACTGCTCGGTCTGTGCTTTTTGCCAGGGTGCTCAAGATCATCAGCAGAGGCACGAGGAGCTCTATGATCGACAAGAGTGAATATTCTGTTCAGGAAACAAAAAAAGGCAAGGCGCTTGCGTTCAACAACGCCCAACGCCCGACTAGATCTGCTGCTCGACAGCGTCCGGCGAGCCCTGCTGCATCTGCTGCTGCATAATCATCTTTTTGCTGCTTGCTCGCCTCGCTCTCCTTGATGCAGGCAGTACACGCACACGCAGACGAATGAGGGCGACGATGGAGCCCACGATGACCGCGATGAGGAGGCCGATGCCAAGGCCCACGGCGGCTCCGAGGTTCTCGCCAAGGTCCTCGAGGGCGAAGTCGAGGGCGCGGCATGTTTCGAGTCCTGCCGCGTCGCAGGCCACATCGTCCACGCCGCATTCCAATTGCAGTCGCAGATCCCATCGTCCCAATCGGAAGGCAGGCATGTCCACCCGGCCGGCGGGGTGCTCTGCCCGTGCGAGAGGCCGAGCACCAACACCACGAGGGCGGCGAAGAGGATCGACTTGCTGGCGGCCATCATCTCGCTTGTCTTCTGTCTGCCGTACGTGTCTTGTTGTGAGGATTTGGGGTTTGCTTTCGACGAGCTGGCCGCCCCTCCGCGTGCTTTGCCGCTCTCTCTCTATGCGCACGCAGATGTTCCCTCGCCCAGGTTCCTCAGTCCCTCGCTCTTTCGATTGTGGACATTGTGACGCAGCACAAGCCACGCCCGGCCGACCCATCTGCGTACCTCGTCAGAGTGACTGTGCGCGCTGCCGCTCACTTCGCCGAGGCGCCACCGGACCCGATGCCTCGAGCGCTCTCGCACCTGCTTTCGAGAATTTGGTGAACATCAAGCCGCACCAGCTCTGGTGGGCAAAGCGCACCCGAGTTTTGACCCTGCCCGAGGGACTTGCGAGGTCCAATGTGGCCACAATGGACCTCGTGCGAGCAAGTCCAGCGACGCGAGGACAACAAGAGCTGGCTTGCCTGGCTTCGCGGTGCCGGAACACTCCGAATCTCGTGCGTGCGGCTACGCGGAGGGAGCGCGCAGAACGCGAGCCCGCGTTGGCTTCCCGTACGGCACCGGTAAAAGCCTCCTGCCGGGGATCGTTGGCGCCAAAGCACAAACCGCGCGCAAGGTGGTGATTTTTGAGCCATGATCAGCTTTAGCGCTCTGATTCGCTTTAGCGTTCTAGAGTGCAGGGTACCACTGGTACGCGTTGTGCCCGTCCATGGTCGCGGTCGCAGGTTTGGTCGTGTCCAATGTGTTCCGGCACAAGCTACGAGAGCTTGTAAGCGGTGACTGTTGCGTGCTCAAGATCCATCCATCGACGAGGCCGAGCTCGTGCCAAAGGTTTAGACCGCGATGCTGGGCAGCTTGGCCATGGCGGCCTCCGCGACGTGGTCCATGAGCCACTCGGGTACGTACTTGAACAGCCCGATGGTGAGCCCGGCAGGCGCGAACAGCACGTGCGAAGGCGTGTACTTGCGCTGCGGCCGCTCGGACGAAGGCGTGCACGACGTCCCTGCGCCAGTCCTTGCCCGCCGGCTGCGCGTGCCCGATGATTGCCATGGTCAGCTTGAGGAAGGCGGCGACCAAAACATGGGAAACGTGCCGCTGCGCTCCTCCTCGTGCCTCTCCCGGAAGTCGATAATGTCCGCCTTGGCGTCGGACACCAAGTCGCTGGAGACAAAGCCAGGGTTGATGGAGACCAGGGCGACGTCCTTGCCCCCAGGCTGTAGCATCTCCCGCATGGCCGCCTCCAGCGCGTGCTTGCTGGCGTACGAGCCAAACCCGGGCACGGCGTAGTGCCCAACACGCTGGACACGTTCGCGAGGCGCCCACGGCAGCGATCAGATGCGGCAGGTAGTGCTTGGTCATGGCCAGGGTGCCAAGCACGTTGACATCCATCGTCTTGCGCCACACGTCCAGGTCGGCCATGCCGGCCAGGTCGCAGCTGCCGATGCCGGCGTTCAACAGGCCAAACAGCTCCACGTCCTCGTCCGCGCAGATCTCCAGGGCGGCGTCCACGCTCTCGCGCACGCTGTCCTCATCGGCGACGTCGACGACCAGGGGCACGATGCGGCCGGGGCCCGAGTACTCCTCGGCGAGCTTCTCGCCGGCCTCGAGGCGTCTCACGCCAGCAAGCACCACGTGGCCGGCATCCGCGAGGGCCACGGCCGCCTCCTTGCCAAGCCCACGGCCAGCGCCGGTGATGACGATACCCGCGCGGCGCGGCGCGCGGCGCTTGGGCCGGAGCGCAGCCGCCAGCGCCGTGGAGCCGAGCCACAGCAGCGGCAGGAGGAGCACAACCGGGGCGACCAGCACCGCGAAGAGCGCTCCTGCGGCCACCAGACCTGCAGTCCGCAACGGAGCGTCCTGGTCCGCGGCGCCCTCGCGGAGGCTAGTGCGCTTGCTGCTGCGTCGCTTGCCCGAGCCCATGGTGGTTGTCCTGCTGCTCTTCTTCGTTCAAGGTCTGCTGCTGCTGATGCTTTTGCTGCTGCTGCCAACCAACCTGTAATGCCGTCTCGGTGTCGGAAGGGCGGCGGTCTCGCGTTCGTACAGCCTCGATTGGTCTGTCGATCCCTGACTGACATGTGACTGCATGAGCTGCGATCGACGATCCCAGGTGTCATGTGACTGCATGAGCTGCGATCGACGATCCCAGGGTGTCGAGATCACAAGAAATGACAAGAGCGTCATTCCCAAAGCATCAATCACAGGGTGATGAGCACCCGATGTCGCAATGATGCTGCCAAACGAAGCTTGGATGTACCCAAAGCATTCAATCAAAGCGCGCTTGCACGTCCATGGATGGAATGGATGGAGAGCAGTGGTTGCACGTGCAAATGCACGTGTCGTTACGACCTGGTCGCAATCAGATTGATCATCCAAAAAGCCCCCCAAAAAAAGCGAACCGATCGCGAAATCAGTACCGGAACGTATCCGGAACGCCTTCTGGTTCCGGTTCCGGCTTTGTTCCCGCACAGTTCCGGCACAGTTCCGGCACCCGCGTTGTGCGGAACCAGGGCGTTCCGTCGGAACGAATGACGTTGGAATCGACGTTGGTTCGCTGGTCGCGCGGCGATGGTCATTGACCTTTGTTGACAAGGTTCGCGGTGGTCATGGCAATGACCATCGTGGTCACGGGTTCTGGTAGCCTCGAGGTTCCATGGGACACTTGGCGGTCAGTGTCCGCGAGAGCTGCGAAAGGAGAGACACGGATGTTGGTTGCGCTGATCTCGCGGCAATTCTCGCGGCAACGCGGTCGCGGAACGGAGAGCAATTCGGAGAGGCGGCGGCGGCGACGAGCAGCTGCAAGCAGTCCCAAAACGCCACGAAGCGAGCCTCCAATCGACCAAACGAAGGAAGCAGCAATATGAGCGACATTGACGAGGCCGAGCTGCCCAACGGCGGCTTCTTGGGCGGCTCTGGCGCACAGTACGGCATGCTGAGCATGCTCCGGACGGGCAACCGGTGATGGACATGGCCGTGGCGCTGATGCTGCCCATCCTGTTGCAGCAGCTGTGCACGGCGTGGGGCGAGGTGGTCAGGCCCGCGCTGGCGAGCTGGTGGCCAGGATGTGGCCGAAAAAGGACTACTTTACGCGCAGCATCGCGTGCAAGGACGCGTGCGGGTACTACTGGAGCCGCGGCGGCGGCGGCGACTCGGCGCGCAACAACATCCTGCACAAGGCGATCACGCTGTACGTCGGCGAGCTGCGCGGCAAGCTCAAGCAAAAGCACGCCTCGCTGACGCTGCTGGCCGCGCGCGAGTCGGGCACCTTTGACACGAGCACGTGGGAGATGCAGTACGGGTCCACTGCCGAGCAGCGCAACTACTACGCATCTGCGACATGCCCGCCGCCAACGAGTGGGTCGAGCTCGAGGACGACCTCTGGTTCCAGCAGGCGGTCGAGGAGCAGCGCAACCGCGAGGGCAGCGTCACGTCCGCGACCAACATCTTCAAATTCAAGTCCCACCGCGCGGACGGCGACCTGCACATCCAGGCCTTCCTCGACCGCGTGTTCGAGTGGTACACGGACGAGATCGCCAAGAGCTCGGACAACAACACAAAGTTCATGTACGTGCTGGCGAGCGAGCTGATGCCGCGCGTCAAGGTGCTCAAGAAGGACGAGGAGCCGCCAGAAGACAGCGGCGACTCGGCCAACGCCGGCTCGCTGCCGGCGCGGCGCTACAAGCTGCACAACCGCAAGACCTTCGACACGCTCTTCTTCCCGGAGAAGGCCGCGCTCCTGGCGATGCTCGACGCGTTCGAGAACAAGACGGGCTACGCCATCCCCTTTCCGCACAAGCTCGGCCTGCTGCTGTACGGCGAGCCGGGCACGGGCAAGACCAGCCTCATCAAGGCGGTGGCGGCGCGCACGGGCCGCCACATCGTGCAGGTGCCGCTCAACCGCATCCAGACCAACCAGACGCTCGTCGACCTCATGTTCCAGACGCGCTTCACCATCGCCGGCGAGGACATGCCGGTCAGCCTGCGCCAGTCGGACGTCATCTTTGTCTTTGAGGACATCGACTGCTGCTCGAGCCTCGTCAACGTCGCGACGGCGGCGAGGCGGTCGACGACTCCTTCTCCGCGGAGGGCGCCGCCGCCGCCGCCGCCAACGACGACGACGACGACGACGCGGCCACCATCCCTCAGCGACGGCTCGACTGCCCTGCCTCCAGACACTCCGCGCACGAGCAGCAGCAGCAGCAGCAGCAGCAGCAGCAGCAGCGATGCAGCCGAGGGAGCGAACGGGCAAGCGGCGAGCGGCCTGAGCGATCGCGACCTCTTGCTGGGCGTTGCTGGCTTCCCGACCACCTCGGCAAAGTCGGTAGAGTCTCGCGGGCCCGGACAAGCTCACGCTCGCAGGACTGCTCAACGCCCTGGACGGCCCGCGGAGGCCGAGGACCGCATCGTGATCATGACCACCAACCACCCGGAGACGCTCGACCCGGCGCTCATCCGCCCGGGCCGGATCGACCGCAAGGTCAACCTGACCTTCGCCAAGGAGGACGCGGTCTGCGCCATGATCAAGCTCTTCTACGGCGGCTGCCCAAGTCGTGCCGCGACACGGTCAGCGCGTGGTTCCACGACCGCCGTCCGCGCGTCACGCCGGCGTCGCTCGAGGGTCTGGCGGCGGAGATGGACTCCGCCGAGGCCTTTGTGGCTGCCCTGACCAGCGTCCGCCCAGCCGCCGCCGCCGCCGCCGCCAGCACAGCAGCCTGAAACACGTTCACATGTCGATCGATCAATCAATCGAAACCAACTCTAGAGCTAGCTATCTCAGGTCCGCGTGGCTGGCCGACTTGGTGAGCAGCTGCGCTTGTGCGACCAGAATGAACCAGCTCGAGCGCCTCGACCTTATCTTGGTCGAACTCGTTGCGTGCTCCTGCTACGTCGAGGCTGCCGCAGAGTCACGCGATGATGCACTTGGCGGGTCAGGCGCTGCCGCTGCCGCTGCCGCCGCTGCGCGCTGCGCCCTTCGTGGCGGGCAGAGAGCTGCTCCCCGCTGTGGACCGCTCCCAGCAGCTCGCCTGGTTCTTGCTGCTGCGGAAGAAGTGCATCGGCTTTGCACGTCGAGCAGTGGTACGTGGCAGAGCCGCTGTGGCAGACGACGCACATCTTCCTCGCTGGCTTGCCTGTCTTGCCGCTCAGCGGGTTGCTGGTGTGCTCGTGCAGCCCGTCGCCGCGGCTCTTGCGGATCTTCAAGCCGTCCGCCTCGTTGAAGTACCTGTAGCGCCCCCACTTGGGCATGTTGACGCGCGGTGACCCTGCGACCGCGCGCGGAGGTGCGAGCGCGACCTGCTGCTGCTGCGCCGCTGCCAGGTCCTCCGCGTGCTTGAGGAGCATGGTGGCGAGCTTGCAGACGAAGACGTCCAAGGTGGCCACCTTGTCGCACTCGCGCAGGAACTCGTCGATGCCGCCCCACTGCCAGCCGGCGATGGACGGTCTTGAGGACGCGCCACGAGATCCAGGCGTTGCTGACGAGCATGTGGAACACGGAGAGGACGACCTTCTGCCGCCAGGAGAGCTGGAGCATGCTGTGGCGCAACGCCGCTCGTGCCTGGCTCACGCCGTCCACGCCAGGCTTGCACCGGCGGTGGAGGACCTGCGCGAGGGCTCGAGCCGGGCGGAGCGGCTTCAGAGGCCCCTCGCGGTCGACCCAGCGCATGACGGCCACCCACATCGGGACGTGCGAGAGCATGACCTTCACGTCGGCCGGGTCCACGCCCTGCAGGCACTGCCTGGCGCTGGCCTCCGCGTTGACGTCCCCGTCCAAGAACCTGTGCGCCCAGAGCGCGAGGTGCTTCCAGGGCTCGAGCGCGGCCTTGTACGTGCTCTTGGCGCTCTCAGGCACCTTGACGAGCACGCGGAAAGGGCGGCGTCCGTGCTCGCCAGCACCAGCAGCACGTGGCCGACCTCGAGCACAAGCGCCTGGTGAATGATCTGCGCGCGGTAGGCGTCCATGAAGGGCTCGAACCACACCTCGTCGCCGACCGAGCACGCGACGACCTCGCCCAGCTCCCCGAGGGCGGCCTCCGGCGCGACCTCGGTCTTGATCGCGACGGCCGCGATGAGGCTCTCGCCCGAGCCGGGGGAGGCTAGCCGCGCGATGCCGTCCGAGGCGACGCCCAGGTGCGGCGACGCGTTGTTCCTGACCAAGCCGATGTCGAAGAACGCCTCCACGAAGCCGGCCTGGACCAGCTGGGCGGCAACGCGCGCCTCGCTCGCCGACCGAGCAGATGCCTCCTTCGCCGCCTCGCGCGCGCAGCTCCAGCTGGCGGTGAGACGGCTGAAGACGTCCTTCTCGTCCATGGCCGCCGGTGCGCCAGCGGCACCGCGCAGCAGCAGCTGCCGCGCTGCCGCATCGGCCTCCGCGATGGCGCCGGAGGCCGTCGTGCCCGTGAAGAGGAAGCGGCGCAGCGCGAACCAGTCCCAGCTGCGCCGGCCCGCCGTCAGAGGCGTGACGGCGAGCTCCAGCTTGCCCTGCAGCTCCTCGACCTTGGCCCCGCCGCCGCTGCTCGGGTGCCAGAGCCAGCGCTTCAAGTCGGCGCCGTGGCGCATCGCGCGCGGGGCCGCCGCGTAAGTGGTGGCGAGGTCGTCGAGGTCCATCGCGGACCCAGCGCCCACGAAGCGCAGCAGGTTGCTCTTGCTCTTGCTCTTGGCGATCTCGCGCACGGCGAAGGCGCAGAGCTTCTCGCCGCTCGCGCCGTTCGCTCGCGGACCGTCGCGATAGGCGCTGGCGGTGAAGATCATCGGCCCGAGCCTCGGGTCGACGTCGATCTCCACCTGCGTGAACGCGCCATGCGCCGTTGTCGCGACCTCCTGCTGGCGCTCGCCGCAGTCGCTGCCGCTATCGCTGTCGCTGGAGGCGGGAGGACACCGCTTGCTGAGCGGCATCGCTCTCGTCGCTGCTCGACTCGGCGCTGCTCGACAGGTCGACGTCCGCGCTGCGCGAAGGCCTGGGCAAGGGCGCGCCCGCGTCGGCGACGGCTTGGCGCTTCCCCGTCCGCTTGCGCGTGTGCGCGCTGCGGCGCTTGGCCGCAGGCGCCGCCGGCGCAGGCGCGCAAGGTACCTGCGCTGCAGGGACGAAGGCGTGCTCGGCCTTGGCCGAGCCGCTGCAGATGCCGAGCACGGAGAGCCCGCGCTTGGCCACCTCGCCCACTGATGGCAGCTTCGTGAAGCCGCGATCCAAGCACAGCAGCATGCCCGAGACGGACGTGCTGGTGCTCTGTTCGAGCCGGTCGAGGAACGTGCAGACCGTGTCCGACTGCTGCTTGCCGCCCTGCTCGTGGAAGTGCACGGCGAGGACGCTTCGCAGCACCGCGTCTGCGATGCAGTCCGCCTTGTGCGCCTTCCGCTCCATGTGGGACGACAGCAGGTCCGGGTCCTTGTCGGACTGCGTGGCCCAGTTGTCGCCGTCGTTGGTCGAGATCAAGTCCGGGTTGGCGTACACCTGCAAGGTCTTCTTGAAGGCCATCTCCTCGATCTCGCCCAGCGCTGCTGCCTGGTCCGCGAGTGGCGACCCGCGAGGCGGTGTCGACGGCTCGAACGGCACGAGGTGCTCGAGGATCAGGTCGAACCTCTCGCGCTCGAGGAGGCACCTGGCGGCGTCGTTCGAGAGCGCGCAGCAGATGCCCTGCGCGGCGGTGTGGGCAAAGTCCTTGTCCTCCGCGTTCACGCAGGACAGCAGCAGCGACTCGCCCAGGAAGGCGTAGAGCTCTGCCTGGGTCGGCAAGCTCTCCCCTGACGCCGGTCGCGGTGCACTCCTTGACCAGCCAGGTGTGCAGCTTGTGGATCACGCCATTCTCCAGCCCGATGAGCATGTCCAGCTCGTCCAGGTCCTCGACCGCCTTGTGCGGAAGCTGCTGCGCGAACGCGCCGACCGACTGCGCCACGTGCTCCACGTGGCGCTTGAGCCTCGGGCCAAGGAACTTGTCGACGGCGTCTCTCTCGTACATGATGTCGAGCACGGCGGGCTCCTCGTGCACGACCCACGCCTGCTTTGGCGCCGTGCTCCTGGGCCCAGGCGAGGTCGCGGCCGGTTGTTGCTCCGGCTGCTTTGGCTGCTCGCCAGCCGCAGCCTTGCAGGTCCGCGCGTTGTGGCCAGGCTGCTGGCACCGCCCGCACCGCCTCGTGCCTGCCATAAGGCCCTTATAATAGGCGCAGCTCTGCCGCGCTGAAGATGCCGCCTCGCCAGAGGCCGTCACTGCCACCGCGCTCCTGCGTTTGCAACTCGCGTTGCAACTCGCGTTGCACCTTGGGGAAAAAAAGAAACTCCACAGACAGGTCGAAAACTCACCTTGCGCATGTCCTTTTCGTGGTGCTGCACTCACGCGCAGCACGTCATTCAATGACGCGAGAACACATGGTGCAAGAAGAGCAACAACAGGGCCTTCCTTCCTCCAAGTGCCAGCTTCCTGCGGCAGAGCATTGGCCTGCTCGCGGCACACCACGATGATGTGACATTGCATTCGAAAGAAAGCAGCAAGCGCCCACACGCTGCTGCCCCGCCACAACACCTGGGACTCGTGTGCTCGTGCTCGCAGGCAATGCCTGATGGTGACGTGATGACGTGATGACGTGATATGACGTGATGACGATGACGATGCACACAGCTTTGGCGCCTCGATTTCGCCAAACGCTGGACGTCCACCCGTTTTGCCATCGAGGGACAGACAGCATTGCGGCCTCACGACTCGCGGCAGGGACACATGCACAGGAACCACAAAACCAACAACGAATCTGGCCACACAGCCGCTTCAAGGGCGCGCACACACACACCCTCAGCACCACCCGTGAAGAAGACCGTCACCACTCACTGCCGCATCATCCGACCCGATGTCGGCACGCGCGCGCGCCTGCGAGCACTGGTAGCCGCAGTCTACTCCTCCCAGCGTCCGCTTGCCAGCGCTGGCGGGCAAGCGCGAGGTGGGCAAAGTAGGACTCGGCTAGGCCCACGCAGCGGATTGGGGCGTGCGTACCGAATGAGGCAGCTAGCGAAAACGATCGAGGTGTGCGAAGGCTTTCCGAGCACCGCCCTTTTCGTTGCAAAGGATGCAACTGCAACGGACAGAGCGAGCGCTGCAGCAGCGTCGACCTTCAAAGGTCTCGCTTGAGGAGCGAGCGTGCATGCATTCGCGTGCCAGCACACGCTTCCTTCGCTCACTCGCAGACGCCTTGAGAGCCCCAGCTTGCTTTCTGCTTTCGCTTGCGGCAGGCCACGGACTCTTTGGCTGGGACTCTTGAGCTCCATCAAGGCTCGCGCTTTGGCTTGGCGGCCGGGCAAAGCAGCCCTGCCTTGCTTCGGTGAAGGGTGGTGCACTGTCGGTCGGGCGTGAGCCGCCATGCATCTGCCGGCGCCGCAGCTCAGACGGCTGCTGCTGCTGCTGCTGCTGCTGGCGGTGCTGTTCGGCTCCACCAGCTCGCAGGACGGCGACGGCAACGCTACGGCTGTCGTCACCAACTCGAGCGACCCCGCGACCAACTCGAGCGAGCCTGACCTGGACAAGGAGGAGGAGGAGGAGGAGGAGGAGGAGGAGGGAGGGCCGGTGCTCGAAGGACCTGCGCCTGTCGGGCCAGAGCTGGTGCCCACCGACAAGCCGCGCGACGACTTTGACGACGACGATCAGCGGCCAGTGGCGCTCAACTCGACGCGCATGGTGGTGCTTGGCGTGGCTGGGATCGGCATCTTCGCGGCCAGCATGACGCTGGCCAGAAAGTCGCACGAGGAGATGCAAGAACGCGCCGCCAAAGCCGCCGCCGGAGACGAGGACGGCGACACGTCCGAGGACGAGGCGGCCGAGGCCGCGCGGTCCTACTTTCGGGCCGCTGCGGCGCACGCCAGCTACGCGCCGAGTGCCAGCGGCAATAGGCTGCCAGCGCTCGAGCTGTGAGCGCCCCGCCCGCTGACCGACGCACCGACTGGGAGGCGAACCAGGCCCGAAAGCAGAGCACGCTCGCTGCGGTTGAACCGCGGTGCGTGTACACATAAAGCTGCTTGCCTTCGCAGGCCTGCCTGCCTGCCTGCCTGCCGCTGAGATATATAGATCATTCGATCGAAAGCCATCTTCGGAATGTGATGCTCGTTGTTGATCGATCGCCGAGTCGAGAGAGGACCAGGCGGCGGCGTCGATGCTGGTCGTGGTCGCAATCGCAGGGGTGGTCGTCCCGTGAGGACCCATGAGGTAGTTGCTGGAGCAAGAAAGGTTCACCACCAACCAACCTCGCAGCGATCGTTCTTGATCGCCA
Source organism: Thraustochytrium striatum (assembly GCA_022244645.1). Classification (NCBI taxonomy): domain Eukaryota; class Bigyra; order Thraustochytrida; family Thraustochytriidae; genus Thraustochytrium; species Thraustochytrium striatum. Next base: position 66,754 of record JACDIV010000099.1, on the reverse strand, counting down.
CTGCACAAGCCAAGACACGCCGTGAGCTGCAGGGGTCGTCCTGCAACACTGCCGCCGCTTTGGCGTGCGAAGGCACGAGCATCGGCGCGTGAGAGCAAGAGCCAGAGGCAGGCCAAACGGAATGTCGGACAGTTTCGGAAATGGCACTACCGGTACGGCAGAGAGCAACGATACTATTTCGGGGCGGCAACCGGCAGTCACGGTCGCTCACCGACTACGACTGCAGGCCAGCCAACGCGTTCTTCCCCTCCGATCCCGATAGATTCGTTGTGAGGCCTCGCTCTCGCATTGCCGCGGCCAGCTCGCCTCTACCTGGAGCTCTAGCTAGAGCTCCCGCTAAAGGTGTCGGGTAGAGATGGCACGGCGAGATAGTCTTGCAGGCTTTCTTGGCAGCGCTCGGCGGGCCGAAAGCGCGGCACTGTGGCGTCCAAGAGGCCTTCGCAGAGCGAATGACATATCCGGTGATGCGGGCTGCCTGACCTCAGCTCTATATATCCAGGCTTGGACTTTGCTCGATTTGTTCTGCCACCCGGAGGGTCAACGCTACTGCCTGCTTGGACGCGGACAACGGGCATCGAATCGGTTGGCCTCGCTTGATGGATGAGGCAGCGAGGACTGGAGCAAGAAAGAGATCGGCACCAGAGTCGATTTCTTCGAAAACACGCGCGCGCAGCTCTCGAGCTTGACAGCAAGAGGGAGCTAGAACGCCGCGACGATGGGCGACATTGACACGCTGCTCGACCCGACGCTCTCGCCGGACGAGGGACTGGGGTTGGGGCGGCAGCGTTCGAGTTCTCCTTGGGGTATCGGGCCGGTATCCTGTTCTCGGCCTTGGCCATGTTCCTCGCCACGATCATGCACGCTCAAGGTGGTCAAGATACGCATGGGCGGCTCGGGCAGTAGCGCGGCCAACGTCATGTCCGCCGTGGTCATTTGCGACTCGCTGCTGTTCATCATGATGACCATCGTGCACAACCTCTGGCAGGACGACGACGACTTTATGTGCTGGTTTGGCTTTTACTCGTGCGCCTTGCTCTACGCCTCCTCCAAGGTCTTGGTCTACCTCTTTATGATCGAAAAGCAGTACGTGGCCTCGTCGCGGAGCGGCACGCCTCGCCACAAGTCGACCGCCTACCGCCTCAACCTCGTGCTGCTTTCGCCCTTCGCGGCGCTCCTCGTGCTCATGCTCGTCTTTGGCCGCGGCGAGCGCCTCGATGACGAGCACGGTATCGGCTGCCACATCGTGCTGGGCCCCGAATCGGCGCTGCCGCTGGCCTTTTACGACTCGTTCTTCACGATGGGGCTCACCGCGCAGTTCGCCAGGCTCACCTTCCAGGTCGCCAGCCGCACCGCAGTGACTCCTGGAACCAAGTCGGCGGCGAGCGAGAGCTCCAACGCCAAGGAGAACAAGCTGCGCGCCGTGGGCATGAAGAACCTCAAGGGCTCCTGCCTCAGCCTCGTTTCCACCATGGCCAACCTGATGAGCCTGGCCGCTTCGCCGCAAGGCCTGCCCATGCCGGCGTGCTATGCCTTCTGCACGATGGACGTGCTCATCAACTGCTGAGTGACCTTCAGGATGACCTCCAGGGGCCCGCTGTTCAGCTGCAGCTGCCCCTTTGGCGTCAAGAGCAACAGCACGTCCAGCATGAACGAGAAGCACTACGGAGTCCAGAGCGCCACAAAGACGCACGACGGCAAGCGCCGCAGCAGCTCGGTGAACCCCGACACAGGCGTAGAGGGCGACGGGCGCCGCAGCAGCATCAGCAGCAACAACAACAAGAGCCAGACATCGCCGCGCCGAGGCTCTGATGTCCCCAATACGCAAATGGTGTAACCTCACTCCTCGCTTGTCCGTCGCCGTGCCTTGCTCGCGCACTGCGCCCTCTCGGCTTGATGGATGGCGGCGCTGCTTCAAGACCAGTGCGAAGGTCACGAACGCATCTCGCTTTGGGGTGCTCGCTGCTGGTTCTCGGCCGCTGCCCAGCCTGCAGTAATGGCTGTTGGCCGAGGTCACCGACACATACCCCGACTCTGCGCTTTCGCCGGTCAAGTCTCGACAGCCTAACTCGGCCATCCTGGCTCCTGTAGGGGGGAACGGCACGCAGCCCCACCGCGCGGGTCACCGACTCTGCGCTTTCGCTGCAAGCCTCGACAGCTCGGCTATCCTCGGCACTCTGGCAGCCGCCGAGGTCCGCCGACGACCTGACAAAGGCCCGTTGAGCCGTCGATTGAAGCCTCCGACGGCATCAATCTCGCTGCTTCCTGAGCGCTATTGCGACAGACCGCGACGTCCGTCGACCCGCGAAGCGCGGTCAACGAGTGCAGCAGAAGACGCTCAGTCGGACCCGATCCCGAGCCTGAAAGCAGGCGACCCTGAGGCCCCACCACCGGACAACCTCGAAAGCCCCCTCCAACCCAGCGCGGCGGCTCGGGTCCGTTCAGGGACTTGCTGGCTGGCCGGCTCAGGGCCTCGAGCACGAAGCCACGGGCGACTCGGAGCGAAGGTCCCAGGTCCGCTCCGAGCCCCGCCAGAGCGCGGCGGTGGCGACACGGCGCTGCTGCTTAGCCGTTGGTTTGGTTGTCCGTTGAGGCCTTCCGAGAGGCGAGAGAGTGAGTAGCGCGTCGCGATGATGTCTACGCCCCGCACTGTCTCTGGCGGTCTGCTTCTCACAAAGCAAGCAGGCGAGCTCTATGGGCGTATCCGTCTGCTCGGCGCCTTGGTCCCGAGCGTGTCGACAGGTTTCGTCGGGTCAGCAGACTCGTTTTCTGGGCAACAGCGCGGGCATATAGACTGCGAGAGATAGTGAGACAGCCCGGGACGAGCAGCAGCAGCAGCAGCAGCAGCAGCACGCGGCGAGCTAGAGCGCCGCGACGATGGGCGACGTTGGCATGCTGCTCGACCCGACCATCCCGACGGACGAGGAGCTCGGGTTTGGGGCGGCAGCGTTCGAGTTCTCCTTGCGGTATCGGGCAGGGATCCTGTTCTCGACCGTGGCCGTGTTCCTCGCCACGATCATGCTCACGCTCAAGGTGGTCAAGATACGCATGGGCGGCTCGGGCAGGAGCCCGGCCAACATCATGTCCGCCGTGGTCATTTGCGACTCGCTGCTGTTCATCATGATGACCATCGTGCACAGCCTCTGGCAGGACGACGACTTTATGTGCTGGTTTGGCTTTTACTCGTGCGCCTTCCTCTACGCCTCCTCCAAGATCTTGGTCTACCTCTTCATGATCGAAAAGCAGTACGTGGCCTCGTCGCGGAGCGGCACGCCTCGCCACAAGTCGACCGCCTACCGCCTCAACTTTGTGCTGCTCACGCCCTTCGTGGCGCTCCTCGTGCTCATGCTCGTCTTTGGCCGCGGCGAGCGCATACACAACGCCTTTGGTGTCGGCTGCTACATCGTGCTGGGCCCCGAATCGGCGCTGCCGCTGGCCTTTTACGACTCGTTCTTCACGATGGGGCTCACCGCGCAGTTCGCCAGGCTCACCTTCCAGGTCGCCGGCCGCGTATCCATTCGCCCCGGGTCGACGGCGACGCCTGGCGAGAGCACCAACACCAAGGAGAACAAGCTGCGCGCCGTGGGCATGAAGAACCTCAAGGGCTCCTGCCTCAGCCTCGTTTCCACCATGGCCAACCTGGTGAGCCTGGCCGCCTCGCCGCACGGCCTGCCCATGCCGGCCTGCTACGCCTTCTGCACGATGGACGTGCTCATCAACTGCTGGGTGACCTTCAGGATGACCTCCAGGGGCCCGCTGCTCAGCTGCAGCTGCCCCTTTGGCGTCTCGTCCAACAACGTGGCCAGCTCCAACAACCAGCAATACGCGGTCAAGGGCAGCGTGCTTTCGCAGGATGGCGTGCGCCGCAACAGCCTCATCCGCTCGCAGGAGGGCGGCAACCGAGGCAGCGTGCTCTCGCAGACCGAGGGCAAGCGCCGCAGCAGCGTGGACAGCATGGACCGCCGCAGCAGCGTGGACGCCACGGACCGCCGCAGCAGCAAGAGCCAAGAGAACGCCGCGCCGCACCAGTAACAGCCCCAACTATGTCCTTCATGTGTTTCTCCACCCCCTTGCCCTCCGCAGCCAGCAGCAGCACCAGCAGCACCAGCAGCAGCAGCAGCACCAGCAGCACCAGCAGCAGCAGCAGCAGCAGCAGCAGCAGCAGCAGCAGCAGCAGCAGCAGCAGCAGCAGCAGCAACTACGCCAACCAACAAGCCTGCCTGCCTGCCTGCACGTTGGCAGCAGCGGTGGCGAGTGCGACAACTCGCCATGCACTCGGACCCGGAGCTACGCCGCCGAAGCACCTTGAGCCCCGAAGCTCGGCGCCGAAGACACCAGCCGATCGAAAGGCCCAACGACTCTTGCCGTTCCAACCCACGCAAGGCTACGGTAAGCTTCACAGTCCGCGTCGCCGCGCTCTGAACGGACCTGACGCCGCCCTCTTTGACCGGCTGCTCGGCCTCGAGGTTGTCGTTCTGAACGGACTTGTGCTGCTTGCTTGCTAGTGCTTGCTTGCTTGCTTGCCTGCTACGGCAGGGATCTGCCTGCCTGCGTCCTAGTCCTCGAGAGCAAGGCGGTGACGGATGGCGCACCTCGACGCAGTGCTAGGGATGGCGGAGCTGGACCCCGAGGTCGAGGTGGCCGCGTATGCGTTCACGCTGTCGTATAAGGCCGGCGTGCTGTTCGCCTCGGCCGCGGCGTGCCTTGGGACGCTGCTGCTGACGCTAAAGGTGGTCAAGATCAGCTTGGGCGGCGCCGGGGCCAGCGCCGCCAACGTGCTCAGCGCCGCGGTCATCAGCGTCTCGCTGTGCTTTGTGGTGATGACCATCGTGCACCACCAGCTGTGGCAGGACGACTTTATGTGCTGGTTTACTATCGTGCGCGATCTTGTACGGCGCCTCCAAGTTCCTCGTGTACCTCTTCATGATCGAAAAAGCAGTACGTGGCCTCCGCGCGGAGCGGCACGCCGCGCCTCAAGTCGACGGCGTACCGCCTCAACCTCGCGCTGCTGCTGCGTTCGTGGCACTGCTCGTCCTCATGCTGCTCTTCGGCTACGGCACGCGTCACTTTGGCGACCACGGCATCGGCTGCCACATCCTGCTGCGCCCGGAGTCGGCCTTGCCGCTCGCGTTCTACGACTCGTTCTTCACGCTCGGGCTCACCGCGCAGTTCGCCAGGCTCACCTTCAAGGTCGCGGCCAAAGGGCCGTCCGCGCCGCCGCCCTCCACCGCCGCCGCGAGCAGCGGGCAAAGGCGGCGGCGCAGCTCCGTGGCGTCCATCACGCACGCGGTCCGACGCGGCTCGATGGCCGGCAGCGACGACGGCGGCGCGCCCACTCGTGAGAACAAGCTGCGCGCCGTGGGCATCAAGAACCTCAAGGGCTCGGTGCTCAGCCTCCTCTCCACGGCCGCCAACCTGGTCAGCGTCACCATCGCGCCTGAGAGCGGTCTGCCGATGGCGGCGTGCTACTCGTTCTGCAACATTGACGTGCTGATCAATTGCTGGGTCACCTTCCGCATGACCTCCAAGGGCCCGCTGTTGAGCTGCAGGTGCCCGCTGGGCGTCAAGAGCGGCCGCGACTACGCGAGCTCCAACGGCCAGCGATACGCCGGCAGCGTGCTCTCGCAGGACGGCGGCGGGCGGCGCAACAGCATCATACGCTCCAACGAGGGCAACCACGACAGCATCCTGTCGCAAGACGGCGACGACAAAGCGCGCTACCAGCCCTCAAGACGAGGCCACGCCTCCGCCAAGGCCAGCAGAGGCAGCAGAGGCAGCAGCAGCAGCAGTCTGGCAGCAGCAGCAGCGGCGGCAGCAGCAGCGGTAGCAGCGGAAGCAAAAGGCGTGGTAAAGTCGTGATCGCAAGCGCCGGCACGCGTCCCAAGGCGACCTCAATTCGACCTCGTCGATGTGCTACACGCGCAGAGCCTTCGGACCGCGAGACCAGCTTCTCGAGCTTATGCGTCCACTACGGCAGGCAGCCTGGCCTTTCGAGCTCCACGCTGGTTGACGGAGTCGCGTGCTCGATGGAGTATGGCGGCCTGCAGATTTGGTGGCAAAGCGGGCTTGCCATACTGCGCGCAGATATCCATAGTGCACGCCCGAGATGACCTCGCCACATGCCGACACCATGACGTGCTCAACCACGACCACAACTACGACAACCTTGGCGCCAGCAGCGACGCAGAGCACAACAGCCGCCAGAACACGCACACACAAAAGTACGGCCAGCATCAACTAAGGCCTTTACGTACGCGACACGGCAAAGCGAGAAGGTCGGGCATCAACGCCGATCAGTCACACCGACTACTGCTCGCTGACTGACGGCGAGTGAACGTAAAAGGTACCGGTACGGCCACCGACCACGTACTACGGCCACAACGAATAGTTTCTGGCCGAACGAGAGCCATAAAAGAACACGCGACCTGGCCACGCATGGCGCCGCTGCGGCTCCGAGCGATGCTGCGGCAGGCGCTACAGCGGCAGGCGCATCAATCCGCCCTCGCTGGCGTCCTGGCCGCGTCGGCGCTGCTGTTGCTCGCCCCGTTGTCGGTCTTGGGCCGGTCCGCAGTGCTCCTCGCGCAGCAGCACGACCTGCCGCTGCACGAGGTCACCGTCCTCGTCGCGCTGTCCCTGTTGGCCACCGCCGTCAACGAGGAGCTCAGCCTGTACGTGATCCGCGGCTCGCTGCGGCCGTGGTTTCTGTGCGCCATCGTCGCCGTGCACGCCGCCGCCTGGGCGGCCGCGCTGGCGCTGGGAGAGCGCCTGGGCGCGGCCAAGCTCGCCGCCGCGAGCTTCCCGATCGGCACCGCCATCTGCTTGCTGGCCTCGCCAGTGGTCACGCTGCTCCGGCCTGCGCAGCCTCGCGGTGCGCGGCTGCGGCGCACCCTGCGCGACGTCAAGGGCGGCTTCGTGCGCGTGGTCAGCCTCGCGCCGGCGGTCACCGTGGTGGCGTACGTGTACATGACCGTGTTCTCCGGCCTGAGCACCGCGCTGCAGGTCGTCGTCATGGGCCTGGCCATGCCGCTGCTGCAGGCCGCGTGCATGTCGCTGCTAGCTCGCGTTACGCGCAGCCATGAGATGCGGCTGCGCCGTCGCCTGGCGCCCGCCTCGCCGCAGGATGTGCTCGCGCCTGACAAGGGCGGCGAAGCTGCCGCCGCAGCCGCCGCCGCAGCCGCCAGCCAGACGTCGTCGCGGATGCAGTTCGTGATGGTGCTCGTGTCCGAGGCGTACTACTCGACGGGCGCGTTCGCGACGCTGGCGCTGGTGGAGAGCGACCGGGCGCTGGCGCTCTCGCTGGCGTCCATGCTGTGCATCGAGGTCGCGCAGGTGGCGCTGCACGTCAAGGCGAGGCAGAGCGCGTCGCTCGTGGTGAGCGACGCCGCGGCGGCCGAGTACCTGCGCGACAACTCGCGGCTGCTGCCGTGGCTGCTGCACCAGGAGCTGGGCGAGAAGGTCGGCGTGTTCATGGCCGTGGGCTTCCTCGCCGTCGACAAGGCGCTCGGCCGCAGCGTTCACGCCGTGGAGGCGCTGGACGGCACGCGGCTAGCGACCCGCGGCCTGGCGATGCTGCTGCTCGAGCTCGTGGGCGACCTGGGCAAGGACCTTATGAGCCAGGCGATGGGCGTGCTCCCCAAGGTCGCCGAAGACGGAACCGTGAGCGCGACGGCCACGCGTGTGTCGCTGTCGCCCGCAAGCCTATCGATCGTGGTCCTGGAGTGTTTGATCGCAGCCAGCTGGTACAGATCGCTCTCGCTTTGGGCACTTGACCAGTGCCTCCTGACAGAGGCGGAGCAAGGCGGCATAAGGGCTTGCTTGCCGTGGTGGCTCTGGAGCTGGCAAGCAACTGGGGCAAGGGCCTGTTAGCCGGGCAGGCCGAAGACGTCAGGCGAAGGACAAGGCGAAGTGCAAAAAGAAGCGTGACTTGTGGCCAGGAACGTAGGCGACGTGACTCAACGCATGGGATTCGCTGGTTTGTTGCCAATCGTTTTGACTGATGATGCCGCCACTCGACTTGCCTCTGCTGCTGCGATGACGGTTCCCAGCTTTTGCAGTACGGTACGGTACGTACTGCAAATACAGTCGTACAGGGTCAAGGTAAAAGTGTGACAAGGCTGAAGGGGAAGATATGCTTGTGTAGCTCAGCTGGTTAGAGCGTGGAGCTAATAACTCCAAGGTCATGGGTTCGATCCCCATCTCGAGTACATGAATTTTTTCGCCTCCTTTCTGGAGACTGCTTTTTTTTTTGCCTTTTGCGTTCTGCATCTGGGATCAAATTCTGATTATACTCTAAGTATGACAACAACATCTGCTCGATAAGCTGACTGAATGGTTCAGTCACGTTTCTCTGATCGTATAGTGGTTAGTATACCCGCCTGTCACGCGGGTGACCCGGGTTCAATTCCCGTCAGAGAATTTTTTTTTTTGGTCATGATGATCATCAAGGAGCTGGAAGGACAGCGCAGCAAGCGAGACTTGGCGCGCTGCTCTTTGTCACGTTGCTCGGGCAAGGTCCACTCGGCACGCATTTTCACCCTGGCGCAACATGGAACACCCTGCCGGATCGCTTGGGTTGATGGCGCATTACTGCTCGTCGTTGGCATCGACATGGTCTTCCCAAGCTGCTTCAAGATCAAAGACGTCAGGTTAAAGGCCGCCACCACCGACCCAGGACTGCGACAAGTGCGTGTGGAGCCTGTGCAACCTGCCTAAGCATTGGAGGCACACGGGTCTGGACTTCCACAACAGCACTGGCAAGCGTTAGCCACTGGAGTTGAGGTTTGAGCAAAGATCTTTGTGACCTGCTTTGCAAGTTGGTCAGGTGAGCGATGAAAGGCGACTGCAGTATGAATGTCCGTCGGATGCGCGAGCAAGAAATCAGGGAGCAATGAAACTAATGCCAGTACCATTGGGTTTGAGCGTCTCGAAAGTCATGCCCTATGGTTCCGCAAGAGGGTGGCGACGCCCTCGTGGCCATCCTTGCGAGCCAGGTCTAGCGCCGTGCTGCCGTCATCCTTTTTCGCGTGCACATCGGCGCCGTTGTCCAGCAGCAGCTTGGCGACGCCCTCGTGGCCGTCGTAGCAGGCCGAGTGCAGTGGCGTGTCGCCATTGTTGTCTTTCGCGTGCACATCGGCGCCGTTGTCCAGCAGCAGCGTGGCGACGCCCTCGTGGCCGTTGAAAAGGCCAAGTGCAGCGCTGCCCAGCCATCGTCGTGCTTCGCGTGCACATTGGCGCCGTTGTCCAGCAGCAGCTTGGCGACGCCCTCGTGGCCGAAGGAGCAGGCAATGTGCAGAGCCAGCCCGCCCTCGTCGTGCTTCGTGTGCACATCGGCGCCGTTGTCCAGCAGCAGCGTGGCGACGCCCGCGTGGCCAGCCACGTGGTGCAGAGGCGGCCAGCCGTTGTTGTCTTTCGCGTGTACATCGGCGCCGTTGTCCAGCAGCAGCTTGGCGACGCCCTCGTGGCCGTTCTGGCAGGCAACGTGCAGCGGCGTGTCGCCCTCGTTGTCTTTCGCGTGCACATCGGCGCCGTTGTCCAGCAGCAGCTTGGCCGCCCTCGTGGCCGAAGGAGCAGGCAATGTGCAGAGCCAGCCCGCCCTCGTCGTGCTTCGTGTGCACATCGGCGCCGTTGTCCAGCAGCAGCGTGGCGACGCCCGCGTGGCCAGCCACGTGGTGCAGAGGCGGCCAGCCGTTGTTGTCTTTCGCGTGCACATCGGCGCCGTTGTTCCAGCAGCTCGGCGACGCCCTCGTGGCCGTTGTAGCAGGCCTGTGCAGTGGCGTGTCGCCCTCGTTGTCTTTCGCGTGCACATCGGCGCCGTTGTCCAGCAGCAGCTTGGCGCCCTCGTGGCCGTTGAAACAGGCCGAGTGAAGAGCCAGCCCGCCGTTGTTGTCCCTCGCGTGCACATCGGCGCCGTTGTCCAGCAGCAGCTTGGCGACGCTCTCTCGCCCCTGGCCCAGTGCAGAGCAGCCGTTGTTGTCCCTCGCGTGCACATCGGCGCCGTTGTCCAGCAGCAGCTTGGCGACGCCCTCGTGGCCGTTCCGACAGGCCCAGTGCAGAGCCGGCCAGCCTTTGTTGGTTTTCGCGTGCACATCGGCGCCGTTGTCCAGCAGCAGCTTGGCAACGCCCTCGTGGCCGTTCGCGCAGGCATCGTGCAGAGCCAGCAAGCCATTGTTGGTTTTCGCGTGCACATCGGCGCCGTTGTCCAGCAGCAGCTTGGCGACGCCCTCGTGGCCGTTCGCGCAGGCTTTGTGCAGCGGCGTGTCGCCGTCGTTGTCCCTCGCGTGCACATCGGCGCCGTTGTCCAGCAGCTCGGACGCCCGCGTGGCCGTTCCAACAGGTGCAGCGGTCGTCGTCGTTTCGCGTGCACATCGGCGCCGTTGTCCAGCAGCAGCTTGGCGACGCCCTCATGGCCGTTGTAGCAGGCCTTGTGCAGTGGCGTGTCGCCCTCGTTGTCTTTCGCGTGCACATCGGCGCCGTTGTCCAGCAGCAGCTTGGCGACGCCCGCGTGGCCGTTCCAACAGGCCAGGTGCATCGGCGTGCTACCAATCTTGGTTTTCGCGTGCACATTCGCGCCGTTGACCAGCAGCAGCTTGGCGACGCCCTCGTGGCCGTTGAAACAGGCCTTGTGAAGAGCCAGCACGCCGTTGTTGTCCCTCGCGTGCACATCCGCGCCATTGTCCAGTAGCAGCTTGGCGACGCCCTCGTGGCCGTTCTCGCAGGCTATGTGCAGCGCCGTGCTGCCATTGTCCTTTTTCGCGTGCACATCGACGCCGTTGTCCAGTAGCAGCTTGGCGACGCTCTCGTGGCCACAGGTGCGAGCCAGGTCCAACGCCGTCAGACCGAGCTTGCCCTTCGCGCTCACATCGGCACCGCTATCCAACAGCAGCTTGGCGACGCCCTTGTGACCCTTTAAACACGCCAAGTGAAGCGGCAGCCAGCCATCGACGTTCTTCCCGTGCACATCGGCGCCGTTGTCCAGCAGCAGCTTGGCAACGCCCTCGTGGCCGTTCTGGCAGGCGATGTGCAGAGCCAGCCAGCCGTTATTGTCTTTCGCGTGCACATCGGCGCCGTTGTCCAGCAGCAGCTTGGCGACGCCCTCGTGGCCGTTCGCGCAGGCTTTGTGCAGCGGCGTGTCGCCGTCGTTGTCCCTCGCGTGCACATCGGCGCCGTTGTCCAGCAGCAGCTCGGCGACGCCCTCGTGGCCGTTCTCGCAGGCCAAATGCAGCGCAGTCCACTTGGTATTGTTCTCTGCATTCACATCAGCGCCACTCTCCAGCAGCAGCTTGGCGACCTGCTCACGGCCGTTCTGAGAAGCGACGGCCAGCGGCGTTGACCCTTCTTCCTGCCCGAGCGTGTCGTCAACGTTCGCCCCGCGGGCAAGCACGATCCCGACGATTGACGGATCGCCACAGCGCGCGGCATCGTGCAGCGTGAAAAGCATCGGCAGCAGCGTCTCACGCAGGACACAGGCGGGGATCCCTGAACAGCGCTCAAGCACGCACTTGGTGCGCACCACCTGCCTCGTCCGCATCTTCTCCTCCTCCATGTGCACCCACGACCAAGCTCAGGCTTGCGGCCGCTCTGACAGCACCAGGTCGCTCTTGCCCAAGCGGCGCAGCTTGTTGGCTCTAGCGCACTGTCTGTCTCGCGGCGCGCTGCGAGACGCCGGAACCCTCCGAATCCGAGCCTCGCTCGTGGTCGACGCTGTTGCCAACCCTGTCGCGCACGCTTCCTTTTCTGTGCACCCACCCTCTTCGCAAATGCACACCAACCAACGCCCCCACAGTCAAGAGGAGTAGAGGAGGAAAGAAAGTGTGTAAATCATTCACACTCCTTTCTTGATTGAAGATTACTTACGCCGAGTTAAGACTGGTCGCAAGAGGACCTTTGTAGGTAAGAATGAGATCTTTCTGATGTTTCCTGCCATACCCCTCAAATGCACGTGCATTTTCCAAGTTTCCCTTTCAGCTCCTGATCCGATGTCGTGCGTCGTCTGCACCAGACTTGCCTTTGCCAGACACACTCGCAGCACGCCAGAGACCCTGGGTCGTGAAACGGGTAGTTCCAATGCGCCGAACGTTGCTCGTTGCGGCGTTGTGCTTTGCTGTTGGCACACAAGCACCAACTCGACGGCCAAGCTGCCAGCCGTCGCCTCCTCGTGGAGACGATCTTCCAGCACTAGCGGCACCTATTGCGCGCGCTCCTGGCGAACCAGGAGCCGCTCGCCCCTCTTGCGGTGGCAAGACCTCGGTGTTTAGAATTATAAAAAAATTAATTTAAACATAATTTAATTTAATTAAACATTAATTTAATAATTTAATAATGTTTTTTCTGGCCCACACTCTTGTCACAGCTCCCCATCAGCCTGGGTGGTGTTGGCGTGTTCGACCCAAAGCTCTTCCCGGACGCCTGCTACGTGTCTGCCTTGCTCCTCGCTCTTCGCGCAGGCCTCGGCACCACCTTCTTCCCGCACGTCGCACACCTACACGACCTGGTCATCACCCCGAGCCCGAGCACGCACCCAGCCGTCGCCGCCATCTTGCGACTCGCGGACCAGCTCCCCGAGAGCCTGCCACCACACGTCCTGCCCGAACAACATCTACCAGCAGTGCTCCTTACGGCAACGAAGCTCAAGGACCTCATCCACATCACGCCTCCAACATCACCAAAGGTCTACATGCAGGCAACGCCGCACGACTTCAACGCAAGCTCGACATCACCTGCGGCGACAAGACCGTGCAGCCGCCACCGCCAGCCGACACCGAACCACCCGACCCTGGACGCCGAGAGCGGGCCTTCCTCGCACGTCGCATCCACGCGGCCAACCAGGAGACCTCGGCCGGTGTCATCCTGCTCACCACGCCGTCGCTTGCCGTGACCCAGCTGCCCAACAAGCTCTGGCTCGCCTACCTCCGCAAGCGCACTGGCCAAGCTCGTCCTGATCTGGCGTCCAGTCCAACCACGTGCGGCTGCGGCGCGACCGAGATGCGCAAGCCGAGCGCCAACTGGTTCCACGCGCTCCACTGCAAGCACGTCAACACCGCCACCGTGGCCCACAACGCGGCCCGCGACGTCATCTGCAAGCACCTCAACAAGCTGGGAGGCACCGCTCGCACCGAAGTTTGGGTGAGCGACAACCTCCGCGTCGACGTCCATGCTACCTTGAAAGCACCTGCCAAGCCGGTCATCATTGATGTGACTGCCGTGAACACTATCAGCTCAACGAGCTTTGTCACGGAGCGCTCTTTGCCAACCGTCGCGGCCGCCGCTTGCAAGGCCAAGCATGACAAGTACGACGCCGCCCTTGGCTCCAACAAGCTCCTCATCCCGGTCCTCTCTACGGCAGGTGGCACGGCCGGCGACTGGCCCGCACTCCGCCGCATCGTGCGCGACTACTACGACAAGCACCAACTCGACGGCCTCGCTGCCAGCCGTCGCCTCCTCGTGGAGACGATCTTCCAGCACCAGCGGCACCTATTGCGCGCGCTCCTGGCGACCCAGGAACCGCTCGCCCACCAGCGGTGGCACATGCGCAAGACCTCGGTTTATACCGGTGGCAGCCTGTGCTCCCTGCAGCCCCACTCGGCATCGAAGTGGGCGTTGGGTAACTCTCTAGCTTGCTGACAACCTCGCGACCAGTCTTAACTCGGCGTAAGTAATCTTCACCACACAGCTCAAGCTGGCTCTTGTCGATCGTGCGAATATAATATCGTGCGCGACATGGATGAGGACGAGGAGGAGGAGAGCACCGCGGCCGCCACCCACCGTGGATGGACGGCGTGCTGCGTCTCGCGCGCGACACCTTGGCGCGGATGTGCCCGAGTTGGCCAGCGTGGATGCCGGCCAGCGCCGATGCCGGCCAGTGATGGTCGTTGTGGCGCGACCTGGGCTACTACAGGTCCGCCGGCATCCTGGCGCCATCCAAGGCGCTCGGCGAGGCCTTCAAGCGCGCCGCCTGCCGCGACGGACTGCCAGGGCGTGCAGGTGCGCGAGCTCCTTCTCGTCCGAGGCCGAGCTGACCCGCCTCGCCGCCGCGGGACGGCCTCAACGTCGTGCTCTGCATAGTGGTCGCCGAGGCGAACGAGGTCGTCGCCACGACGCTCCTGGAGGACGCCTTTGACGCCGCCGCCGCGCTGCGTGCTGTCACGCAGTGGCCTTTCTCCTCCTCCTCCGCCGCCGCCGCCGCCGCCGCTGCCACAATGCCGTCGCGAGCGCCTGGACCATCGTGGAGCGCCCCGACGTGCGCCAGGCGCTCGGCCGCTCGGCCGCCGTCCGCGCAAGCAGCGCGCGGACCTTGCAGAGCCGCGCGGCCTTCCAGCACTTTTGAGGCCGCCTGACGGACAGCCGAGGCGGCGCTGGACCCGCGGCTGCCGCACGCGCACGAGGCCTCAAGATTGAGAGCCAGGTCTTGTGCCGCGACGCTGACCGACATGTACGACGCCGGGATGATGGCGGGCCGAGGAGACCGCGGACGTCGGTGGTGTTCTTCATGGCGAGAGTGTTCTGAGCGATGAAGCGCACGCAGCCAAGAGCACGAGGCTCCTCTCGCGACTTTGAATCCGCCAAGGCGCATGGCGCTGGCCACGCGCGTCGTCGACGTGCTGAAGCCTCTCAGCGATGGCGCTCTGGTGCGCGAGAAGATCAGTGGGTCATGTTGCGCATGGCCGATTCACTCGACGCGTGCGGCGACATGCCGGTCTGGGCGCCCCGCAAGGCGCGCGCGCGAGGGTCGCTAAAAGCTCGAGGCCTTGAGACGCCATGTGATGCACCTCCTCATGGTCGTCAGCCACTGAAGTGGGGGTCAGAACGTCAGCGAAGGTCTTTGTGACCTGCTTCCTTCTTGAAGGTTGGTCAGGCGAGCGACGACAGACGACGACCACAGCATAAGAATGCGTCGGATGCGCAAGTAGGAAACCAGGAAAACTGTACGGTTCCATTGGGTTTGAACGTCTTGAAGTCATGCGCCATGGTTCCGCAGTAGGGTGGCGATGCCCTCGTGACCCGTTTGGCGAGCCAAGTCTAGCGCCGTGTCGCCCTCGTTGTCTTTCGCGTGCACATCGGCGCCGTTGTCCAGCAGCAGCTTGGCGACGCCCTCGTGGCCGTTGTAGCAGGCGATGTCCAGTGGCCGCCAGCCGGTGTTGCTTTCCGCGTGCACATCGGCGCCGTTGTCCAGCAGCAGCTTGGCGACGCTCTCGTGGCCCTTCTCGCAGGCGTTGTGCAGAGCCAGCCCGCCGTTGTTGTCCCTCGCGTGCACATCGGCGCCGTTGTCCAGCAGCAGCTTGGCGACGCCCTCGTGGCCGTTGTAGCAGGCCTCGTGCAGTGGCGTGTCGTCATTGTTGCTTTTCGCGTGCACATCGGCGCCGTTGTCCAGCAGCAGCTTGGCGACGCCCTCGTGGCCGTTGTAGCAGGCCTCGTGCAGTGGCGTGTCGTCATTGTTGCTTTTCGCGTGCACATCGGCGCCGTTGTCCAGCAGCAGCTTGGCGACGCCCTCGTGGCCGTTGTAGCAGGCCCAGTGCAGTGGCGTGTCGCCCTCGTTGTCTTTCGCGTGCACATCGGCGCCGTTGTCCAGCAGCAGCTTGGCGACGCTCTCGTGGCCATAACGACAGGCCAGGTGCAGAGGCCGCGAGCCCGTGTTGTCTTTCGCGTGCACATCGGCGCCGTTGTCCAGCAGCAGCTTGGCGACGCCCGCGTGGCCGTTCCAACAGGCCTTGTGCAGTGGCCGCGAGCCCGTGTTGTCTTTCGCGTGCACATCGGCGCCGTTGTTCAGCAGCAGCTTGGCGACGCCCTCGTGGCCGTTGAAACAGGCCGTGTGCAGCGCCGTGTCGCCGTCGTTGTCTTTCGCGTGCACATCGGCGCCGTGGTCCAGCAGGACTCTGGCGAGAGCCTCGTTGCCCTCGGCAGACGCAGAGTGCAGATCGCCCTTTGTCCACTGTGAGCAGGCACGGACCGAGTCGGTGTCAACATTGCCGCTTGGCTGCTTTCACCACTCTGCCAATGTCTGCCACGACCTCCTTCGTCTCTGGACACGTCGGCATGAGCCCCGACAGCGCATTGGCGGCCTCGCCGACCAGCTCCACCTTGCGCTCGAGCTCCTGTCGACGCTCTACGTCAGCGTCCACAACGAGGGCAGGCCGCACACCGAATCCGAGCTGCGGTCCGACGGCCGACAAGAACGCGCCACGCCGCAACAGACTGTCTGTGATGTCCGCGAACACCAGCGCTTTGATCTTGCGCACGAGTGTGACGACCTTAGCGTGGTCCGAGTCGAGCGAGAGCCTGGCAGCCTTGATCATTCGTCGCGTGCTGCTCACGATTCCGCTCTTGATGTTGGGCTTGTCCGCCTCGAACACGTCCTGCAGCGCCTTCTTGCACAATTCGATGATAGCGCCGAAGCGCACGAGTTTGACCGGCGGCTCTGTACACGTCGCGTGGATACTCTCCACCAGCATACTCTGCACGCTGCCAAGTGCGGCCTCCATGCGCCCGTCCAGCTCGTCGCTGAGCAGCTGCTCGAGGTCGCTAGCTTGCGCGATGCGCAGATCGATCGGCGGCGCACCAGCATTGATCTCACCGGCGGCGATGTTGCCAAGAGCGGCAAGGCTTCCCTTGTCCGAGATCAAGTGTGTCCAGGCGGTCTCGATGGCCTCGTAAATGTCGGCGCGCGTCAGGGCGTCGGGCCTCACGCCGAGCTCGCGGAGCTCCTTGGCGATCGGCACGAGTTCAAAGACGAGCTTGTACAGCTCGACGCGCCCCCAGGTGTTGGCCATGCACTTTTCCAGCATGTTGCCGAGAGCGCCAACGACGGCGCGGATCCCGTGCTGACTCGGGTTGAACAGCACGTCGATCTGCTCGAGCTTGGGCGTCAGCAACGCCTCCTCCGAGGCCAGAGCGCCCTGCAATGTCACTTTTTCGCCCGCGCTGAGGGTATCACGGTTGACCACAGGGATGACGCGCTGCACGGTGCCACAGTCGGCCACAAACTCGGGCTGTTTGTTGAGGATGTCGACCATATCCGCCTTGCTGTGCCGGCTCAAGTCCATGTGCGTCAGCGCTACCACGGCAGGGTTCTCGGTCTCAGACAAGAGTCGCCAGATTGCACTGGCCCCGATCTGCTTGTCGCTTGCGCAAGCAATCGCCACCAGCAGCGTGTGCTCCTTGGCCAGGAACTGCTTGGCGAGTAGCATGGGAGCAGCGTCCTCTGCAAAGCTGTCGATGCCTGGCAGGTCGACGAGATCGATGGCGGGCACGTCGGGCGCTTGTAGCATCACCTGCAGCTCATGGCGAGTGTCGATGGCAGTTGAGTCGCCCTTGTGCTTGCCGTCGACAAAGTCTCGCATGATGGCTCTGGTGGCCTCGGGCACTGGCATACTGTCAGGGACGTCGGTCCACGACGGCCGAATGCCCTTGTTCTCCACGGTATCGAAGATGCGCACCTTGATGGTCCTCTTGTCGTCCTCCTTATCGCTGTTGCGGAGCATGAGCCGCACGACCATACGCGTGCAGAGACTCGAGTCGCGCGGGAACACCTCCAGTTGCGCGATGCGCTCGAGCGTGGACGACTTGCCGTGGCTCTGCATGCCGCAGACCACGATTGACGGCAGGGTGAGGTTGGGTTTGCCTCGCAGCTCGGTCAGCGTCTCGAGCAGGCGCTTGTAGGGCGTGTTGTCGCCACAGAGCATGCTGGAGATGCAATGCGGCAGCTTGCTACCCTCCGCGCCCGACTCATGCTCGTCGTCCGAGGAGGCCCCGTTGACGCTGTCGTCGCTGCAGTCCAGCACGAGCCACGAGCCCTCGTCGCTGCCTTTGTTGTGGACGCTCATCACGCACTTGGGCTTTGTGGCACGGCGCAGCTCGTCCTCTCTTGCTCTTGTTTCCTCCACGCCACGTTGGGATCTGCGCTCGCGCACGCACAGCGTGTGCAGAGCCCTGGAACTGAACCAGTCGGAGCGTGGGTGCGCACATTCGAATGTGTGACAAGTGCGAGCGAGTGAGCGCGAGCGAGTGTGTTGTCCAGTTCTCGGAATCCATTCTGGGATCCATTTCTCGGCACCGACATGGGTGGGAGAGAGAGAGGAGGCTGGTCCAGTTGGACTCTCTTGGCAGCATTGGATCGATTCTGTCCGACTGCCTGTCGTCATGAGGCCATTTTGGACTGTGAGCGAGCAAGCGTGGGTGTCTCACTTCTCAGTCAGACTTTTTGGCTGGAGCGCTTTGTGCAGCGCTTTGTGCAGCGCTTTGAGAGCCGCGTAAAGACGCTTGCGGCGCTGCGCCTCGTGTCCTCTCGACGCCGGCTGAGCAAGAGGCCTGCGCCGAGCCCAAGACCAAACGCGACCTTGACGTGCCGTCCCGATCACCTCCTAGATGTGAGTTTTTGACCTGTGGATGTTGTGGAAGACTACGTCGCGTAGGTGATCGGACGTCTGGGGAAACTACTGCGCCAGTCAATCACTCGAAAACAACAATGCGACTCTGTCACTCTTGTCACTCTTGTCACTCTTTGTCACTCTAAAGCTGATCGATCGGTCGATCGTGCCCGACATGGAGGAGGAGAGGAGGAGAGCACACCGCGGCCGCCACCCCGTGGATGGACGGCGTGCTGCGTCTGTGTCGCGCGCGACACCTTGGCGCGGACGTGCCCGAGTCGGCCAGCGTCGATGCCGGCCAGCGCCGAGGCCGGCCAGCGATGGTCGTTGTGGCGCGACCTGGGCTACTACCGGTCCGCCGGCATCCTGGCGCCATCCAAGGCGCTCGGCGAGGCCTTCAAGCGCGCCGCCTGCCGCGACGGACTGCCAGGGCGTGCAGGTGCGCGAGCTCCTTCTCGTCCGAGGCCGAGCTGACCCGCCTCGCCGCCGCGGGACGGCCTCAACGTCGTGCTCTGCATAGTGGTCGCCGAGGCGAACGAGGTCGTCGCCACGACGCTCCTGGAGGACGCCTTTGACGCCGCCGCCGCGCTGCGTGCTGTCACGCAGTGCCTTTCTCCTCCTCCTCCGCCGCCGCCGCTGCCACAATGCCGTCGCGAGCGCCTGGACCATCGTGGAGCGCTCCGACGTGCGCCAGGCGCTCGGCCGCTCGGCCGCCGTCCGCGCAAGCAGCGCGCGGACCTTGCAGAGCCGCGCGGCCTTCCAGCACTTTTGAGGCCGCCTGACGGACAGCCGAGCGGCGCTGGACCCGCGGCTGCCGCACGCGCACGAGGCCTCAAGATTGAGAGCTAGGTCTTGTGCCGCGACGCTGACCGACATGTACGACGCCAGGATGATGGCGGGCCGAGGAGACCGCGGACGTCGGTGGTGTTCTTCATGGCGTGTTGAGCGATGAAGCGCACGCAGACACGATCACGAGGCTCCTCTCGCGACTTTGATTCCCAAGGCGCATTGCGCTGGCCACGCGCGTCGTCGACGTGCTGATGTCTCTCAGCGATGACGCTCTGGTGCGCGAGAAGATGGGTAAGTCGTGATGCGCATGGCCGATTCAATCGACGTGTGCGGCGACATGCCGGTCTGGGCGCTTCTCAAGGCGCGCGCGAGGGTCGCTAAAAGCTCGAGGCCTTGAGACGCCATGTGATGCGCTCCTCATGGTCGTCAGCCACTGGAGTGGGGGCCAGAACGTCAGCGAAGGTCTTTGTGACCTGCTTCCCTCTTGCAGGTTGGTCAGGCGAGCGACGACAGACGACGACCACAGCATCAGTCGGATGCGCAGGAAGCCAGAAACTGTACAGTTCCATTGGGTTTTGATTGAACGTCTCGAAGTCATGCGCCATGGTTCCGCAGTAGGGTGGCGATGCTACTTTTGGCGAGCCAAGTCTAGCGCCGTGCTGCCGTCATCCGTTTTCGCGTGCACGTCGGCGCCGTTGTCCAGCAGCAGCTTGGCGCCCCCCTGGCCGTTCAGACAGGCGATGTGCAGAGCCAGCCAACTTTTGTTTTTTTCGCGTGCACATCGGCGCCGTTGTCCAGCAGCAGCTTGGCGACGCCCTCGTGGCCTTTCTTGCAGGCAATGTGCAGAGCCCGCCAGCCCTTGTTCACTTTCGCGTGCACATCGGCGCCGTTGTCCAGCAGCAGCTTGGCGACGCCCTCGTGGCCGTTCCAACAGGCCCAGTGCAGAGCCAGCCAGCCATCGTCGTTCTCTTTGGCGTGCACATCGGCGCCGTTGTCCAGCAGCAGCTTGGCGACGCCCTCGTGGCCGTTGAAACAGGCGATGTGCAGCGCCGTGCTGCCATTGTTGGTTTTCGCGTGCAAATCGGCGCCGTTGTCCAGCAGCAGCTTGGCGACGTCCTCGTGGCCGTCCTGGCAGGCCAGATGCAGAGCCAGCCAGCCATCATCCTTTTTCGCGTGCACATCAGCGCCGTTGTCCAGCAGCAGCTTGGCGACGCCCTCGTGGCCGTTCTGGCAGGCAACGTGCAGAGCCAGCCAGCCATCGTCGTTCCCTTTGGCGTGCACATCGGCGCTGTTGTCCAGCAGCAGCTTGGCGACGCCCTCGTGGCCCTTCTTGCAGGCCGTGTGCAGCGCCGTTTCGCCGTCGTCCGCTTTCGCGTGCACATCGGCGCTGTTGTCCAGCAGCAGCTTGGCGACGCCCTCGTGGCCGTTCTCGCAGGCCGTGTGCAGAGCCAGCCAGCCGGCGTTCTTTTCGCGTGCACATCGGCGCCGTTGTCCAGCAGCAGATTGGCGACGCCCTCGTGGCCGTTCGCGCAGGCTTTGTGCAGCGGCGTGTCGCCATTGTTGTCTTTCGCGTGCACATCGGCGCCGCTGTCCAGCAGCAGATTGGCGACGCCCTCGTGGCCGTTCTGGCAGGCCAAGTGCAGCGCAGTCCACTTGGTATTGTTCTTTGCATTCACATCAGCGCCGCTCTCCAGCAGCAGCTTGGCGACGCCCTCGTGGCCGTTCGCGCAGGCTTTGTGCAGCGGCGTGTCGCCATTGTTGTCTTTCGCGTGCACATCGGCGCCGCTGTCCAGCAGCAGATTGGCGACGCCCTCGTGGCCGTTCTGGCAGGCCAAGTGCAGCGCAGTCCACTTGGTATTGTTCTTTGCATTCACATCAGCGCCGCTCTCCAGCAGCAGCTTGGCAACCTGCTCACGGCCGTTCTGAGAAGCGACGGCCAGCGGCGTTGACCCTTCTTCCTGCCCGAGCGTGTCGTCAACGTTCGCCCCGCGGGCAAGCACGATCCTGACGATTGACGGATCGCCACAGCGCGCGGCATCGTGCAGCGTGAAAAGCATCGGCAGCAGCGTCTCACGCAGGACACCGGCGGGGATCCCTGAACAGCGCTCAAGCACGCACTTGGTGCGCACCACCTGCCTCGTCCGCATTTTCTCCGCCTCCATGTGCACCCACGACCAAGCTCAGGCTTGCGGCCGCTGACAGCACCGGTCGCTCTTGCCCAAGCGGAGCAGCTTGTTGGCTCTGGCGCACTGTCTGTCTTGCGGCGCGCTGCGAGGCGCCGGAACCCTCCGAATCCGAGCCTCTGCTCGTGGTCGACTCTGTGGGGGGTGAAGATTACTTACGCCGAGTTAAGACTGGTCGCGAGGTTGACAGCAAGCTAGAGTTACCCAACGCCCACTTCGATGCCGAGTGGGCTGCAGGGAGCACAGGCTGCCACCGGTATAAACCGAGGTCTTGCGCATGTGCCACCGCTGGTGGGGCGAGCGGCTCCTGGTTGCCAGGAGCGCGCGCAATAGGTGCCGCTGACTCTGTTGCGGATCCTGTCGCCCCGACCTGAACGCCAACTCTCTGCGGGACGAAATCTGCGACCTGAACGCGAACTGTCCGATCGATCTCCAGCTTGTGGGCGGCTCGAGCCTTTGCACGCTGCTGGAAGGACTCTTCGTTGGTGAGGTCGGCGGCGTGCCAACGCTGGACACGTTGGCGACGCTCGGCTTGTCAACCAGCGGACGTGGACGAGAGACAACCCGCCGCGGGGTCGTCGGTCGGCACCGACTGGGTCTGATGTCGAAGGCCTTTGAGACGCCAACCAAACTTTGGCAGGTCCTTGATCGGCCAGACCACCTGCTTTCTGAGTACTAAAGCCGAGTCGAGGCTGGTCGCGAGGCTAAGAACAAGCAAGAGTTACCCCTCGAGTGTTTTGGAACCGATTCCTAGAGCTAGGTTGCACCACCAACGCCTGAGCGCAGCACGCGGCGCTTGGCTCGTGCACGGCTGCTGTGCTGCGGGTGCTGTGCGCGCAGGCGCTTGCGCGGTTTGCGCGCGATGAAATAGGTTGTTGTTTCCGGTTTCACGTCCGCAGTGGGCGTTGCTCGCGACTGGGAGGTGCAGCTTGTCCATGCCTGCGGAGGCTGCCAGCCTCCGTAAGGCCTTACCGCACAAGTCGCACGAGTACTCGCGCAGCCCTTCGTGCAGGACCTTGATGTCCTGCGAAGGTCGCCAGCTCGGGTGAAGGCCTTGCCGCACAAGTCGCACGAGTGCTCGCGCAGTCCTTCGTGCACGGCCTTGATGTGCTTGCGGAGGTGCCAGCCTCCGTAAAGGCCTTGCCGCAGAGGTCGCACGAGTACTCGCGCAGCCCTTCATGCAGGACCTTGATGTGCCTGCGGAGGGTAGCCCGCGCAAAGGCCTTGCCGCAGAGGTCGCACGAGTGTTCGCGCAGCCCTTCGTGGACAGAGCGAATGTGCGTCCGGAGATCTCCAGCTTGCGAGAAGGCCTTGCCGCACAAGTCGCACGAGTATTGGCGCAGCCCTTCGTGCACGGTCTTGGTGTGCCTGCGGAGGCTGCCAGCCTCCGTAAAGGCCTTGCCGCACAAGTCGCACGAGTGCTCGCGCAGTCCTTCGTGCAGGACCTTGATGTGCCTGCGGAGGTGGGTACCCGCGCAAAAGGCCTTGCCGCAGAGGTCGCACGAGTGTTCGCGCAGCCCTTCGTGGACAGAGCGAATGTGCGTCCGGAGATCTCCAGCTTGCGAGAAGGCCTTGCCGCACAAGTCGCACGAGTGCTCGCGCAGTCCTTCGTGCAGGACCTTGATGTGCCTGCGGAGGTTGCCAAACTCTGTAAAGGCCTTGCCGCAGAGGTCGCACGAGTGCTCGCGCAGTCCTTCGTGCACGGCCTTGATGTGCTTGCGGAGATCTCCAGCTTGCGAGAAGGTCTTACCGCACAAGTCGCACGAGTGCTCACGCAGTCCTTCGTGCACGGCCTTGATGTGCCTGCGAAGGTTGCCTGTCTCCGTGAAGGACTTGCCGCAGAGCTTGCACGAGTACTCGCGGAGCCCTTCGTGCACGGCCTTGATATGCTTCTGAAGGTTGCTAGCTTGCGTGAAGGCCTTGCCGCACAGATCGCACGGGTGCTCGCGCAGCTTCGTGCACAGCCTTGATATGCTTCTGAAGGTTGCCAGCTTGCGTGAAGGCCTTGCCGCACAGGTCGCACGAGCCGCGCAGCCCTTCGTGCATGGCCTTGATGTCTGTGGAGGTTGCCAGCTACCGTGAAGGCCTTGCCGCACAGCTCGCACGAGTGCTCGCGCAACCCTTCGTGCACAGCCTTCAGATGCTGCTTGAGTTTGCTCGCCGATGCGAGCGTCTTGCCACAAACCTCGCACTCGTACTTCCTCTTGCGGTCGAGAAGAGGGTTGATGCCCACCATCCTCTGTCGCGTCGCTGCTGGTGCTGCTGGTGCCGGTGCTGCTCCTGCTGCTCCTGCTCTCCCTGCTCTCGGCGACTCTCCTTCGGATCTTTTTTTCTCTTCTGACTGATGGCTTCAAGATCCGTCGAGGTCAATGTTCGTCCAAAAGTGACGTGACATGATCGTCCCTGTGACGTCGACTAACGACCTGCACCACGAGATCATTGGTTGCAGCTGATCTTGTCCAGCCCTGCTGCAATCACGCCGCACCAGCGCCTACCGCGGAGCCTCTCAAGCCCCAACAGCAAGCCCGCAGTCTTCCAGGCGCTTCCTCTCTACGATGATGGGCCAGGAGGAAGAAGTGCGAGTTGGTCATCATTTGCGAGTGCAACGACGCCGCTTTGCTTGACGATCGCCGCCGCTGGGAGCGCCCCGCGTACGCTTGTGGGCGACAGGTATCTCAGAAGCCGAGGTCGCCGAAGCGCCAGCGTCGTCTGCAAGTTTTGGGGGTGCGAGCCAGGCTTTCAGCAGGTGGCGCTTCAGGCTCGCTGGCTGCGTGCGTGTGAAGGCCTTGCCGCAGAGGTCGCACGAGAGCTCGCGCGCAAGGCAATCCAGTCGACTTGAGCAGCCTTGCGACTGCGTTGTAGACCCGCCATGGCTCTTAGTCGGCCAGCCACAGCTCAACTAAGCCGTGCGGAGTAACCGCCAGCGCCTCGTGCGCCGCTGCGGCCACGCGCACGGCGTCGAGCGGCGCGGAAGGCGGCGTGGCGCATGCGCCTGCCCTCGGGCAGCGGCAGGTCCAGCGGCGCGCATAAGGCCAGCCCCGTGCCCGGGTAGACGCACACGTCATACGTCTTCCGCGCGGCCCGGCCAGTAGACGCGCCTCGCGCAGCACCTCGAGAGCGCCCCGCGCCGAGCCGCGGCATCGGAGGCGGCGGCAGCGGCGGCTGCCACCTCGCCCACCTCGGCTAGCGGCCCGTTCGCCCACACCGACTTTCGCCATGCCCAGCGCATTCGCGGCATCGAGCTGCTGCAAGAGCGTCGCGTGCACAGCTTTCTCGGCCTCGGAGTCGGCCTCGGATTCGGCTTCGGGCCCAGTTGCCGCCAGGACTGCCGCGCGGAAGCGCTTCAAGAGGCCATCGTTGTCGGCATGGCGGCGGCGGCCGCCCATGTCGACGCGCTGGTGAGCGAGCTGGCGCGTGCCGTGCATGCACGCCATGGCGCGCATGCCCGCGTCCAGCGCCACGCCCGAGCCGCGCAGGTCGCTGTCGCGGGAGACGTCGAGCCGCTCGAGCGCCGACTTGGCCCGCAACGCAGCGCCGCCGAGGACCTTTGTCGCGACAGACCCTTAGGACCGCAACCCATGAGGTTGAGCTCGCAATGCATGCCGTTGCGCCAACCCCAACTCTGCGGCGCACAGCGCCTGGTTGCCGTAAAGGGTGGCCGTCGTGGGCCGCGTCGCTCAGCTCCCGCAGCGCGCGGGCAGAGTAAGCGCCAAGGCCGCATCGCGCACGCGCGCTACAGAGAGAGAGAGAGACGGCGAAACGAGCAGCCACGAATCAGCGCAACGCCGCTGGCGTCAACGCCCGTGATCTTCTAGCTAGAGCCAAAGCGAGCACAGCGCCGAGCCGTAGCACCGAGCCGCGTCGATGGCTGCGCAAGTTGCAGGACCAACGCCGCAGTGCGTCAGGCCGAGTGAGCCGACGCAATCAGGTGGAGCGTGCCGCGTGGCGCTGACAGCGACGATCTGCGTGGCGACAGCCGCTGCCGCACCGCGACTGAGTTAATATTGCCAAGCTCGAGGCTGTAGAGAGCCGTGCTCGTCGTCGCGAGAGCCTGCAGCATGGCGACCACATGCGAGTGAATGGTGCGGGCGCTTGTTCAACCAGGTGCAAGTCGCACCACATCGCACTGCTGCAGCCGCCGCCGCCGCCGCCGCCGCCGCCACCGCTGCTGCGTTGTCGCGGGGCCTCCGCAACCGAGAGCACGAGCTGCGCACCCAAGCCTTTGTTGGACAAGTCTGGCCAATGCGTTTTGCGTGCCGAGTTTCCTCGCAACGCGCTGCCACGACGCTCTCGCTCTCTGTGGCCAAGCGAGTGGCTCCAACCAGTGCACGCATCGCCTCGTCCAGGCCAGCGTTGTGGTAGAGCCTGGGAGCTTCAGGGCGATACATGCCTCTGGATTGGGGAGGACTAATCGCACAGCGCGCAGCGAGCCCATGTGATCCACCTCGCCAGAGCCGCCGGTCAGCCCTGCGATGAGCCGCCGCGGGCCGCTGGGCAATGCGCGCCGCGGCGTCGTTGCCCGCGCGCCGCGTCGCAATGGCGGGGCGGCCCGCGCGTTCGTGCTCGCTGCCTACTTATGATGGCTCGTGGCGTGCGTGTTCGTTCACGTGACAAGGGGCCCTCGGAGGCATGTCATGACTGGCGTCAATTTCACGACGCTGAGGCGATCCGGGTTTCGGGCAACGGACCGATTTTGTCCAGGGATAGCAGGGTGCGCACGTCAAAGCCTCGCCAAACCATTCCACCATCGCCGCGAGAAAGATTGGAGCCAAGCAGACGGCACACGCGTGTTCCTATTGACATGTGGCATGTGACACGGAAAGCAAGCATTCTGTGGACTCCTAATGGCTCCTATGTGCTGACCGCATTTATCTACCGGATTCAACTCGTGGACAGCAGTAAAGAAGCTCGCCTCGTACCTTGTACGGTACAAGTACCGGTACCGGTACCGGTACCAGTACCGTACCGGTACCTGCAGCACGTGCAGAGCGCGGGAGGTACGAGAGCGCAGGAGAGAAAGCGACGGACAGGAGCGGCGGGGGCAGTACCGGCGCGGGGTGGGCGGGGTGCGGGCGAGGAGCAGTGCGGGCGTCAGTGGGCTGAGCGATGGCGGGCGGCAGTCGCACGCGCTCGACAAGGGGCGCTGGCGCGAGCGCGAGCGAACTTCGCGCAGAGGCGGCGGCGGCGCGGTCCAAATGGGTGCCAAAGCGGTGATCAAGGAGGTGCTCGAAAGCGTTCGTTGAGTCAATACTACAACGCGATCGTGACGAGGTACAGCACGCTCTCCCGCTGTAGGCGACTTTCGCATCTCGACCTGCGGAGAGTCGGCGTTCCCCATTTCGGCCAGAGGGACAAGATCATCCAAGCCTTCAAGGCGTTAGAGTTGGAGGCCGACGACGAACGTGAGGCGCGGCAGCTGATTGAGCGCGGGCTGGCCCCCGCTGGGATGATAGTACGCAGGAGCCTTTGGCTTGATCAGACATCCTGCTCGACACTGACTGCGCTTCCAGAGGGACTCGTGGTCGGCGACACCCTGAGCCTGACGGGCTGCTCTGCGCTGACCAGCCTGGGCGACGGCCTTAGCGTCGGCGGTCATCTCGAGCTCTACGACTGTTCCGCGCTGCAGGAGCGGCACCACGGCGACATGAGCGCCTTCTTTGAGCAGCTTTCGGCGGTGCTGGGGCCCAAGGCCGGGCTATCTCTCGCTGAGTGGGATGCTGTCGAACGAGTGCCCGATGGCTTTAGCGTCGACGGCACACTCGATCTTAGCTACTGCTCGGCCCTGGCCAGCCTGGGCGACGGCCTCAGCGTCGGCGATCATCTTGACCTTCGGGGGCTCAGCCTTGACCAGCTTGAGTAACGGCCTCAGCGTCGGCGGTCATCTCGACCTTTTCTGGTGCTCAGCCCTATCAAGCCTGCCAGACGGCCTCAGCGTCGGCGGTCATCTCGATCTCGAGGGCTGTTCGTCCCTGCAGGATCGGCACTGTGGCAACATGGACGCCTTCTTCGAGCAGCTGTCGGCGGTGCTGGGACCCGAGGCCGGGCTCTCTTCGCGGATGGGTTGCTGTCGAGCATGTGCCCGATGGCTTTAGCGTCGGCGGCGACCTCGATCTTTGCAATTGCTTGGCCCTGACCAGCCTGGGTGACGGGCTCAGCGTCGGCGGCAACCTCAATCTCGGCCCCTGCTCGGCCCTGACCAGCCTGGGCGACGGACTCAGCGTCGGCGGCAACCTCAATCTCGGGGGCTGCTCGGCCCTGACCAGCCTAGGCGATGGCCTCAGCGTCGGCGGTCGTCTCGTTCTTGAGGGCTGCTCGTCCCTGCAGGATCGGCACTGTGGCAACATGGACGCCTTCTTCGAGCAGCTTTCGGCGGTGCTGGGGCCCAAGGCCGGGCTCTCTCTCGCTGAGTGGGGTGCTGTCGAGCAAGTTCCCGATGGCTTTAGCGTCGGCGGCAATCTCGATCTCGAAAACTGCTTTGCCCTGACCAACCTGGGCGACGGCCTCAGCGTCGGTGGCTCGCTCAACCTCGAGGAATGCTCGGAGCTGACCACCCTGCCAGACGGCCTCAGCGTCGGCGGTTATCTCAATCTTCGTGGGTGTTCGGCCCTGCAGGACCGGCACCGCGGCGACATGAACGCCTTCTTCGAGCAGCTTTCGGTGGTGCTGGGGCCCAAGGCCGGGCTCTCTCTCGCTGAGTGGAGTGCTGTCGAGCAAGTTCCCGATGGCTTTAGCGTCGGCGGCGGTCTCGTTCTTAAGGGCTGCCAGAAGCTCACCAGCCTGGGACGGCCTCAGCGTCGGCGGTTATCTCAATCTTAGCGGTTGCTCGGCCCTGCAGGAGCGTCACCGCGGCGACATGGGCGCCTTCTTTGAGCAGCTTTCGGCGGTGCTAGGGCCCAAGGCCGGACTCTCTCTCGCGAAGTGGGTTGCTGTCGAGCAAGTGCCTAATGGCTTTAGCGTCGGCGGCCATTTCAATCTCTACGGCTGTTCGGCCCTGACCAGCCTGGGCGACGGCCTGAGCGTTGGCGGCCAGCTCAAGCTCGACTTCTGCACGGCCCTGACCAGTCTGCACGACGGCCTCCGCGTCGGCGGCCATCTCGGCCTTCGAAATTGCTCGACCCTAACCACTCTGGGCAACAGCCTCAGCGTCGGAGATCTCACTGGTTGCTCGGCCCTGACCAGCCTGGGCGACGGTCTCAGCGTCGTCGGCTCGATCGATCTCACTGGTTGCTCGGCCCTGACCAGCCTGCCCGCGAGTCTGACCAAGGTGAACGGCACGCTCGAACTTGGGGGTGCGAAGAGCTCACTAGCGTGCCCGAGGGACTCGTCGTGGATGGCGCCCTGGACTTGGCTGGGTGCACGGCTCTGACGAGCTTGCCGACGAGCCTTCGCGTCAATGGCACACTGGACCTGAGCCTTTGCACGGCGTTAGAGGCGCAGCACTACGGGGACATGGACGCCTTTCTGGTGGCGTTGCGGGAGATCATGGGGCCAAGAAGTGGTCTGTGGCTTCGTGGGTGGACAACCATCCGCGAGCTCCCTGATTGCTACGCCGACATCGGTGACCAACTGAACCTGTCCGAGTGCACCGCTCTCACTCGTCTTCCTGAGGGCCTGCGCGTGCGTGGCAGTCTGCATCTCGGCTGGTGCGGAGCGCTGCGCTGTCTGCCAGATGGCCTTCGAGTGGATGGCCGGCTTGACCTCACGGCCTGCACGTCGCTCACGAGTCTCCCAGCCGGTCTACAGGTCACTGGTGACATCGACGCCAGGCAATGCACTTCTCTCACAAGCCTGCCGGAGGACCTGCACGTCGGAAGGAGCCTTTGGCTGGAAGAGTGCACGTCGCTCACGAGTCTCCCCCGGTCTTCAGGTCACTATTCATCTCGACGCCACGCGATGCACTTTTCTCACGAGCCTGCCGGAGGACCTGCATGTCGGTGGAAACCTTTGCCTTGAGCAGTGCACGTCGCTGGAGAGTCTACCAGCCGGTCTTCAGGTCTCTGGTGATCTCGACGCCAGGCAATGCACTTCTCTCACAAGCCTGCCGGAGGACCTGCTCGTCGGTGGAAACCTTTGCCTTGAGCAGTGCACGTCGCTAGAGAGTGTGCCAGCCAGCATGCTCGAGTTGCCCATGGACGAAAACCGCGAACCGCGCGAAATCTTCCTCGGTGGCTCGGGGCTCGGCAGAGACACTCGAGTGGATTCGCGAGGCAGACGCGCCAGGTCTCCGTTTTTACGTCGACCTTCGGCGGGGCAACCAGGCTGAAGCAAGACCTGGTTTTGCGAGCGCTGCTGAAGCCGCGGCGTTCTGGAGCAGCGAGGCTCAAGTGGAGGCCGCGGCTGTGCCACCGACGGCCGACGACGCGACGCTGGTGCGGTTCTTGTCGCGGCTGCGCGACGCCAAGGAATTTGGCATCGCCGAGACGCGCAAGGCGCTCGCCAAGCGCGTGGTCGATGTGCTCGAGCTGCTGTCTGGCGACGACGAGCACGTGCGCGAGGAGCTGCTGCTTCGCATGAGCGACTCGCTGGACGCGTGCGGCGACAAGCCGGTGTGGGCGCTCAACCAGATGCACCTGGTCGCGGAGGTCGCCAAGGCCCGAGAGAGCGCCGAGCAGATCCGGGACCTCGGGCGCCGGGTGATGCGGCTCATGGTCGTGCACGAGCACGCCAAGCGCAAGGTGGACTCGTTATCGTGGGTGGACGACGTCTGCGTCTACTTGCGCTTTGAGATCGACCTGCGCGAGGCGCTCGACCTGCCCGTCGCGGCGACGGCCATGATCTTCCCGAGCTACATCAACGTGACGGATGCTGAGCTGGAGGCGGCCAAGAACGACGCGCTGGCCATCACGGACGCACAGTTCGAGGCGTGGCTCGCCGAGTGGCCCGAGTGGCAGCGACACGAGCGGCACAAAGTGGTCGCCGAGCTGAGGTGGCAGGAGCTGGCCGAGATCAAGCGCGGCAGAGTCTCCGCAAGCGCGTGAGCCGGCGTCTGAGCCGGCTGGTGAGCGTCGTGGGCGACAAGGTGGTCGACCCGGTGACTCTCGATGGCGGCAAGAGCGTGTGGAGCCTGAGCGATCTGCTAAAGCACTGGGAGCGCGGGCCTGGACCTGCACAACGCGCCGGTCTCCGTCGAGCAGCTGCGCAGCGACCTCAAGCGCGTCGTTGCCTGAGCAGACTTTTAAGCGCAAGTAGCAGCATGACAAAAACCAAAGAGACTTCTGCCTGCTTTGGATGATGCGCGGCCGCTGCTGATTCATTGCCCTGCGGTCCCACGCCAGGTTCGTAGCGTCATGCCCCGCGCGACGCGTACAAGCGCCTCCTAAGGGCGGCGGCGTGGCTCGACAGCACCTCCAGTCTGCATGTATCAGAGCGAAGCCGCAGCCCGCGACGAAGAGGCTAAGCGGCGTACACTGCTGCCGACGGGGCTTGGCGACAAGCAAGTCGTGCTGCTGGAGGTGGCGCTGCCGACTTGCGCATGCTCGGTGCGGCCGCTCGTGCAGGATGCGGCGCTTGCGCGCACCTTTCGTTGTGCTCAAGTACGCGCTGCTCCTCGAGGCCATGTACGTCGTCATCACGCTGGCGACTGCGCCAGACCTGGCGACGCGCCGGGCGATGCTGGAGCTGATCCAGGACGGTCGCGAGCGCAGACGCGGACGGCGCTGCCACCGTTCTT
This sequence comes from Thraustochytrium striatum, assembly GCA_022244645.1. NCBI lineage: Eukaryota > Bigyra > Thraustochytrida > Thraustochytriidae > Thraustochytrium > Thraustochytrium striatum. The sequence continues at coordinate 35,756 of JACDIV010000099.1, read as the reverse complement.
GCGCGCCTCAGGGCGGAGGAGGACCTCGCCAAGCAGTGCCTCCGCGCCGTGGACCAACCCAGGTCGTGACGCTGACCAGCGACGAGTCACACGTCGTGCCGCCGCGCTCGGTGGCCTTCTGTGAGGCCAGGGCGCAGGACATGGCCGCCCGGTGCGCCAGGCCAGGACGGAGCTGGCACCAAGAGTCGCGGACCAGCAGCCCCTCGGCTGCCTGGAGCGCATCGAGGCGCGCCTGGACGGCCCTTGCGCCGTGCTGGAGGGCAACCTAGACAAGTTGGCCGCCTTTGTGCAGCAGGGCACCAACGAGGAGATCGTCAGGGCGCTCTGCTCGGAGGCCGGCCTGGACAAGGAGCTGGTCGCGAGCGAGATCGAGGCATCATCCAGGCGGCCGCCAGAGGCGCTCTCAACGCCGTCGCCGAACGCCGTCGCCGACGGCGTCGAGACGCTCGTCGGAAACTCGCGCGAGAGCCTCGTGCAGACGCCCCGCGCCGAGGCCGAGGAGATGGCCGCGGTCCTTTGCGCTCTAGTGCAGCTCACCACCCTGGCGAGCGGGGAGGAGATCGCCGCAGGCTGCGTCGTTCGCACATAGAGCGCCTTCCAGAGCCACCAGGCCTTCACGGGCAGCGCCATTGGCGCCACGAGCCTAGCAATCGAGCAGCTGCGCGCGGCCCAGCCGGACGCGCGCCGTCGGTCTTCGACGACGCGGCCATCGCGGCCGCCATGGGGTCCATCCTGGCGTCGCACGGGCTCGGGCGGCCGGAGGAGGCTGCCGTCAAGGTCACCCTCGCCAGGTCGCCAGCCGTGGTGACCTTTGACGAGACGATGCGCGCGCTCGTGGCGTGCGCTGTGCCTGACGTCGGCCAGGAGGCGGCAGTCCTCGTGCCTGCCCTGGAGGGCGCGGCAGGTCGCGCAGCCGCGGCCACGGTCCTCGCCGCCGTCTCGCACGGACACCGCCACCGACCACGATGCTGCTGCGGCGCACCATGCGGGTGTTCTTCGTCTTCCAGGCGCTCTTCGACTCGCTCGACGAGGGCGAAGGCGTCTTCAACGCGTACGACGTGCCAGAGGCCGTCTTTCGCACGCCGCATGACGCAGCCGATGGCACCGCGCCTGGAACTCTCTCACTCTCTCTCGCTGCGATCGCCGTCACCACCGTGGCTACGGTAGCCGTGGTCGAGGTGGCGAGCGTCGCCGTCATCTGCAAGCGCTGCTGAACCGCGATCCAGAGCATCGAATTCCTCAAGGTCGTAAGGTTGTCAGCGGCGCTGACGGCAACCCTGAAGCGCAGGTCGCGGCCAGCAACCCCAGGTTTTTTGACTTGCAACGCAGCAAGCAAAGCAAGCAAGCAAAAGCCAGCCAGTCAAATGGCGTGGTTCGTGCCAGCCTCCAAGCCGGGCCCATCTCAAGCGCGTTGCCGTCTGACCAGAGCAGTTTGTTGAACAGCGCCCGCCGCCAGCCATACTGCCTTCTCGCGGTCCGTTCACCCTTCTCGAAAGCAGTCTATGCCACTGCTCTACCCGTCATAGCCTCAGTCGGCCGTCGGCACTGAGCGCTGCCCACGACGTCGCCGCTACATCCTTGCGTGCCTAGATAGGTTGAGCCGCTGGTCCCCTCTTCGCGGCTGGTGGCACCGCCTGTAAATGGCGCAAGCTCTGTGCCGTTCTACTGCGATGCGCCCCCCGAGGCCTCGAGTGCCACGCTGCTGCCGCCGCCTCCTCATCGAGACCAACGTCAGCACCTCGCCCTCGGCCTCCACCTATGGCAGCCTGTTGTATCCCGAGGCCTCGGGGGCGGCTAGCTCTTGCCGAGTGGCAGGGGCACTTGCGGCACCAGCTTGCTGCCGGAGACAAAGTGGCTGCAGAGCCTCCACAAGCACGTGAGCCGGCGCTTAAACTAGCTCGAGGGTGCGACGGGCTTGAGCGATGGTCGATCTGGTGACGCAAGTATTGATTGATCGAGATTGATGGAAGGCTTGTTCAAGATTCGGCTGGCTGCTACCATGCGGACAGACAGAGACATGTGCCTCACGACCAGCCGGCGCTCCTTCGCAAGTATTTGTCACGGCGAACGCTGCTGAGGCTCTTGCGCCCACGCTTGCGCGGCGGCGAGGTTGGCTGCTGGCGGCAAGGTGACGACCGTGCTTCCTCACAGTCGGCAGGGCAACGAGGGCTGGCGTGCAACGCGCAGAAACATCGTCGCAGATGGCCAGCCGCCGTGACAGTCTTGCCGCACAGCTCGCACGAGTGCTCGCGCAGTCCTTCGTGCACGGCATTGATGTGTTTGCGGAGGTGGGCAGCCTGCGCAAATGCCTTGCCGCACAGGTCGCACGAGTGCTCGCGCAGCCCTTCGTGCACAGCCTTAATGTGCGTGCGGAGGTTGCAAACTTGCGCAAAGGCCTTGCCACAGAGCTCGCACGAGTGCTCACGAAGCCCTTCGTGCACAGCCTTAACGTGCTTGCAAAGGCTACCCGCCGCCGTGAACGTCTTGCCACAGAGCTCGCACGAGTGCTCGCGCAGTCCTTCGTGCACAGCCTTGATGTGCGTGCGGAGGTTGCTAAGTTGCGCAAAGGCCTTGCCACAGAGCTCGCACGAGTGCTCACGAAGCCCTTCGTGCACGGCCTTGATGTGTACAAAGACGGTGTTCTGCTCGGTGAAGGCCTTGCCGCAGAGGTCGCACGAGTGCTCGCGCAGGCCTTCGTGCACGGCCTCAACGTGCTTTCGAAGGCTGCCCAGCTTGTGCAAAGGCCTTGCCACAGAGCTCGCACGAGTGCTCGCGCAGGCCTTCGTGCACGGCCTTAATGTGCGTCCGGACGTGGCCTGCGTTTGCAAAGGCCTTGCCACAGAGCTCGCACGAGTGCTCGCGCAGTCCTTCATGCACGGCCTTGATGTGCTGCGTGAGGCTCTGCGCCGAGACAAGACTCTTGCCACAGAGCTCGCACGAGTGCTCGCGCAGTCCTTCGTGCACGGCCTTGATGTGCGTGCGGAGGTGGGCAGCCCGCGTAAAGGCCTTGCCACACAGGTCGCACGAGTGCTCGCGCAGGCCTTCGTGCACGGCCTTGATGTGCTTACGAAGGCTGCTAGCCTCCGTAAAGGTCTTGCCGCAGAGATCGCACGGGTGCTCGCGCAGTCCTTCGTGCACGGCCTTGAGATGCCGCGTGAGGCTCTGTGCCGATGCGAGCGTCTTGCCGCAGACCTCGCACTCGTTCTTCCTCTTGCGGTCCGGGGGAGGGTTGGTGCCGACCATCCTCGCTGGCTTGCTACTCGTGTCGCTGCTGGCGCTGCTCTGCTTCTCGTGCTGCTGCTCGTGCTGCTGTCGCTGCCGTCCGACTTCTCTGGCTTCTCTGGGATGCTCTGCTTTCCCCCCCCCATTGTGCCAGGCTCCTCGTTATCCAGGTAAGTTTTACATCATCAACTCACGTGACATGAACTTCATAGTGACGTCAAACAATGACCTCCACCGCGAGGTGATTCTGATCTGAGCTAATCCTGCGCGTCGTCTCTGGTGCGACCAGGCGGCACCAGAGCCCCGCAAAGCCCTCTGAAGCCCAACCAGAGCCAGCTGTCTCCTGAGCGCAACTCGACGACCACGATGGACAAGGAGAAAGGAAAGCATGAGATCGTTTTCACTCGCGACTGCAACAACGCCGCTTGGCTCGAGGACCGCTGCTGAGAGCGCATCGCGTCCGCTCACGGGCGGCGGACATCAAAGACGACGTGACCGCCGAAGCGCTAGCGGAGCTCTCTGGCATGTCACTTGTAGTGGTCGGGTGGATGATCATTATGTGGCGCTCGAGGTGTTCAGATTCCGTGAAGGTCTCGCCACAGAGCTCGCACGGGTGCTCGCGCAGACCTTCGTGCACGGCCTTGATGTGCGTCCGGACGTGGCCTGCGTTTGCAAAGGCCTTGCCGCAAAGGTCGCACGAGTGCTCGCGCAGGCCTTCGTGCACAGCCTTGACGTGCGTGCGGAGGGTGGCAGCCCGTGTAAAGGCCTTGCCGCAGAGCTCGCACGAGTGCTCGCGCAGGCCTTCGTGCACGGACGTGATGTGCGTACGAAGATCGCTAGCTTGCGCAAAGGCCTTGCCGCAGAGTTCGCACGAGTGCTCGCGCAGGCCTTCGTGCACAGCCTTGACGTGCTTGCGGAGGTGGGCAGCCCGTGTAAAGGCCTTGCCGCAGAGTTCGCACGAGTGTTCGCGCCGGCCTTCGTGCACGGCCTTGATATGCCCTCGAAGATTGCCGGCTTGCGCAAAGACCTTGCCACAGAGCTCGCACAAGTGCTTGCGCAGTCCTTCGTGTACAGACTTGATGTGCGTAAAGCGGTGGCTAGCTGTCGTGAAGGCCTTGCCACAGAGTTCGCACAAGTGCTCGCGCAGTCCTTCGTGTACGGCCTTGATGTGTTTGCGAAGATCGCCAGCGCGCGCAAAGGCCTTGCCACAGAGCTCGCACAAGTGCTCGCGCAGGCCTTCGTGCACGGCCTTGATGTGCGTTCGGAGATGCCCAGCCCCCGTAAAGGTCTTGCCGCAGAGGTCGCACAAGTGCTCGCGCAGGCCTTCATGCACGGCCCCGATGTGCGAGCGAAGATCGCCAGCTTGTGTAAAGGCCTTGCCACAGAGCTCGCACGAGTGCTCACGCAGGCCTTCATGCACGGCCTTGATATGCGTGCGGAGGCTGCCAGCTTGCGTAAAGGCCTTGCCGCAGAGCTCGCACAAGTGCTCGCGCAGGCCTTCGTGCACGGCCTTGATGTGGCTTCGAAGGTAGTCAGCGCGCGCAAAGGCCTTGCCGCACAGGTCGCACGGGTGTTCGCGCAGCCCTTCGTGCACGGCCTTGATGTGCACGCGGAGGTGGTCTGCCTGTGTAAACGTCTTGCCGCAGAGGTCGCACGAGTGCTCGCGCAGTCCTTCGTGCACGGCCTTCAGATGCTGCTTGAGTTTGCTCGTCGACGAGAGGGTCTTGCCGCAGACCTCGCACTCGTTCTTCCTCCTGCGATCGGGGAGAGGGTTGATGTCCACCATCCTCTGCTGCTACCGCCGCCGCTGCCGCCGCTGCTGCTGCTCTTGCTGCTGCTCCTGCTGCTGCTGCCGCTCTCCGCTTTCTTTTGGATCTTTTTTTTTTCTCTTCTGGTGGATTCAGATCCGACAAGGTCAATGTTGAACGACAACTGACGTGACATGGGCGTCAGCGTGACGTCACTCAATGACCTTCACCAACCTCAGGTGTGAAGGGTTGCAGCTGAACTGGCTGGCCCTGCCTGCCTGCTGACACCAAGTAGTACCAGAGCCAACCGCTGAGCCCCCTGCCGAGCCAGCCACGAGCCAGCCACGCGCCAGGCGCGTCCGAATTCCGCTTCACGACAAGAGACAAGGAGGAAGAAGCGCGACTTTGGTATCAGGTCGCTGACGACGGTGGCGCTGACGACGGTGGCGCTTGGGCAAGTCGAAACGGGTTCCAAGCAAGCCAGGCCTTCAGCAGAGGGCGCTTCAGACTGGCTGCGTGCGGGAAGGCCTTGCTGCAGAGGTCGCACGAAAGCTTGCGCAAGTTCATCCGCGCGACTGCGCTGCAGACGCAGCCATAGGCCGCGCAGCCGGCGCCGAGCGGGGCCACGCCGGCGTGACGCTTGCGCGCGCCCTCGGGTAGCGACAGGTCCAGCGGCGCGAGTAACGCAAACGTCGTCCGCGCGGCCCGGCCAGGTCGCGCCTCGCGCAGCGCCTCGAGAGCGCCTGCGCGGCGTGCTCGTGCACGATGCCTGGGCGCATGCCGCGCCGGCCGCGCCGCGGCATTGGCGGCGGCATTGGCGGCCGCCGCGCCTGCCACGGCTGGCTGCCCGAGCGAGCGCCCACATCGCCTCGTCCAGGCGCTGCAGCACCGCCGCGCGCGCTTCGCCGCCGTGCGCCATGCGCAGCGCATTCTCACCGCATCGAGCTGTTGCAAGAGCGTCGCGCGCACACCCTCATCGGCCTCGGCCTCGGCCTTCGGACTGGCCGCCACCAGCGCCGCCTAGCACACAGCCTTTGCTGCCGTCGAGAGAGCCGTTGAGAGAGCCGTTGTGCGAATACCGTCGGCCTCGGAGTCGGCCTCGGAGTTGGCCTCGGAGTCGGTCTCGGAGTCGGTCTCGGAGTCGGCCTCGGGCCCAGTTGCGACCAGGAACTGCCGCGCGGAAGTGCTTCACGAGGCCATCGTCGTCGCTGTCGCCGTTGGCGGCGGCGGCGTGGCGCGGCGACGGACGGCCGTGTCGACGCGCAGGTGAGCGGACGAGCGCATGCCCACCTGCACAGCATGGCGCGTTTGCCAGCGGCCATCGCCATGCCCGAGCCGCGCAAGTGCAGCACGCGCGGCGCGCCCTTGGCGCGGCTGATATGCGCCGGCCAGACGAGCAGGTCGTGCGGCATGCAGCGCGCCGCCACGCGGCCCTCGAGGATGAGGTCGCCGTCAATATCCCTCGCAAGAGCGGTCTTCATCGTCACGAGCGACAGCAGCGTGCTCAGCGGCAGTGTTCTCTTGCTACCGGTACGTACGAAACAGAGAAAAGATCCATTCACAATTGTCAATCGCTCGATGGTGCTGTGGCCGAGGTTGCTGCTTTGATTGAGCGGCTGCTTGCGTGTTGCTATTGCAGTTCGCAGCAGTGGGTCTTAGGGCACGACCGGGCCCTCGTCGCCGTCGTCCCCGTCTCATCCTCGGCCTCATCCTCGGCCTCATCCTCGGCGTCTTCCTCGGCGTCTTCCTCGGCGTCTTCCTCGGCGTCGGCCTCATCATCATCACCGGCCTCTTCCTCGGCCTCGTCATCGTCACCGGCCTCTTCCTCGGTCTCGTCATCGTCACCATCCTCTTCCTCGGTCTCTTCCTCGGCGTCGGTCTCTTCCTCGGCGTCGGTCTCTTCCTCAGCGTCGGTCTCGTCGTCGCCGGCGGTCTCGTCGTCGCCGGCGGTCTCCGTTTCGTCGCCGTCGGTGGCCGTTTCGTCGCCGTCGGTGGCCGGAGTCTCCTCGCAGCACTTTACCCACGCCTTGCGCTTGGAGCTTCCACGAAAGTGCCTGCTGGCCGTCCTCGCAGGCCGCCTCGGCAGTGCCGCTGGACTCGTCCGACACAAAGATGAACTTTTTGTCCAGGTTGCAGCCCGTCTCGTCGCCGTTCGCAAAGATGGCCATGAGCTCCTCCGCAGTGCAAAGGCGCTGGCCCTCGTCGGTGCAGGCGTTTTCGGGGGTCTTCTTTTTGGGGCAGTGCTTGGGCTTGCCCGGCGTGCCATCGGGCTTGGCCGACAGCGCGAGCTGGGCGAGGCAGAGAGGACCAGCATCCACATCGGTGTCATCATCTTGATGCTGTTGTTGCTGCGGTTGCTGTTGCTGGGTCGATCGATTCGGGTTCTGCCCGTCGTGCTGCAGCACCTAGCCATCCTGGACAACAAGCGATGCCGCTTTCCAGTACGGCAGTGCGTCCTCAAGCCCTATGCTGAGATTCTCTTGGACTGGTGCAAGTGGCTTTTCCTCGATTCGGTCGCGGCAAAGTCCCTCGCACGGACTCACTGCTTGCCACGATGACATTGCGGAGCTGTTGCCAAGTAGCGTAACCGCACACTCTGCATCACACTACTTCCAGCCGCCAGCGCGCACAATCTGGCCGCAAAGGCTCCGATCGCTTCCAGAATGAGCGCCATTTTCGCTGCGTCGCCCTCATTCAGTCCGGCGAGGGGCTGGCGTCAATCAGAGCCGTCGCAGGAACCGCAAGGCCCTTCGGCGGCCTGGCTGCCAGCTGACTGAAAGAGCAAACTCGTCTTCCCTCTCTCTCTCCCCCTCCCTCCCTCCCTCCCTCGCGCGCACGTTCAGATCCAACGGACGCGGGAGAGCGCAGCGCCATGCTTCAGGGTCACACTGGTCTGATACCGCAGCCCTTGGAGCGATCACCAAACCCAAGGACCCACCCAGTTGCCAGCGCACACAATCTGGCCGCCAAGACTCCAATCGCTTCCAGAATGAGCGCCATTTTTCGCTGCATCGCCCTTGTTCAGTCTGGCAAAGTGCTGGCGTCAATCAGCGCCGTCTCAGCAACTGCAAGGCCCTTCAGCGGCTTGGCTGCCAGCTGACTGAAAGAGCAAACTCGTCTTCCCTCCTCTCTTACTCCATGCATCGAAGCGAAACGCTTGCTTGTTGCTACGCCTCGCGGCCAGTCTTGCCTTGGCTTCAGCATGTCACAAGAACGCAGGAGACGGCTTAGCGAACCCCAAACCCACGACTCAGCCTCTCTCTCTCAATCTCGCTCAATTTCTCTCAATTTCTCTCTCAATTTCTCTCAGTACTACTTACCCACGGGCCACGCCTCGGCAGACTTCCGGCGCGAGGTCGCCGCCCTCAATGCGCGCATTCGACCTCCTACCCACCCAGAGGCCCTCATGGACGGCTCACCCGCTGCAGACCACGACGAGCTCGACCGCCGAATCCCGCGGACGACGGCGAGTTCATTGACCTGGACACCGCTACAGACGCCCGCGGCGTCTCATGGCTCGGGAGCCATCACGGCACATCCGAGTACATCCAGGCCCAGCTCGACAAGTTCCTTCACGAGCGCATCGACTTTAGCATCATCCAGCTCCTGGCCTTCCGGCGCACTGGTGTCGAGCACTGCGAACAGGCAGCGTTCCAGGTCCTCCGACTCTCGGTGCAGGCCAAGTTGGGATACGTCTTCCGCGTCAACCCGCCGACGGAGACCCGCGACCTGGCCGCACGCGCCAACACGCTCATCCGCTCGGCCCTGTTTGCTCAGCTCGGGATCTGGGACGTCTCTGACCCAACAGCCAAGCCGACTGCGCCGGCCCTCCCGCTAGGCACCACCTCGGAAGAACTACAGGACTGGGCCGCACGCACGCAGCTCCCCATCAGCCTGGGTGGTGTTGGCGTGTTCGACCCAAAGCTCTTCCCGGACGCCTGCTACGTGTCTGCCCTGCTCCTCGCCCTTCGCGCAGGCCTCGGCACCACTTTCTTCCCGCACGTCGCACACCTACACGACCTGGTCATCACCCCGAACCCGAGCACGCACCCGGCAGTCGCCGCCATCTTGCGACTCGGGGACCAGCTCCCCGAGAGCCTGCCACCACACGTCCTGCCCGAACAACATCTACCAGCAGTGCTCCTTACGGCAACGAAGCTCAAAGACCTCATCCACATCCACGCCTCCAACATCACCAAAGGTCTACATGCAGGCAACGCCGCACGACTTCAACGCAAGCTTGACATCACCTGCGGCGACAAGACCATGCAGCCGCCACCGCCAGCCGACGCCGAACCGCCCGACCCTGGACGCCGAGAGCGGGCCTTCCTCACACGCCGCATCCACGCGGCCAACCAGGAGACCTCGGCCGGTGTCATCCTGCTCACCACGCCGTCGCTTGCCGTGACCCAGCTGCCCAACAAGCTCTGGCTCGCCTACCTCCGCAAGCGCACCGGCCAAGCTCGTCCCGATCTGGCGTCCAGTCCAACCACGTGCGGCTGCGGCGCGACCGAGATGCGCAAGCCGAGCGCCAACTGGTTCCACGCGCTCCACTGCAAGCACGTCAACACCCGCCACCGTGGCCCACAACGCGGCCCGCGACGTCATCTGCAAGCACCTCAACAAGCTGGGAGGCACCGCTCGCACCGAAGTTTGGGTGAGCGACAACCTCCGCGTCGACGTACATGCTACCTTGCAAGCACCTGCCAAGCCGGTCATCATTGATGTGACTGCCGTGAACACTATCAGCTCAACGAGCTTTGTCACGGAGCGCTCTTTGCCAACCGTCGCGGCCGCCGCTTGCAAGGCCAAGCATGACAAGTACGACGCCGCCCTTGGCTCCAACAAGCTCCTCATCCCGGTCCTCTCTACGGCAGGTGGCACGGCCGGCGACTGGCCCGCACTCCGCCGCATCGTGCGCGACTACTACTACGACAAGCACCAACTCGACGGCCTCGCTGCCAGCCGTCGCCTCCTCGTGGAGACGATCTTCCAGCACCAGCGGCACCTATTGCGCGCGCTCCTGGCGACCCAGGAGCCGCTCGCCCCACCAGCGGTGGCACATGCGCAAGACCTCGGTTTATACCGGTGGCAGCCTGTGCTCCCTGCAGCCCCACTCGGCATCGAAGTGGGCGTTGGGTAACTCTCTAGCTTGCTGTCAACCTCGCGACCAGTCTTAACTCGGCGTATGTAATCTTCATCACGGCATTTCTCTCATGGCGCAGGTTTCGGCCAGCCTCAACGGACACCTGCGCACGCGCGCGCGACATCTTTTATTGCATCTCGCGAGCTATGTGAGGCGGTGAAGATTACTTACGCGCCGAGTTAAGACTGGTCGCGAGCTATGTCTTCACCAGCTTGCGTAAATGTCTTGCCGCACAGGTCGCACGGGTGCTCGCGCAGGCCTTCGTGCACGACCTGATGTGCGTCCAGAGATTGCCAGCTTGCGTAAAAGGCTTGCCGCAGAGCTCGCACGAATGCTCGCGCAGTCCTTCATGCACGACCCTGAGATGCCGCGTGAGGCTCTGTGCCTATGCGAGCGTCTTGCCGCAGACCTCGCACTCGTTCTTCCTCCTGCGGTCCGGGGAGGGTTGGTGCCGACCATCCTCGCTGGCTTGCTACTCGTGTCGCTGCTGGCGCTGCTCTGCTTCTCGTGCTGCTGCTCGTGCTGCTGTCGCTGCCGTCCGACTTCTCTGGCTTCTCTGGGGCGCTCTGCATTTTTTCCCCATTGTGCCAGGCTCCTCATTATCCAGGTAAATTTTACATCATCAACTCACGTGACATAGACGTCATAGTGACGTCAAACAATGACCTCCACCGCGAGGTGATTCTGATCTGAGCTGATCCTGCGCGTCGTCTCTGTCTCTGGCGCAATCAGGCGGCACCAGAGCCCCGCAAAGCCCTCTGAAGCCCAACCAAGCCAGCTGCCTCCTGAGCGTAACTCGACGACCACGATGGACAAGGAGAAGGAAAGCATGAGATCGTTTTCACTCGCGATTGCAACGACGCCGCTTGGCTTGAGGACCGCCGCTGAGAGCGCCTCGCGTCCGCTCACGGGCGGCAGACGTCAAAGACGTGACCGCCGAAGCGCTAGCGGAACCGTCTGCCGTGCCATTCGGAGTTTGTCGGATGATCATCATTGGCGCTCGAGGTGTTCAGATTCCGTGAAGGTCTCGCCACAGAGCTCGCACGGGTGCTCGCGCAGTCCTTCGTGCACAACCATGATGTGCGTCCGGAGGTGGCCTGCGTTTGCAAAGGCCTTGCCGCAGAGCTCGCACGAGTGCTCGCGCAGTCCTTCGTGCACAGCCTTAATGTGCGGGAGGTTGCTAACTTGCGCAAAGGCCTTGCCACAGAGCTCGCACGAGTGCTCGCGCAGACCTTCGTGCACAGCCTTGATATGCTTCCGAAGGCTGCCAGCGCGCGCAAAGGCCTTGCCGCAGAGGTCGCACGCGTGCTCACGCAGACCTTCGTGCACAGCATTGATATGCTTCCGAAGGCCGCCAGACTCAGCAAAGGTCTTGCCGCAAAGGTCGCACGAGTGCTCGCGCAGGCCTTCGTGCACAGCCTTGACGTGCGCGCGGAGATTGCCAGCTGTCGTGAAGGCCTTGCCGCACAGGTCGCACGAGTGCTCGCGCAGTCCTTCGTGCACGGCCTTGATGTGCGTGCGGAGGTGGGCAGCCTGCGCAAAGGCCTTGCCACAGAGCTCGCAGGAGTGCTCACGCAGCCCTTCGTGCAAGACCTTGATGTGCGTACGAAGGCTACCAGCTGTCGAAAAGGCCTTGCCGCAAAGTTCGCACGAGTGCTCGCGCAGACCTTCGTGCACGGCCTTGATGTGCTTCCGAAGGTTGCCAGCGCGCGCAAAGGCGCCTTGCCACAGAGCTCGCACGAGTGCTCGCGCAGGCCTTCGTGCACGGCCTTGATGTGCGTGCAAAGATCGCCAGCCTGCGCAAAGGCCTTGCCACAGAGCTCGCACGAGTGCTCGCGCAGGCCTTCATGCATCGTCTTGGTGTGCCTTCGAAGATCGTCAGCGCGCGCAAAAGCCTTGCCACAGAGCTCGCACGAGTGCTCGCGCAGGCCTTCGTGCACGGCCTTGACGTGCATACGAAGATCGCTAGCTTGCGCAAAGGCCTTGCCACAGAGCTCGCACGAGTGCTCGCGCAGACCTTCGTGCACGGCCTTGATGTGCTTCCGAAGGTTGCCAGCGCGCGCAAAGGCCTTGCCGCAGAGCTCGCACGAGTGCTCGCGCAGCCCTTCGTGCACAGTCTTGATGTGCTTTCGAAGTGTGCTAGCTTGCGTGAAGGCCTTGCCACAGAGCTCGCACGAGTGCTCGCGCAGGCCTTCGTGCACGGCCTCGACGTGCGGAGGTGGGCAGCCCGTGTAAAGGCCTTGCCGCAGGTCGCACGAGTGCTCGCGCAGGCCTTCGTGCACGGCCTTGATATGCCCTAAGATTGCCGGCTTGCGCAAAGACCTTGCCGCACAGGTCGCACGAGTGCTCGCGCAGGCTTCGTGCACAGCATTGATATGCTTCCAAAGGCCGCCAGTCTGCGTAAAGGCCTTGCCGCAGAGTCGCACGAGTGCTCACGCAGTCCTTCGTGCACGGCCTTGACGTGCGTGCGAAGATCGCCAGCGCGCGCAAAGGCCTTGCCACAGAGCTCGCACGAGTGCTCACGTAACCCTTCGTGCACGGCCTTGATATGCGTCCGGCGGTGGCCAGACTCCGCAAAGGCCTTTCCACAGAGCTCGCACAAGTGCTCGCGCAGCCCTTCGTGCACGGCCTCAATGTGCTTTCGAAGGCTGCCAGCCTGCGCAAAGGTCTTGCCGCACAGGTCGCACGAGTGTTCGCGCAGTCCTTCGTGCACAGATTTCAAATGCCGCGTGAGGCTCCGTGCCGATGCGAGCGTCTTGGCCGCACCTCGCACTCGTTCTTCCTCTTGCGGTCGGGGAGAGGGTTGGCGCCGACCATGCTCCTTCTTGCGCGTCGCTTTCTCCCCTCGCTGCTGCTTGTGCTACGCTGCCGCCGCGCGACGCTTCCCTGCCTTTCGTTCTGGATCTTTCGTTCTCGCAACACGTTTCCGTCAATGACGTGCAGTCAGTGATCGTATGACTGGCCGCCCGTTTTCGACGTCATCATTTGACCTTTGGAAAGGCAGAGCGGCGGAGCTTTGAACCGATAACGCAAGACCGCCACTGAGACGCAACAGGTTGTGGTCCGAATCCTCCACCGCGACCCACGACCTTGAGAGCGCTTGCGCAAGCGACACAAACAGAAAGTGTCTTCGTGGCCGTCCTCTGCACGCCCCCGCAAGCAAAGACGAATGACGTGAACAGAGTTGCACGTTTCGAAACTCACCTGTGCCGGGGAGAGCAGCTCTCCACAACCGATCTGGAGCGGCAGGATTCACCTCGTGGCCTTCAGCTGCGTCGTTCTGAGCGAAGCCTCGCCGCCGCCGCGAAGTGAGCTCGCAAGACTGATCTCGAGCCAGCCTAGTAGGCGAAGCTTTGCTGCCAGCGGAGTGGGCTTTTGAGGACTGGTTCAGGTCTAACGTCTTCAACAATCGCGCTGCAGCAGCTGCAGCAGCAGCGCCAGCGCCAGCGCCGGAAGAAAGTGTCAGCACCTTGAGCAAGAGGCTGCTCGCCAAAGAAGCGGTAACAACTCAGGGAGCAGGCGGCCAGGCCGATCAAGGACCTGCCTGCGCACCGACCCACCGGATGGCAGAGTTTGGGTGGGCGCTTCAAAGGTCTATCTGCGACTTGAGACCAGTCGGGCCGACTGAGTACAGGTCCGCTGGATTGAAAAATCAGGCGTCGCGAACATGTCGAGAATGGACACGCCGCGAACAACCATCCATGACCGAGTTGATCTGGTCTAACCGTCGGGCGGGCGGCAGGGAAGGCCGAGCAGCAGTGCGATCGGGAACGCGCACGCCAAGCACGCCGCGTAGCGAGTAGAAGAAGAAAATGGTTCCAGACGCATGACTTTCGTTGGTTGGCAAAGGTAGTGGTGCGAGGCGGCGGTGGCGCCAAAGCGTCCAGCAGCCCTTGAAGGCCACCCACGGCTCTGATCTTATAATAGCGCAGCGCAGACCATCCTTGTTTTCGCCCAGGTCAAGCTCGCGCAGCTCCGAGCTTTCAAATGCCAATGCAGCGCCGAGCGCGTGGCACGTGGCACTGCCGACGTTGCAATGGCTCTGGTCGAGGCGGCGCAGAGTGCTGTTGCTGGCCAGACCTTCCGCCAAGACCGCTCCCGCAGCGTCACTCAAATCACGGTGGGGGGAGTAAAAGACGACCTCCAGTGGCACCTGCTGCGCCCGTAGCACCTTCATGGACGACGACAGGTTGATCCCTTCAACCTTGTTGTCGGTCGCCGTCCAGCTTGAGCGCTGGCCGGCAAAGCGTGCGGTTGCGCTGGATGCACAATCCAAAAACGCTCAACTTTTGCGACATCTTGACAAACACATCTTTGAACATTGCACGATCCTCTACAGCCTCCCACTAGCTTTGCTGCCTTTCGACAACAGCACGTTGATCCGCCCCTGGATCTCTTTGGAAACGTTGCTGCCGCCAAGGCCGAGGCGAAGGAGCGTGTGGTTGCTGGCCAGACCCTCCGCCAAGACCGCTCCTGCAGCGTCACCCACGTTTTTGTTGTTGACAAGGTCAAGCTCGTACAGCGGCGAGCGTTCCAAGGCCAGCACTAAGCCCAACGCGCGGCACGTCAAGATACCGACGTCGCAGCCGCTCAGATTGAGACGGCAGAGCGTGCTGTTTCTCTCCAGGTGCACCGCCAGTGCCCCTCCTGCAGCGTCATCCACCTTCTTGTTGCAGCTGAGGTCGAGCTCGCACAGCGCCGAACGCGGAAAGCCCAGCGCCAAGCCCAGCGCGCGGCAGGTCGCGATGCCGATGTTGCAGCGACAAAGATGAAGACGCCGCAGAGTGTTGTGGCCAGTAGACTCTCCACCAAGATTGCTCCTGCAGCGTCGTCCACGTTCTTGTTGGAGCTGAGGTCAAGCTCACGCAGCACTGTGCTTTCAAAGCCCAGTGCAGTACCAAGTGCGTGGCAGGTCTCGATTCCGACGCGGCAGCACCTTAGATTGAGGCGACGCAAAGTGCAGTTGTTGACCAGACCTCCCACCAAGGCCGCTCCTGCAGCGTCATCCACGTTCTCGTTGCCCCGGAGGTCAAGCACGCGCAGCGCCGTGCTCTCAAATGCCAGGGCAACACCGAGCGCGCAGCACGTCGCGATGCCAATGTTGAACGAGTGCAGGCTTAAGTTGTGCAGCACCTTGTTGTGCTTGAGTCCTGCAGCCAAGGCGGCGCCACCAGCGTCACTCATCTTGTCGTCGCGAATATGAAGCACCTCCAGCGGCACCTGACGCTCTCGTAGCACGTCGCCCAGCACTTCCATGGACGGCGTCGGATCGCACGTGTGATCAGCATATGTCGAGTAGAGCTCTAGACGGCGAAGCGTGCGGCTGTGCTTGACACCATCCACGAGGCACTTGAGAGTGGTCGCATCATCGTATCTGGCTTCGACGATGAGCTTACGAAGCCAAGGGCCAGGTCCACGAAGCGTATTCCCAATTGCCACGCCGTAGTCGACGTTCAGCTCGTCTCTGATGCTGAGCTCTTGCAGCACGTGGTTGTGCTGCAGGCCCTCGAGCAATATGAGCACCACTGCGGGCGCGACCGCCTTGCTAACGTACAAAAGCGAGAGCGCCTTCCAGCATGGGTTGTTGGCCTTGAGAGTCTCGCCGACGGCGGTGGCGAGCGATGGGTGCACGTCGCTCAAGGAGATCTCACTGTAGGCCTGCTGCGTGGCCAGCGCCTGCGTCACGCGAGCGGTGCCGGCTACGGCAGCGTCGGCTTCTCCACAAAGCTCCACGGCGAGCTCGCGCAGGCTTTTGCTCGGGACTTGGAGGCTCGTGAGGGCCGTGGGCAGCACGGCTCGGATCGCCTGCGCCTCCGGCACGTTGTCACACGCCCACGGACCAACCAGCTCGGCGACGATCCCAAGCGGCCCGTCGGGACGGCGCGCCAGCTCGTGCGCGCTGGGCTGCTGCTGGCGCCGCTGGGCATGATGCCGCTACCGCCGCCGTCCTGCCGCCGTTGCTTTTTGCGCTGCGCCTCCTCCGACATCCACTTGCTCTCCTCCTCCCTTGCTGCTTGATCGGCTTTCCCCTTTTCTTTTCTTTTTTTGGTCAAAACCAATGACGTTTGTGACGTGACAAGGGGGCTGCCATGTCACGTATTTAACTCACTGACATGTGCAGAAGCAGAGCAACTCTTCCCAACTCGAGCCATAGAATCGGGGAATCCTGCCTCGTCGCCTTCCAGCAACGCCGCCGCTGAGCCGAGCGCTGCCGCCAGCAGAATGGGCTTGCGAGGGCTGGTCCAGCGCCAGCTTTGATCGCCGCTGCTCGCCAAGCCCGTCGCGCAGCGAGCTGAAGAGAAACAGGAGTTCCAAACGCATGGCTTTGCGTTGGTTCAAAGTCAAGGTGCCCGAAGAGGTCGAGGCTTTCCCGGCGAGGACGACGTCCAGTTCCTTGGCAACCCAGTTGCGCTGCTGCAGACACCAATAGCGCAACTCATCCTCGAAGATGATTGATTTGATGGGCCTGTCGGCTCCTCGCTCGCTCAAAAGGTCCCTTTGGCTGGCTGGCTGTTGCCGCTGGTCAAGGATAGCCACTCACCAAGGTCGACCCGGCAAGGCCTTGCTCGTGCCTTTCAGGAAGCTTTCAAAGCTTCCTCTACAGCAGGGCCCCTGTCCTACTGAGTCTTAGGCGTTCTTCCTATCTGTATGCTTAAATCCCTATGTATTAAATCGCAAGAAATGAATCAGAACCATTGCGGAACCGGTGCCGGGCGGAGGAGAGGCAACAAGATTACTCATCAACTCAAGCGACAATGATGATGCAAGTCAAAAGTTGCTGAGATTCGACTGATGGCGACGTTCCGGTACCCACTGTGATGCTGATGCTCGCGCCTGAAACGTGATGGTGGCACACTGGTTGCCGCGGTGCAGCTGAAACTTGGTTGGCGCTGTGTTGCTGTCAGAGCTCCAGAGACCGTTGCTGACGCGTAGAGTGAAGTCCTGCACTACACCTTGCGACCGTACGAGTACACAGTACGTACTCGAGTACTGATGTGAGTACCGTACACAGTACTGACACGGTACTCGAATACGGTACCAGTACCGGTACTGTCATTTCCCCAGTCAAACCAGCGCAGTGAGATTCAACGGACGGCACGGACAAACCCAATGGAATGGCCGTTGCCGTCCGTTAGAGCGGGATTCGGTCTAAATGTCTCGCGCGCGCGGCTCAAGAGCCGGAGTTTGCCGTGCATTCTCTGTGCGGCAAAATGATAGAGTCCAAGGGCGCAGGGCTTCAAATTCCACGGCAAGGCCACCAAGAGCACTATCACTTTCCGTCTTTGCCTCGCCATCTGCCGTACGCCGGCTTGAGCGACGTTTAACGGACGTGGCCCGGACAAAACGCAACAAAAGGGCCGTTTGAGCGGGATTCGGACAAAATGTTTCGCGCGCGCGGCTCAAGAGCCGGAGTTTGCCGTGCATTCTCTGTGCGGCAAAATGATAGAGTCCAAGGGCGCAGGGCTTCAAATTCCACGGCAAGGCCACCAAGAGCACTATCACTTTCCGTCTTTGCCTCGCCATCTGCCGTACGCCGGCTTGAGCAGGGTTCAGTCCGAACTGTCCGCGGGGCCTCTTTCCTGCCGAGCGGCTACTAGGCGTTCAAGAGGACGATCGCGCCCGCGAGGCTGAAGGCTCCGGGCGCTGTGAGGTCAGGTCGGGACAAAACAAATGATTCAGCGCGAAAAGCTACCGGTAAAATCTTTCTGCGTTCAACGGATTCGGCGCCATTCCGACCTGCTAAGCGAACTGGTGTCTCGCCGCTTGAGTGCGCGCCTGCCTGCCAGCTGGACGTCTTCGTGCACGGCGATCTGATGGCTCGGCGCGTTGTTGTCGACAAAGCGGCCCGCGCGACCTTGGCCACCCGCCCGGCAACGCTGCTGCCGTCGACGAGCTGGCCCGCGGCGTAGCTGCTCGCCCCCTTGCCGTGGCGCGCGAGCATCTCCGTCACGGCGAGCGTCGCGGCGAGGCTGGCGCCGGCCTCGACGCCACAGGCCGTCGCGCCGCTGGTGCAGGCCAGCAGCGCGTCGTCGGCCACGCATGGGGACGAACGATCGCGTGAAACGCGTCACTGCGGTCGCCGCCAGCTTGGCGCGCGTCGTGCAGCATGACCTTGTTGCCCGCCGCGTCGACGAGCTCCACCTCGCAGAGGGGCACGCTGGCCAAGAGGATCGCGACCCCGTGCTCGGCGCGTGCATCGGCCTTGAACAGCGCGGGCGACCGCAGAGGCAGCGTGGAGGCGCTGCTGGCGTCGAGAACCAGCTCCAGCGTGCTTGGCATCTTGCCGAGCGGCTGGCCGTCCAAGAGGACGACCACGCCCTCGAGGTTGAAGTCACCGAGCGGGATGAAGTCCAACCTGGCGCTCTCCTCGAGCTCCAGGGCTGCCTCGAGCTCCAGGGCTGCCTCGAGCTCCAGGGCTGCCTTGAGCCACTGCTGCAGCGGACTGCTCGGGTTTGCCTCTGCGCAGCGCACGCATGTCGGCATGTTGCCCCGTCGCCGTCCTCGACTGCGAGGGACGCTTGCTCGTTGCCGTCCCCAGAAGCGTCTGGCGCCTGAAGCGACACAATGCAGCCCGTGCTGGTCCTGAAGGCCACCTCGCAGAGCGATAGCGTCCGCCCCCGGCCCCCAGCTTTCTGCGGAGATTGTGCAGGCCCGCAGCATCGGTCAACGAGACCCAGGCCGGCTCAGGCAGGTAAATGGCCTCACGCAGCGCTTGCGTGGCGGGCAGGTCCAGCTCTTGCGTGCTGCGCTCCAAGCACAAGAGCGCGCTCTGGGCCGCCGCGGCTTTTTCACCACGAATCGAACCTGGTCCCCAATCCCAGGGCTCTTGATCGACTGTCTCTAGTAGTTGAAGATCCTGCCGAGCACTCAGTGAAAGCTTCCGTCCTCTACAGGGGTGCACCGCTTCTCCTTGCCAAGTGCTGCACCGAGCTAGCCCCGTCTACTATCGACACGAGAGTCGCCAGCTAGCGGCCTTTCGACAGCAGGCGTTTGATCTTGCTCTCCACCTCCTCTTGAACGCTGCTCTCGTCAAGATTAAGGCGGCGGAGGGTGCTGTTGCGAGCCAGACCATCCGTTAGGGCCACTCCTCCGGCGTCGCCCACACTCTTGTTGCCTCTGAGAACAAGCTCGCACAGTGCCGTGATTTCATATGCCAGCGCAGCGCTGAGCGCTTGGCAAGTCGCAAGGCCAACGTCACAGCTGTCCAGATTGAGGCGGCGAAGCGTGCTATTGCTGGCCAGACCCTCCGCCAAGGCCGCTCCCGCAGTGTCATCCACGTTCTTGTTCCAGCTGAGGTCAAGCTCGCACAGCGCCGAGCTTTCAGAAGCCAGGGCCAAGCCAAGCACGCGGCATGTTGCAAGGCCAACGTCACAGCTGTCCAGATTGAGACGGCAAAGCGTGCTGTTGCTGGCCAGACTCTCCGCCAAGGCCGCTCCCGCAGCGTCATCCAAGTTTCCGTTTCCCCGGAGAGCAAGCTCGCGCAGCGCCGAGCATTCAAAGGCCAGCGCAGTGCCAAGCCCGCGGCAGCTCGCGATGCCAACCTCACAGCGACTCAGATTGAGGCGGCGAAGCGTGCTGTTACTGGCCAGACCCTTCGCCAAGGCCGCTCCTCCGGCGTCCGCCGATTTTTGTTGCCGATGAGGACAAGCTCGCGCAGCGCAGAACTTTCAGAGGCCAGCGCTAAGCCGAGCACGCAGCTGGCCGTGACATTAATGTCACAGGCACTCAGATCGAGGCAGCGGAGCGTGCCGTTGCTGACCAGACCATCCGCCAAGGCTGCTCCTCCAGCGTCGCCCACATTCTTGTTCGAGCGGAGGTGAAGCTCGCGCAGCGCTGTACTTGCATATGCCATCGCAGCGCCAAGCGCGTGGCATGTCGCAAGACCGACATCACAGCAGTCCAAATTGAGGCAGCGCAGAACGCTGTTGCTGACCAGTCCCTCCGCCAAAGCCGCTCCTGCAGCGTCGTCCACGTTCTTGTTCCAGCTGAGGCAAAGCTCGCACAGCGCCGAGCCCTCAAAGGCCAACGCAGCGCCAAGTGCGCGGCAGGTCGGGATGCCAACGTCACAGCTGTCCAGATCAAGGCTACAGAGCGTGTTGTTGCTGGCGAGGCCCTTGGCCAGGATGGCGCCACCGGCATCACTCATGCCACTGTTGCGGATGCAAAGACCCTCCAATGGCACTTGCTGCTCTCGTAGCACGTCGCCCAGCACCTCTATGGATGGCGTTAGATCCAGCTGGCGAGCGCCATCAAAGCTGAGCTGTAGACAGCGAAGCGTGCGGTTGCACTTGGCACCATCCACGACGTACTTGACAATACTTTCATCGTCGATCCTGTCGAAGCGGAGGAAGAGCTCACGAAGCGCAGTGCCAGCCGTACTGAGCGCGTTTCCGATCGTCATGCACCAGTCGACGTTCAACGTGCCTTGGATCTTGAGCTTTTGCAGCACGTGGTTGTGCTGGAGGCCCTCGAGCAGCACCGCAGATATGTCCTCGTTGAAGTTCACGAGCGTGAGCGCCTTCCAGCAGACGTTGTTGGCCTTGAGAGCTTCACCGACGGCGGCAGCGACCGATTCATCTACGTCAGTCAAAGCGATCTCACTGCAGGCCTGCTGCGTGGCGAGCGCCTGCGTCACGCGGGCGCTGTCGGCTTCTGCTTCTCCACAAAGCGCCACGGCGAGCGCGTCCTGGCTGTTGCTCGTGACCTTGAGGCTCGTGAGGGCCACGGGAAGCACGGCTCGGATCGCCTGCGCCTCCGACAGCGTGCCGCATCCCCACGGGCCAGCCAGCTCGGCGATGATCCCATGCGGCCCGTCGGGGACGGCGCGCCAGCTCGCGCGCGCTGTGCCACTACCGCTGCCGCTGGTGCTTGTACCGCCGTCGCCGTCCTGCCGCCGCTGCCTCGTGCGTTGCGCCTCGTCCGACATCTATGTGTAGGTGTCCTCTGTCAGTTCATCCTTTGGTCTCTATCAAAAGTAATGGCGTCAGTGACGTGACAAGGGGTACAATATGTCACGTCTTTAACTGACCTGTGACTGGGATGGAACGTGCAACACGCGCAAGGCCGCGAGGCCGTCGCGCGCGACGCTGCTGCTGATGCTACTGGCGGTGCTGCTACTCCTGCTGGCGATGCTGCTCGGCCTCGGCGAGCTGAGAGTGAAGGGGGCCAACGTCATCCAATAATGGGATGGGGATCACCAACGATCGCGCAGCAGCCCAAAGCGATCTTTTGCGCTGTTGCACGAGGGGGAGGCGCCGCGGGAGCAGCATGTGGCCTGGAGCAAGGCGTGGGCGACACCGGCGTTACCGCCGCCCTCGCCTGGAGACGCGAGCGGTGAAGCCTTCTCGGTCGACTGGAGGACGGTACAGATGCTGGACGGCCGCGCCGACCCCGTGCACATCATGCCCAGTGGCGACGAGGTCAGGGGGGCCGTCCTGATGAACACGGCGCAGATGGGGCGCTACCATGGTCGGAGGAGTGCGTGACCTTCACCATGGCGCGCATGCCCGCGTCCAGCGCCACGCCCGAGCCGCGCAGGTCGCTGTCGCAGGAAGCATCAAGCCGCTCGAGCGCCGACTTTTGGGCGCTGACCTGGCGCGCAACGCGGCGCAGAAGGCTCTTGTCGCGGCATACCCAAGACCGCAACACGTGAGGTTGCGCCAACTCTGCGGCAGCACGCCCGCGCATAGCGCCTGGTTGCCGTCGAGGGTGGGCGTCTCGGCCACGTGGCCCAGCTCAAACGCTGGAAGATCGTGCCACGACAAGCCGCGAAGCAGCGCAACGCCGCCGGCGTCGCCAACGCCGAGCCGCGTCGATGGCTGCGCACGTTGCAGGACCAACGCCGCAGTGCGTCAGGCCGAGTGAGCCGAGCGAGCAATCAGGTGGAGCGTGCCGCGTGGCGCTGACAGCGACGATCTGCGTGGCGACAGCCGCTGCCGCACCGCGACTGAGTTAATATTGCCAAGCTCGAGGCTGTAGAGAGCCGGGCTCGTCGTCGCGAGAGCCTGCAGCATGGCGACCACATGCGACTGAATGGTGCGGGCGCTTCTTCAAACAGGTGCAAGTCGCATCACATCGCACTGCTGCCGCCGCCGCCGCCGCCGCCGCCGCTGTTGCGTTGTCGCGGGGCCTCCGCAACCGAGAGCACGAGCTGCGCACCCAAGCCTTTGTTGGACAAGTCTGGCAAATGCGTTTTGCGTGGCGAGTTTCCTCGCAACGCGCTGCCACGTGACGCTGTCGCTCTCTGTGGCCAAGCGAGTGGCTTCAACCAGTGCACGCATCGTCTCGTCCAGGCCAGCGTTGTGGTAGAGCCTGGGAGCTCTAGGGCGATACATGCCTCTGAAATGGGGAGGACTAATCGCACAGCGCGCAGCGAGCCGATGTGGGCCATCTCGCCAGAGCCGCCGGCCAGCTCTGCGATGAGCCGCCGCGGGCCGCTGGGCACAGCGCGCCGCGGCGTCGTCGGCCGCGCGCCGCGTCGCAATGGCGCGGCGGCCTGCGCGTTCGTGCTCGCTGTCTACCGGTACTTGATGGCTCGTGGCGTGCGTGTTGGTCCACGTGACAAGGGCCCTCAAGGGCATGTCATGACTGACGTCAATTTCATGACGCTGAGGCGATCCGGGTTTCGGGCAACGGACCGATTTTGTCAAGGGATAGCAGGGTGCGCACGACAAAGCCAGTCTTAACTCGGCGTAAGTAATCTTCAAGTCGCGACTACTACGACAAGCACCAACTCGACGGCCTCGCTGCCAGCCGTCGCCTCCTCGTGGAGACGATCTTCCAGCACCAGCGGCACCTATTGCGCGCGCTCCTGGCGACCCAGGAGCCGCTCGCCCCACCAGCGGTGGCACATGCGCAAGACCTCGGTTTATACCGGTGCAGCCTGTGCTCCCTGCAGCCCCACTCGGCATCGAAGTGGGCGTTGGGTAACTCTCTAGCTTGCTGTCAACCTCGCGACCAGTCCTAACTCGGCGTAAGTAATCTTCAAGAAACCTCAGCAAAAGCCACGCCAAACCATTCCACCAACGCCGCGAGAAAGATAGGAGCCAAGCAGACGGCACACGCGTGTTCCGTATCAGCATGTGACATGTGACACGGAAAGCACAGCAAGCATTCTGTGGACTCCTAATGGCTCCTATGTGCTGACCGCATTTATCTACTGGATTCACATGTCAGCTCGTGGACAGGAGTAAAGAAGCTCGACTCGTACCTTGTACGGTACAAGTACCGGTACCGGTACCGGTACCGTACCGGTACCTGCAGCACGTGCAGAGCGTGGGAGGTACGAGAGGGGGGAGGAAGCGACGGACAGAAGCGGCGGGGGCGGTACCGGCGTGGGGTGGGCGGGTGCGGGCGTCGAGCAGTGCGGGCGTCAGTGGGCTGAGCGATGGCGGGCGGCAGTCGCACGCGCTCGGCGAGGGGCGCTGGCGCGAGCGCGAGTGAGCTAGGCGCAGAGCCGGGCGGCAGCGTGGTCCAGGGGGATGAGAAAGCGACGATCAAGGAGGTGCTCAAAAGCATCTCGTTGAGTAAACACTACGACAGGATCGTTACGAGGTACAGCACGCTCTCCCGCTGTAGGCGACTCACGCATCAGGATCTGCGGAGAGTCGGCATTCTCAAATTCGACCACACAGACAAGATCATCCGAGCCTTCAAGGAGCTGAAGCTGGAGGCCGACGACGAACGTGAGGCACGGCAGCTGATCGAGCGCGGACTGGCCCCCGCTGGGATGATAGTGCGCAGGAACCTTTGGCTTGATCAGGCATCCTGCTCGACGGTGGCTGCGCTTCCAGAGGGACTCGAGGTCGGCGACACCCTGTGCCTGGCGGGCTGCTCCGCTCTGACCAGCTTGGGCGACGGCCTCAGCGTCGGCGGTGACCTCAATCTCGAGGGCTGTTTGGCCCTGCAGGAGCGGCACCGCGGTGACATGGGCGCCTTCTTCGAGCAGCTTTCGGCGGCGCTGGGGCCCAAAGCCGGGCTCTCTCTCTCGGGATGGGATGCTGTCGAGCAAGTGCCCGATGGCTTTTGTGTCGGCGGCGACCTCGATCTTTGGGCTTGCTTGGCCCTGACCGAGCTAGGAAGTGGTGTTAGCGTCGGCGGCGACCTTACTCTTCCCCGGCGCGGGGCCCTGACAAGCCTTGGCGACGACCTCAGTGTCGGCGGCTCGATCGATCTCTTTGGTGGCTCGGCCCTGACCAGCCTGGGCGACGGCCTCAGCGTCGGCGGCTCCATCAATCTCGCTGATTGCTCGGCCCTGACCAGCCTGGGCGACGGTCTCAGCGTCGTCGGCTCGATCGGTCTCACTGGTTGCTCGGCCCTGACCAGCCTGCCCGCGAGTCTGACCAAGGTGAACGGCACGCTCGAACTTGGGGGTGCGAAGAGCTCACCAGCGTGCCCGAGAGACTCTACGTGGATGGCAACCTGGACTTGGCTGGGTGCACGGCTCTGACGAGCTTGCCGACGAGCCTTCGCGTCAAAGGCATGCTCGATCTGAGCCGGTGCACGGCGTTGGAGGCGCAGCATAGCGAGGACATGGAGGCCTTTCTGGTGGCGCTGCGGGAGATCATCGGGCCAAGTGGTGGTCTGAGCCTTGACGAGTGGACAACCATCCGCGAGCTGCCTGACTGCTACGCCGACATCGGTGACCAACTGGACCTGTCCGGGTGCACCGCCCTCACTCGTCTTCCTGAGGGCATGCACGTGCGTGACCGCCTGAGTCTCAACAGGTGCACAGCGCTACGTCGCCTGCCAGATGGCCTTCGAGTAGATGGCCAGCTTCAGCTCGAGGACTGCACGTCGCTCACGAGTCTGCCAGCCGGTCTTTGGGTCTCTTATGAACTTTGCGCCGCGG
Source organism: Thraustochytrium striatum (assembly GCA_022244645.1). Lineage (NCBI taxonomy): Eukaryota > Bigyra > Thraustochytrida > Thraustochytriidae > Thraustochytrium > Thraustochytrium striatum. The sequence continues at coordinate 10,789 of JACDIV010000099.1, read as the reverse complement.
GATGCACTTCTCTCACAAGCCTGCCCGAGGACCTCTACGTCGGAGGCCGCCTTTTGCTCGACCAGTGCAACTCGCTTGAGAGTCTGCCAGACCGCCTCAGCGTCGGTGGTCATCTCAATCTCTCCAGCTCTTTGGCCCTGACCAGCCTGGGCGACGGCATCAGCGTCGGCGGCGACCTCCAGCTTTGCTATTCGGCCTTGACCAGCCTACCCGCGAGTCTGACCAAGGTGAACGGCACGCTCGACCTCGCGGGTGGCAAAGAGCTTATTAGCTTGCCCGAGGGGCTCGTCGTGGATGGCGATCTGAATTTGGCCGGCTGCAAGGCTCTGACAAGCTTACCGGCGAGCCTTCGCGTCAAGGGCACGCTCGTCCTAGTCCAGTGTACGGCGCTGGAGGTGCAGCACCAGGCGGACACGGAGGCTTTTCTGGTGGCGCTGCGCGAGATCATTGGGCCAAGTGGTGGTCTGGGGCTTGGCGGGTGGACAACCATGCGCGAGCTACCTGACTGCTACGCCGACATCGGAGGCGTGCTAGACCTGTCTGGGTGCACCGCCCTCACTCGTCTTCCTGAGGGCCTGCACGTGCGTGGCAGTCTGCGTCTTGAGGGATGCACAGCGCTACGTCGTCTGCCAGATGGCCTTCAAGTGGATGGCTTGCTTGAACTCACGGGCTGCACGTCGCTCACGAGTCTACCAGCCGGCCTTTGGGTCTCTGGAGACCTCGACGCCAGGCAATGCACTTCACTCACAAGCCTGCCGGAGGACCTGTACGTCGGCGGAGACCTTCGGCTTGAGCAATGCACGTCGCTGGAGAGTCTACCAGCCGGTCTTCAGGTCTCTGGTACCCTCGACGCCAGGCAATGCACTTCTCTCGCAAGCCTGCCGGAGGACCTGCATGTCGGTGGAGGACTTCAACTAGAGGAGTGCACGTCGCTGGAGAGTCTACCAGCCGGTCTTCAGGTCTCTCGTGACCTTGACGCCACGCACTGCACTTCTCTCACAAGCCTGCCGGAGGACCTGCATGTCGGTCAAGACCTTTGGCTGGAGCAATGCACGTCGCTGGAGAGTCTGCCAGCCGGTCTTCAGGTCTCTGGTGACCTCGACGCCACGCGCTGCACTTCTCTCGCAAGTCTGCCGGAGGACCTGCATGTCGGACGGCAACTTTGGCTTGAGCAGTGCACGTCGCTGGAGAGTCTGCCAGCCGGTCTTCAGGTCTCTGGTGACCTCGACGCCAGGCAATGCACTTCTCTCACAAGTCTGCCGGAGGACCTGCACGTCGGTGAGGACTTGATCTTTATCAGTGCACGTCGCTGGAGAGTCTGCCAGCCAGCATTCTCGACTGGCCCGCAGGCGAGCGCGGCAGGCCGCACGACATCTACCTGGGCGGCTCGGGCTCTCGGCTGAGACGCTCGAGTGGCTTCGCCAGGCAGACGCGCCTGGCGTGCGCTTTCACGTCAACCTTCTGGGCGACCAGTCTGCAGCACAACCTGGTTTTGTGAGCGCTGCAGAAGCCGCGACGTTCTGGAGCAGCGAGGCTCAAATTGAGGCCGTGACCTTGCCAACGGAGGCCGACGACGCGACGCTGGTGCGGTTCTTGTCGCGGCTGCGCGACGCCAAGGAGTTTGGCATCGCCGAGACGCGCAAGGCGCTTGCCAAGCGCGTGGTCGATGTGCTCGAGCTGCTGTCTGGCGACGACGAGCACGTGCGCGAGGAGCTGCTGCTTCGCATGAGCGACTCGCTGGACGCGTGCGGCGACAAGCCGGTCTGGGCGCTTAGCCAGATTCACCTGGTCGCGAAGGTCGCCAAGGCCCGAGAAAGCGCCGAGCAGCTGCGGGACCTCGGGCGCAGGGTGATGCGGCTCATGGTCGTGCACGAGCACGCCAAGCGCAAGGTGGACTCGCTGCGCTGGGGACGACGTCTGCGTCTACTTGCGCTTCGAGATCGACCTGCGCGAGGCGCTCGACCTGCCCGTGGCGGCGACGGCCATGATCTACCCGAGCTACATCAAGATCGAGGACGCCGAGCTGGAGGCGGCCAAGGACGACGCGCTGGCCATCACGGACGCGCAGTTCGAGGCGTGGCTCGCCGAGTGGCCCGAGTGGCAGCGGCACGAGCGGCACCAAGTGGTCGCCGAGCTGACGTGGCAGGAGCTGGCCGAGACCAAGCGGCGGCAGAGCCTCCGCAAGCGCGTGAGCCGGCGTCTGAGCCGGCTGGTGAGCGTCGTGGGCGACAAGGTGGTCGACCCGGTGACTCTTGATGGCGGCAAGAGCGTGTGGAGCCTGAGCGACCTGCTGCGGCACTGGGAGCGCACGGGCCTCGACCTGCACAACGCGCCGGTATCCGTCGAGCAGCTGCGCAGCGACCTCAAGCGCGTCGTAGCATGACCAAGCGAAAAGAAATGAAGTGCCCAGGAAACGTTTCCTCTCCCCATCAACTGCTGCACACGCGCACGCCCTCGGCCTCCGCCGGTGGCAACCTGTGCATCCCGCGGCCTTGCCTAGCATAGACGCCTGGGGCGGGTAACGCGTCCACAACCAGGCACCTTGCTTCTCCGGCTTGCCTCCCGTCGTCGGGAAGGTTGGCGCTGCCCCGTCTGCGCTAGAGCTCTTCGAAAGCGGACCTCGCGACGAAGGACGTTGCCAATGGCTCTCGCCGTTGGCCTCGCGACGACCTCGCCGAGCTGCCAAGTGGGCGTTGTTGAAGATTATTTACGCCAAGTTAAGACTGGTCGCGAGGTTGACAGCAAGCTAGAGAGTTACCCAACGCCCACTTCGATGCCGAGTGGGGCTGCAGGGAGCACAGGCTGCCACCGGTATAAACCGAGGTCTTGCGCATGTGCCACCGCTGGTGGGGCGAGGGGCTCCTGGGTCGCCAGGAGCGCGCGCAATAGGTGCCGCTGGTGCTGGAAGATCGTCTCCACGAGGAGGCGACGGCTGGTAGCTTGGCCGTCGAGTTGGTGCTTGTCGTAGTAGTCGCGCACGATGCGGCGGAGTGCGGGCCAGTCGCCGGCCGTGCCACCTGCCGTGGAGAGGACCGGATGAGGAGCTTGTTGGAGCCAAGGGCGGCGTCGTACTTGTCATGCTTGGCCTTGCAGGCGGCTGCTGCGACGGTTGGCAAAGAGCGCTCCGTGACAAAGCTCATTGAGCTGATAGTGTTCACGGCAGTCACATCAATGATGACCGGCTTGGCAGGTGCTGGCAAGGTAGCATGTACGTCGACGCGGAGGTTGTCGCTCACCCAAACTTCGGTGCGAGCGGTGCCTCCCAGCTTGTTGAGGTGCTTGCAGATGACGTCGCGGGCCGCGTTGTGGGCCACGGTGGCGGTGTTGACGTGCTTACAGTGGAGCGCGTGGAACCAGTTGGCGCTCGGCTTGCGCAGCTCGGTCGCGCCGCAACCGCACGTGGTTGGACTGGACGCACTTGTGGTGGACGGCTCGCAGGGACCAAGAGGGGCAGGGACAGGGGCAGAGGCAGAAGACGGCATGGGACTTGGGCCGGCAGGTGGCGATGGTCACTGGCCAGCTTGGCGACGCGTTGCTTGGGCGGCAACAAGTCCGCGGCGATGCTTGTCGCCGTTGTCGACGCCGACGTGGTGGGCTTGGCCAAGGAGCGGCGACCAAGTGAGACGAAGTGGCGAAGGAGCCGGGTGCTTGGGCTCTGGACCAGGGTGTGGAGCGCGCCGAGGTGTTGCGACGCTTTGGCGACGCCCTGCAACACTGTGGCGCCGGTTGGACATGGAACGAGAAGGACAACGCGAAGAGGACGATTGTGGCCACTTTGATGATGCACCACGGTGCGAGGCGGGCGGATATGAGACGTCGAGGGCGTTCAGGGCCACGAGAGTGAGGTGGAAGCGTGCACGATCGTCCTCGCCGCCGCAGTCATCGTAATGGGCAACCCCACGAGACGCTCCACGACGACCAAGATAATTAGGTGGAGAAGCAAAGGAATAGACGGACACCAGCCAGTGCAAGGCGCGGGCATTGAAAGCAGGCTTGGCTCGCACCGTGGCAAGAGCGGCACGCCAAGCTAACTGATGGCGCTGCGGCCCTGGCCTGGGCGGCCAGGCTTGGCAAGCTGGACGAAGAACAAGAGTGAAGTCGACGACGACGTCCAAGGCGCAGGCGTCGTGCAAGGCAGAGATCAGACCCACAAGCAGCCTGGGGAGCTTTAATGGCTCAAGGCGCAGGTGGAGAAGAGCGCAAGCAGTGCCGCTGCGTGTCTGGTCGGTCTGAAGGCTGGAAGCAACGAGATGACCAAGGTGGACGTGCTGGTGATCTCGTCGATGAAGATCAAAGCCACCAAGAAGGGCGACGGCGTGGCCGGAAACACGGCAGGGCTCGGCAGGGCGCGCGGGAAAAGCGCTTTGCGGGCTGCAGCGTTGTCGCAGCGTGGCGCGACGAGTTCGAAGAGACATGTTGCCAGCAACGCAGAGAAGCAAGCAATGGTTGGGGACGAAGCGCGCGCAAGAGAACTCGATCGCGTCGTGGCGCAGGGGTAGACGAAGGCTGTGTAGCGCTCGGCGGCACTCGGTCTGGCTCTCGAGCGGGTCTTGTGCCGCCGCGGTTGCTTGGAAGGGCAGAGGTGGTTGTTGGCAGGGCTTGGTCGTGAGTGATTCAGGAGAGGCGATGACAAAGAGGTGGAAGAGGTCAAGACGGAGGGGTGGAGGAGGTCGAGGCAAAGGCGTTGGATGATACTGCACGACCAAGTGCGTCATGTTGCGTTGCTGGGCGCCGTTCATGGCGTTGACGAGCTGGGAAAAAAAAAAAGTGGAAGATTGCTGTCAGCAACGTCGCAGGGCGTGCAGACGCAAGGATAGAGGGCCGAGAACACGATGATGAGCAGGGTGTACGGTCGGGGGAGGCCGCCAAGGCGGCTATAGGTGACATTGTCGTCGTGGGTCATGGCGAACTCGAGGACAGCAAGTGGCAGAGAATGAACGTGTCGGCGGCAGGGCTCGTGCGCAAGGCACACAGACGGATGGGAGCCACACAGGCGGGTCTTTAGGGAGCTCGGGATATGGGCGCAGACGATCGCCAGCAGTGCCGCGGATCCTGTGGTCGCGTGGTGCGCTTGAAGCACGATGTCCGAGCCGAGCAAGTTGGGGTGAAGTGGAGGCGGTGTGGCGAAGGGCAGGGGCGTAGCGGGGCGGGGAACAGGGCGGCCACCATCGGCGAGAGCAGGGAGGTACACTCCAGTCTCTCATGGATGATCTCGCGTGTCCCAGAGCAGCGGAGTCGGCGTGGTGGTGGCGGTGCTGGCGAAGACCTCTTTGCGGCACGGCCAAGGGGAGAGCGACGGGTGGAAGGGTCATAGAAGGATGCGATGGCGACCCGGCTCAGGAGGCGATGATGCCAGGCGAGTTTATCGCTGTGGCCTGGAGTAGAGAGGCTGTGGGTTGTTGCAAGTTGTGAAAGTGTTGAAGATCTTGGGTGTGGCTTGGCTGTTCCGAGAGGCGAGCACGAGGCAGTAGGCGGTGGTCAACAGGCGGAGGAGCACGGAACGGGGGTGGAGATGCTGGTTCCGAGGCCAGCCGACGCGTTTGCTGTTCTGGGCGCTATTGGCAGCGTCAGAGACGACGGAAGGGTCTCGGTGTTGGCAAGGCGACGCTGCAGTGCGCAGAGAATCGCCAAAGGATGGCAATGAAAGTGGCACAGGGTGGGTTGGAGAGAAGACAGAGGCCGCGAGCTTGCTCATCAGTGCCGCAATGGACCAGGGCGTCAGGAGCAAGAAGAAAGCTTGGTCTTGTTTGGGCTGAGAAGGAGCAGAGGCCACCTGTGCAAGAGGAGGCGGTGTAGCGCCAGGCGAGGAGTGTGTGGAGCTAGGATCGGCGCGATGGAAGAGATGGGGCGCTGCCCACGCGTGTTGCTGATCGGATCGCGCGTCTTGGAGTGTCAAGAACGAGAAGAGGGCGGGCGACCAGGGAGAGGGTTGAACGCACGCACGTGCAAGCCAGGCTGCGAAGAGAAAAGTGCGATGGACAGACTGGCGGGACGCGACAGATAGAGTGCAGGCCATCGTGGTGCTTGGTTGCAGGCTTGGTTGTCTGGGCGGCTGCAAGAACAATATGACTGCTCGGGTGTGGTCGAGTTGGGCGTCTAGCGGGAGAATCGGAGGCAGTGGACGGCATGGACGAGGTTGAGGTGGCGCAGGACGAGGGTGGAGAGGCACGGCACCCGAGTCGAGTCGCCATGGCGCTTGTCGAGTCGGCTGGAAGGAGATGGTGACAGTGGCAAAAGGTGAAGAAGAGCTGGAGAGCGAGTGGACGGAGGCAAGCAAGCACGACGGATGGGTGGCAGAGATGGAGGTGACGCAGACCGAGCGTCGAGCTGCACTAGTGGCGTTGGCGTGAACCATGGCGTGATTGCAAAGAAGCACACGGCCAGGCAAGCAAGCAAGGAAGAAGGATGGTTGGAAGCAGGCACGACGAGATGGCTTGAGAAGCAGCGCAGACGGGTACAGGGCCGCGGCGGGGCTCGGGACGCAGGTGAAGTTGGCAGCCAGCGCCACTGCCGCTCCTTGGGTGGTGGTGCGGCGTTCGAGGAGCAGCACAGAGCGAGAAGGTTGTCGAGGGTGGGCATATGCCACAGAGGAAAGGGTTGCACGGGGCTGGAGACGAGTTGAACGCCGCGAATGGATGCAAGAGCAGCAGTTGATGGGCTTTGCCGGTGGCGTGGCGTCGTTTAGGACGAGCGAGTGGCTGAGTTGGGCGAGATGAGGAGTTGTCGAGAGCGAATGGGCAAGCCAGGCGGTGGCGAGAGGGAGGAGAGTGGATCGGAAGGCTTGGCGGGGACGTGGCACAGATGGATCAGAGCATCGGCACCCTTGAGAGCTCAGATATCCGGCGAAGGTGGCTGCTGTAGGTGGTTGAACAAACAGAGCACTTGTTGTTGTGCGGTTGGTCAGTCTGGGAGGCGAGGTTGAGATCAAGAGTGGCGGTGAACAGGTCGAGGAGCCCGGGCAGAGGGTGGAGGTGAGCGGGAGCCAACTCGACACGGCGCTTGGTGGGTCTGGCAAGATCAGCAGCGTCGGCGACTTGCGCGCGCTTGAAGACGCTGATCGAGATGGGAGCGAAGGAGCCTTGCGTTGTGAAGCAGGAGGGCTCGGAAGGCGGCATGGGACAAGAGGCACGGGCGACCGAGGCGGCAGACTCACGGGTAAGCGTCAGAATGAGCCGGAGCGTGGTCGCGAGCAGAGACAGCAAGGTTGTTTCTTGGGGTCGTGTAGCGCTTCCGAAACGGAGAGAGTGCGAGGCTGAGAAGAGATCAGTCGCGGCGAGGCGATGAAGGTGGCCGTGGTGGCCATTGGTAGCCTCGCTATATCTCATGGCCGTGCGCAAGGAGGTCGTGGACTCGTGTGGTCGGTCGTTGGTCATCGTTGTTGTTGTTGTGAGAAGCACGTCGACAAGAGCGCAGACTCGGCCGAGGACTCGGTTGGGCGATCAGCCAGGAGCCGATCCATGATGAAGGCCTCCTCAGGAGCCAGTCTGTCCACAGATCGGTCAGCGAAGTTTCGGCGAAGAAAGATCTTTTTCGCCATCAAGATCGTGAGGAGCTTTGGGCGAGCACAGGCCGCCACGGGCGAGGCTGCGATGGCAAGAGCGCAGGGGTGCGTGCGGGCGCGGGGCTGGTGTCCACCAGCTCTAGCACACGGGGCTCGACTCGGGACAGAGCGGTGGTGCGGAGTGCTGGTGTTGGAAGAGCAGGCTGGTGAATGAGTGAATGAATGAACAATGGCGAAGGGAGGTGGCAAGAGACGAGTTGCGGCGGCGGCGGTGGCGGCGGCGATGGTCGTCTCGGGGCGTTGCGCACGCGGGCGTCGGCACAGCAACCAGCGCGACAGGCCATGGGAGAGGCAGAAGAGGCTAGTCCGGCCACGCATGCTGGGACTGAATGGAATGGTAGCTGTCTGCGCCGGTAGCGGGACGACGCGAGCATGTGCGGGCGAGCTAGGCGGCAGACGCGTCCAGTGCGAGGAGGCGCAGCAGACGCGCAGGACAGTGGTCGTCATCGACCGGCAGAGGAGGCAGTGGCGCCCCTTCCGAACTCGCGCGTCGTGGTTGGGCTTGTTGGGTGTCAAAAGTGAGCGAACTCGTGGCCAAGTGTCGGGTCGAATCCCTCGGGAGACCCTGCGCAAGTGTCCATGAAACATGGGAACATCAAGCAGGCAAGCCTTTGCCAAAAGTGCGACCAAAGTGCATTCTCCCCTCACGTTTCCTCGCACATTTGCATAACGCATGTTTCAACGGTCATTTTTGGCGCGGATTCAAGAGTAATCAGAGTAATAAAGCTTTGAGTATTCAAGAGTGGTGTTGAGAGTGGGTTCAGTGTCGCAGCTGAGGGGGCGCTTGATGGGTGAAGAGATGAGGGGCGAAGAGAGGAGTTTTGCTCCTCTCTTCGTTTCTTCAAATCGGATCTCTTCGAGTTTCTCTTCTGAGTGCGCGGCAGGGACTTGTTTGAAATTTGTGCCACGAGAAAATGACGAGCGCGACAGAGGGAGACGCGGCGCGGCCAAGTGTTGGCAGCGTCGCCTCGAAAGATCCTCTTGATTCGCAGCATCGGAATTCGGTTCCTCTGCTTGCTTGTCCCTTTGAAAGGAGGGTGAGCGCAGGTGGATCGAGGGAGCGGTGGCCAAGACTTGTTCGTTCATGAATGAAGAGTTGGCTGCTCGTATGCTCCGAGTGCAGAAGGCTTCATATTGTTACGCGATGCGCAACACTTGAATCTGAACGCAGAACGCAAGGAACCGCTCTGGTCGCGGTACGCCCACTGGCGGAAGCGACTGAGTTTGACTTTGCAGCGTCGCCCCCGCACGACCGACTCTATGAACGAGTGGGCATCGGCGGTGAGGGCGTGTGGAACTAAAGTAAAACGACGACTGGACGAGGCGTGACACTGTCACGACTTTTCAGAAACAATCAAAATCGCTGATGAGGCGCTTGCAGGAGGAATTTTTTTCTTTGTTAGTGTCTCTCTTGAACGTGTCGCTTTTGTGACGCGCAGCAAGAACAGCAATCTGGTTGATCCTGCCAGTAATCATATGCTTGTCTCAAAGATTAAGCCATGCATGTCTAAGTATAAGCGATTTATACTGTGAAACTGCGAACGGCTCATTATATCAGTTATAGTTTCTTTGATAGTGTTTTTTAGATGGATACTTGTGGCAAATCTAGAAACAATACATGCTTAGAACTTTTTGATATAGTGCAAATGTTTTCAAAAGTGGTTAGCCGTGGTTAGAACGTGGTTAGCGGTGGTTAGAACGTGGTTAGGGGTGGTTAGAACGTGGTTAGGGGTGGTTAGAAATGTGGTTAGCGGTGGTTAGAACGTGGTTAGAGGTGGTTAGAAAGGTGGTTAGCGGTGGTTAGAAAGTGGTTAGCAGTGGTTAGAAAGTGGTTAGCGGTGGTTAAGAACCGTGGTTAGCGGTGGTTAGAAAGTGGTTAGCGGTGGTTAAGAACCGTGGTTAGCGGTGGTTAGAAAGTGGTTAGCGGTGGTTAAGAACCGTGGTTAGCGTGGTTAGAAACGTGGTTAGCGGTGGTTCAGAACTGTGGTTAGCGGTGGTCCAGAACTATGGTTAGCGGTGGTTCAGAACTGTGGTTAGCGGTGGTATAGAAACGTGGCTAGCGGTGGTTCAGAACTGTGGTTAGCGGTGGTATAGAAACGTGGTCAGCAATGGTTCAACTCCTGGTGGTCACATGGATGGCTAGCTAGAATTGACCGTGGCGCCAGCCGGCGCAACCGAGCGGGAGACGGGCAAGACTGGATTAAGACCGCTCGTGTTTTGAATTATTGCTCTCGGCTAGTTTGACAACTGCAAGAGAAGCAAAGCAGTCACTCCTGCTAGAGTCCTGTTCAATGTATCTCCTGTTTGCCGAGAATCAGGCACACACAACTGCTGTGGGCACGTGATGCCGGGAACTAAACGTCGCGGCGCCGTGAACCAAGGACATGCGGCAGACCGTTCACGGCTCCATGGCCGTGAATCAATCATTTCCCTGCCCTCCGCCTTGCGCCTTGTGTCGTCACCATCTACTTCAACTTGGCTTGCACGTGTGTTCACTCCAAATACGCGCCAAGGTCAGCCTAGATATCACCCGCAAACGTTTAGGGGAAGTAACTTAAGCTGTATACTCACATCAAGACCTGGTAGCGAAAGCTTCGACTGACGTTGAGATGTTACAACTGACTGGGTTGAGTAGTTGAGATGACTGACGTTGAGATGTTACGACTGACTGAGTTGAGTAGTTGAGATGACTGACGTTGAGTAGTTACGACTGACTGGGTTGAGTAGTTGAGATGACTGACGACTGACTGGGTTGAGTAGTTGAGATGACTGACGTTGAGTAGTTACGACTGACTGGGTTGAGTAGTTGAGATGACTGACGACTGACTGGTTGAGTAGTTGAGATGACTGACGTTGAGTAGTTACGACTGACTGGGTTGAGTAGTTGAGATGACTGACGACTGACTGGGTTGAGTAGTTGAGATGACTGACGTTGAGTAGTTACGACTGACTGGGTTGAGTAGTTACGACTGACTGGGTTGAGTAGTTGAAATGACTGACGTTGAGTAGTTACGACTGACTGGGTAGTTGAAATGACTGACGTTGAATAGGTTAGGTTAGGTTAGGTTAGGTTAGGTTAGGTTAGGTTAGGTTAGTTAGTTAGGTTAGGTTAGGTTAGGTTAGGTTAGGTTAGGTTAGGTTAGGTTAGTTAGGTTAGGTTAGGTTAAGGTTAGGTTAGTTAGGTTAGTTAGGTTAGGTTTAGGTTAGGTTAGGTTAGGTTAGGTTAGG